>JAOVVH010000061.1:11122818-11140526 GCA_028566435.1 Scorpiodoras heckelii | reverse complement strand
TGTGTGTGTGTGTGTGTGTGTGTGTGTGTGTGTGTTGGAGGACAGGAATGAATGGAATTTGTTCAGGAGAAAAAGCAGAGGCCTCCTTTATAGTGTGCACAGGGAGGAAGATACAGAACTGTGGAGTGCAACACTAAAGAAGATAAAGAACTGTTTCAATTCAAAACCCATCTCATTCATAAAGGAATAAAAGGTGATTAATCAAAGAATCTTAAAATTTTTTAATTCTGAGAAAAGTGCACTTAACCTAGCTACAGTAATTACTTTTTAGAATGCTGTACATTTTATAAACCAAAAACTAATGATAATACATGACCATTTGTCTTAATTTCTCAGACATACACATGCTGTTAACAAGAAATCCTAGCAGGATAAAAGAAAAAAAATGAGACAGCATGTTTTCCCAGGTGTGCCCCAAGCCACAGTTAGAAAACAGTGAGATAAAAAGCCAGTGTGGCCACAACATAATAATTACCATCTTCTTTCTTTCTTTTTTTTTTTTATATATTTTTTTTACCACCCAAAGATACCATATTCTTGCATTCTATTGGCTCAGAGTCCTGAGGCTTGGGAAGTTACAGGTCAAAGTTTACATAGATAAAGTCAATGCAAAGCTACAGTAGCTGTTATCAGAGGCAAATGTACATATTACAGCCTCAGTGAACTCCCTGTCCACATGCAGAATTTTACTCTATTTGGTCTGAATGACACATTCATCTAAAAAACAAAATAAAGGGAGAAAAGCAAGGTGTCTCCCAAAATCATAAATGCTACAACCACAGATGTTCACACCTTTGGCCTGTGTTTCTTACTGTGTCTTTAAGATTTCTGTATGCCAATAACTTGTTCTGATTGGCTGACAAACCCACAGCCTTCCAACAAATGTATATGCAACCATAAAAATACAAAACAACTAAAATTACAACAGACTGTTAACAGCTCAGCATTTATCTATTTTCAACTAAAATCTTCAGCTCTAATATCTTTGATGCAGGCTGCAGTAACAGAATTCCTAATCAGTGAGTTGACCTGCTATAAGCTGTGTAAATCTATTCATGGTAGTGACATCACAAGCATGAGGAATTCAAAAGGATTGGAGATTTTTTTCTGACATCGGCTGGATGGATTGTGGACACAACCATTTTGGATAAAAGTCAAGAAAATCCTGTCTTCAGCGACAATGCTGCTTTTACTTGGTGATGGGTAAATGGCTGGATGCTTGTGAGAAAGAGGGACAGAGCTAAAGAGAAGGAGTGAGAGAAGGCAACCAAATCCATCAAATCCTAAATCCACTGACTGGCAGAATGAGACACAGGGAGGAGGGAAAAAGAGCTTAAGAACCCAATCCTCTAAGAGCAAACGAGCTGCTCTTTCCCAGGGCTCACAGAGAGACAGAAATCAGATGTGTTGAAGATTAGTTTTGATGTTGGTCATGTTGAAGGTTCTTTGCAAAATAAGGAATAGTTATTTGTGTAGCCCTTGATGCATGACTGTTTGGTTTACTAGCATTAGCATCTACAGGCAAAGCCTGATTCTGACATCAAAGCAGAACACAAAGTTTTGTCTATAGCCCTACGCATCCCAGTGTCTGTCTGTCTCTCGTTCTCTCTCACACACAAACAGACACACACATGGTGGAGGTGAAGGGGACAACAGCCTGGTATGACCCTTTTTCGTCTCCCACAATCCCCTTTATTTCCCCAGAAACTGTGCAGCAAGAAAAGGAGAGACAAAGACGCAGAGAGACAGACAGAGTGAGAGACAGAGAGAAATGGACTAGATAGGAGTTCACACTTTTAAGCTCTGTGTATATGCTGGGGGTGTTTTTCTTTAGAGATCCTAAGGCTAAATGCTATTTTATAAATAATTCATGCACTATGGCATCTCATCTCCACAAATTAGCAGGCTACAAAAGGTTTGCCACAACAGATCAACAGATGCTACATCCTGTGAGAGACAAAACAGCAGTGTGTGAAGTGTGAAAACCTGACAATACAGTGCAGCAGGAAGTGAGAGCTGCAAGAGATTAACCTGCCTAATAGCACCAGCCTGGATGCTAGACAGGAGAGAACAGTCCTATGCAGGCATCTCAATGAACCATAGAAACAGAGAAAGAATCCGACACACAGCTTCCCAGTAAAAGCAGGAGCATGTCGTGATTCACTTACCTGGGTGTGCTCTGTGGAGCTGCTGCTCAGTTCGTCTCCTGATTCCGAATCGTTACGCAACACCTCCGAGCTGTTTCCTGGTGATGATCCATCTGTATCTGACGGTGACACTCCTTGGGGTTTCCCTCGGCAACCTGGCGGCTCCTTGGTTGGCGACTCGGGCCTGGTGCGCGGTAGCAGCACTGCGTTGCCATGGTGATGGTTATGATGGTTGTTGTTGTTGAGCAGAGCAAGCTCTGCGAGTACGTCTTTCATCCCTGCATTCTGATTGGTGTCCCGCAGCAGTAAGGGCGGAGTATGTTGCTCTGGTAATGGGGAAGGCGTGCTGGAAGGGGGCGGCCGTCCAAAGCTGACCATATCTGACGGTGCCCGCTGCTGCAGGTTTTCACTGGTTGAGGAGCAGTGAGTTATGGGTAGAGTCATAGGCAAGGTGATGGGGGGCTTGACGCGTGGTTTGGGGGGAGGCATGAGCGCCCGACGCACCTCACGCACATACTGCGCAGGCACATAGAAAGCCTTAGGGCCATCTTCCCTTCTCACCTGCCACCAGTCAGAGTTGGTTTTCCTCACCAGCATGTAGCACTCGCCCTGATGTATGGAAATGAGCCTGTCTTTGGCCTTGTACTCATAATCATACTCCACTTCCACATAGACCTGCCCTGGGGCTAGGCCTGAATCACTGCGAGCCTCCATCTCAGACATGACTCACAGTATATGCGTGTGTGTGTGTGTTTGTTTGTGTGTGTGTGTGGGGGGGGGATTCAGAATGTGCAGGCTGAAAGGATCCACATCTTTTAAGCTTATCTATCGTCACGTCTCTGCAAGAGGAAAGAAACAAGAGATGAGTTCAGAGTTGGAAGAAATAATGAAGTCAGAAAAAATGTTTTGTAATAATTGCTACAAAATGAAACTCTCCTTAGATCTGGTTCAGAAGGACATATGCTGGTCTCTTCTGTGCACCCATGAGATATAACAATGACATAAACTGTAAATTCTGACTGCTGCTTCTCACTGACATTCCGAACACTAACTTTTTACTGTGTGTGGCGTATTTCTTTTGCACACAAACCAAATTTTGGAATAACTGACCATGCACCAAATCAGTATTTCAACACAAATCAAGCAGTTGATATCCAACCTCTGAGCATCTGCAGATTTCCTTTACAGATCCAATACACAGTAGCCCAGTCAACTCTGAAAGATCTCCAAATTATGTTATTTGATAAGTAATAAAAAGCTTCAAGATCACCCATGCCCTGTGTTTGTGAGCAATTTCTGAAATACGTCAGTGGAAACTGGAAAGCAGTTCAAAACATGCACTGCATTCTGATGAAAGGATTTGGAGATTTTGCATCATGTCGGGATTTGTCAGCCGCTGTATTTCTCTGAATTGCAACGGAGCATGCACACACACACAGAAAGGAAGCCGTGTATTTCTCTCCTGCATCCTTGAGCGCTGAGGGGATCTGCATGGTAACACAATCATGCGTGAGGACACCATGGCAACAAGCATATCAGTAACTTAGTAATCAATTTACAATGACAGCACCCACACAAGCACATGCACACAAGTTGCACACATATAAATTTACAACAATGACACGTCTTGAGTGATGGTTTGTCCCAAATTTTGCAGAACACCTTGTGTCAGCTGCACACACCCATACCCCTTACTAATCATCACTCCTTCAACAGGAACATTTAAACAGTAGCAGTTCAATTGTTATGTTCCCAATGTTCCATCATGTCTCCCTGCTACAAAGCCTTGCTGCATTGAAGCATAGCTACACAGACATGAGGAGCTCCCACTGGCCACATGTGAGTTAAATATACACTGACATGTTCACAGAAGGGATCTACAGCTGAGTGACTGCAGCAACAGCAGGTCCAGCTCTTGCACCTCTTCTTTCATTCCCTTAATCATTCCATGGATTAAACAAAAAGCCTTGCTTGCTGTCTGGACTAATGCATAGAATTTTTGTCCGGCAGTTTTGCGAACTCGCTGCAGACTCTTATAAACACTGCTGACCAGCGTCTCTTGCTCTCTGCCTCTTGGATCAGTTTTCAAATCCTCAAATGCTTCCCTACACATGTGAAAGGCTTATCAAGTGACACAAATAGCAACCAGTGTCTCTGAACATGAGCGAACAAATACATGCATGTCTAACAGTCTATCTATAACCGGGATGTTAGATGTGAGGTTCGTGTTGTACGTCCCGGCCCTAAAAATAAACCAGGAGACCATGTGTGAAACATGAAGCTTAAAAAAAGGCTATCCATTGTACGTAATTAAATACTGCAAGAAGAAACACACAAGCCACCACTACACTCACTGACTAGTATGCTGTTCGTCCATTAAAAATACTTACGTAAAAAGCATGACAATGGCACTCAAAAACTCCTCTCCTGTTGATTCTGAGCATTTGAAGTGTGTGGTGAAAAATGAGAATTTTGTTCTCTTGATGCAGTCCAACACCTTTCAGAGGTCAAGAACGAACTGATAAAAAGCACTTCACTTGAAAACTGATCACTCTTTGATTCTCATGAGAATTAAAAAAAAAAAAAAAACACTGGCACAAACAAGCACATACGACATTCATCAGATGATTCCACCTGCCAGCAATGAAAGAAATGTATCATACATATTTTTTCAGTAATAAACGTTGCTACATTTTTTCTTTTCCACATACAAATTGTTTATATTCTTAAGTCATTTTAAACAATATTTTCCATCTACTTTTTTTTAAAGTACACTGAAGTAATTGGTAGGTCCCCCACGGGACCTTGGAGGGAACGTCCAGAGCCTTTTAAGGCCACACTGCTGTCGTAAGTTCGAGGTTTTGATGAAATTCTTGTAGTCACTGTACACCCTTGAAATGCTCATACGTGAAAATCCAAACTTTGCTTCTACCTCAGAAATATTATGACCCGTCTCATGAGCTCCAACTAATAAACCACATTGAAAATCGCAAAATCATGATAACTTGCCATTCTCGCAGCGGAAACAGCTCTACAACCTTCCATAGATCACTTTATATACACACTGATGGACAAAACCTATTATGTGCATAGGTGGCATTGCTATGCATTTAGAATAGTATTTAGAATAGGCTTCAGTACCAGTTTTTCTGGTACTTCAGTATGACTCATACATTATCTCTTGAAATTAACAAGTTGACATCTTTACATCAGACTGATCTGATAGCATTCTATAAACCCTGCAAAGTTTTTGCCAAAAAACATGATCTAGCTATCTACCTACTGTATCTATCATACTGTAAGCTATATTAAGCTATGGGAGATCAGCAACATTTTTCACATGACCTTCATCAATTATCTTCTAATTCTGCACAAGCCACTTTATATATAGTGACTTTATAGAATATTTAGAGCTGTCTACAGAATATAAATTGGTTATAACATGCTATTAAAGTTCTGACAATATCAGATGTACAGCATAGTGACGCTAATATGATGAAGTGAAATAAGTCAAGTCAAGTCAAGTCAAATTTATTTATATAGTGCCTTTTTACAGTGGACATTGTCTCAAAGCAGCTTTACAGAATTCGAGATTAACAGACCAAAACCCCTGTTGAGCAAGACAGTGGCAAGGAAAAACTCCCTTAAATTTTAGGAACAAACCTTGAGATATAAGCATGCCAAATGTCAAAATTGTTCCTCAAGCAGTTCCTGAGATATCAAAATGTGTCAGCTTCAGTGGATGAAATTTCAGGAAATCTGGCATGCGTCTAAAGAATGTGGTGCGGGATGTGAAATTTTGTGCAGAATTGCTAGGTTTTTGCTTTAAACATTATTCACTAACTGGTGCTACTCTGCAAATGAATCATAATGAGCTAAGGTAATGAGTCTAGAGCCCGATCTGCCATAAAAAGTTCATAATTTTAGACAATACGGTTTTCCGTTATTGCCCAAAAAGTGCTTTTAGCCTACCCTGATTCAGGGAGCGCTAGCATAAAGAGCAGCGCACATCTAGGGAAACAAAACTCATATAGTGTATCAGACAGGTGGGGCCACAACCATACCAAGTTTCATGTGGACTGGTGAAGTCAAGTACATGATCTAACAGAAGAAGTGGAAGAAGAAGAAAAACTTTTGACAAAAACTATATGACCACCAGTGCTAGCTGCACCAGTCATAATAATGAAAGGGTCTGAGTGTCTATTATAAAGCAATTCATAGTACACTTCCTGGAAGACGTCACCAGGGTAGTGATAAGACTGTGCTGCTCCAAAGAACTCTGTACCATGCGTCGGTTTACACTAGTAGTGCTCCCTCACACAAGTCTCCTTCTGGGAGCTAGTATGTTAGAAACAGGTCAAACATCTGGCTGTACAGTGTTAATAAAAATAACTGCATCTGTCAGATCATAACTATGTCTTACTGGGAACGTATGAGACTGATTAGCACTGTGAATGGAAAAAAAAAGTGTGCTCAGTTGCTGAAAGGAAGTTATTACAGCTCTCATTTGTGAGTGCTTGATTTTGACACCAGATATAATTGTGGTCTACCCCAGAGGCCAATGCTGCAATAATAATTAATATGCACTGTATACGCTAGTTAACTGGTTACATCCCATTTTCAAACAAACCACACATTCAAATTTCTAAGTGTTTCATGGCTCCAGTGTATGGTATAAACCAGTTTTAGCATCAGTGCTCAAATGAGTAATAGGATTAGCAAAAAGAGTTAACCTGGCATGAAAGTTGGAGCTAGGCAAGCAGTTTCTAGCATTTCCCAAATAGCTATTAGCTTGGGCTTTTCACATACAACCATTTCAAGGATTGACCAGGAACAGTGTGAAAAGCAAAACTACCAGTCATGATAATCTTTCAAATGCAAAACCACTGCCAGTCAAGCAAATTCAAACTCAAATGTCAACTGAGAATTCATCACTTAAGGGATTTTTCCCAGAAGGGCTATTTAACAGTTCAAGACAATGACAGATGCTGAGAATACTCAATCTGGATACCTATTGAACCTCAGCATACAAAGCATAATCCTACAAATAGAAATCTTTATTCTGTATTCTTTATTATATTAAAATTACAGGATATGATCTGATATCAAAAATAAGAGATGGCTTTCAAACACAAAGCCAAGGTTTGAATATTTGTCTCACCAATATTGCTCTTAGAGCTACATTACTGACTATATATAAACTATAACCAACATTTTTGGCTTCCATGCTGCACCACCAGCACGCATCTCCTCCAAATTATAGCAGACAATAATCTCAAATATTTCTGGTAAATGTTCGGGTAATTATTAAAATATCACAGTAAAAATCTCAGCTAGATTTCAAAAACAGGTTCACAAATTAAGTAAGGAGTAATACACAATGAGCTGCACTGTTACAGGAAAATAATCCTGCTGAAATATGACCTGATTTCAAGCAGAGCAGTATTTTTCCAGAACAGTACAGTTTGGTGTGTTATTTTGTCAATAAGGAATTTGACAACAATTATAATGTTGTAATGCTGTAATGATTATCATGTACATTGCAGCAATGTCCCTTCTTTTAACCCCTTTTAAAGTTAGTAAGACAAAAACACATCTTGTCATATTACCAGGAAAGCAGAAAGCAAAAACTCCTCTGTCAGAAAATGTACAGACCTTTACAAAGCACCTGAGACTCTTTTCCCAAATGTAAAACAAATGTCTCATAGCTGAAAACTTCACCATATCACCGATTACAGTTTTTGCTAGTATATTTAATAACAACATGTTTTCTTATTCCACTTATTATTAGGTTTAGATACTGTGGTGTGTCTGCAATACAAGTAGCTAAGAAGAAACTGTTACTAATTTATAATGCATTGCAAAGAGTGCATTAATATAAACCTATCATTTATGATACAGCCAAAACTATTGTTAGAGCCACGCTGTTACAGAAAATATATTCACACCATCTGAATCGAGAATTCAACCACGCTGTGATATAAAATGCTCTCAGCAACATTACACGTCACCACATCTGTCTATGTTACACAATTTTTGCTCCCCTGTTAAGCAACTACTAATATTTATATCACATTTACCACCACACACCATCAACTGTTGTAAAACACTTATACCTATTTAGCGGTTCAGGAAGTTGCTCCAGTGAGGATTTGCCTCCTCTTGCATCCAAATATGCAGCACTAAAGGCACTTGTAGCACTTCTGGCAACAAAATCAAAAGCCCACTTACTTCTATTCACCCTGACATAATACATCATCCCAGCTGCCAAGACCCTGCAGCTGCCAGAGGAGCAAAACAAGATTATTTCAGCCCTCGTTAAAGAGGGAAGACATGAGAAAACAACATGTAGGAAAAGAAGGAGGATAAACAGCACTTCGGTGAAGTGAAGTCCTGTTAAAAGAGAAACGAAAAGAGGAAAGTCAGATGAGGACATGCCTAACATGCTCCCATCAGGTTTTAATGGAGGTGGATCCTCCAGTAGGACTGGGCAAAGTGTGCAGCAGTCATCTTAACCTGCAAAGGATCAAAGATGCCATAGGCCATGGGATTTCTATACAGCCGCCAGACTGAGGTCCAGACAAACAGTCTCTGTAAAAGATGTCAATTTTTGTTTTCTGATTAGTTGAATGTCGCATCTTAACCTAAAACACACACAAACACACCTTCCTACATCGTCCTGGCTTTAAATGTAGGTGCAATATCAAGCATACTGACAACACAGTGACTGGAGCAGATGTTATTTGTAAGGATTTTCAAGAAATCAACAAACTGAAAGACTTAGAATGCTATTTTTGTGAGACATTTCCTGAAAAACATTTATCCACAAGCATGAAATTCCAGGGCATCGGGGGTATAACATGTTGCACGTTTACTACAATTACTTTTTACCAAAAGTACCAATTACCAAAAAATACCAGCATCATTTTCCAGTCAATTACAATCCATTTACATTCAACAGGTCCAGTATAGGAGAGTAAAATTACACAAAAATGTCCCAAGTTCTCGCCTCTTAGTAATAATGCCTCATCAAACAGCTATCACCACCTCCTTTGACACCTGTATAGAAACCGACTTATAATGCTGATGTGAAATGGGTTTCTACTTCACACAATGTGGCAGAGCAATAGGTGAATGACACCTTCTAACATTAAGCCGTCTGAGACAAAGACATGTCTCTGTTTAAGTCTGCAAACAGCCTCATTCCATCAGAAAACAGAAACGGCTTGGGATTTCACTCACCCATGTGTCTCCCATTTCAGAATTTGAACAGAGCCCAAAGCGGAGGCAGGAAGCAGATGGAAGGACTCGAGTTTGGCTGAGAGTGTGAGGTCAGACTCACAAAGCACAGAGGAATCACTACTGGCTCTCACAGCATGTCGGGGTTTACGGTCAACTAAAATGACTGACAGTCTCACAGAAATCTGCTCCCTATTTAATGGAGAGTACCACCAATTTTGCACAGGTAACATTAATAATTAGTTCCTTCAGTACATACAGGTGGAAGGGTGGGAACACCATGATGGACAGTGTACGTCGACTGATTGAACATTCTTGCAAAGCTACAATCTTAGGCTATTTTAAAGAATGAATGATACAGTAAGTCAAACTCAGTCAATGCATGTGTAACACAATAGAGAGAGATAACACTTAATTAATCCTAAAGGGAAACTGGAGAATGCCGTATCCGTATACACTGAAGTACCAGAGAAACTGGTATAGCAGTTGGTACTTGGTGGGTCCCCCACAGGATCTTGGAGAGAACGTTGCACAGTCCTCAAGCAGATGTTTGAGGCCCCAACATTGACTTCCAATGTTACTTGAGGCAGTGTTGCACGCCTATCACGTGAAACGATTCCTGCCAGCCGACGCTGGTCACATTCACCCAGAATCTTTTTACCGCCACACTGCTGTCGTAAGTTCAAAGTTTTGCTGAATTCTTGTAGTCACGGTACCTCCTTGAAATGCTCATACGTGAAAATCCAAACTTTGCAGCTACCTCCGAAATGCTATGACCCATCACACACTCCAACTAATAAACCGTGTTGAAAATCGCAAAATCTGGATAACTTGCCATTCTCACCACGGAAACAGCTCTAGAGGCTTCCACAGGTGTCTATCGCTTTATATACACACTGGCGAACGCAATTACATGCACAGGCGGCATTGTTATGCATTTTGCATAGGCTCCAGTACCAGTTTTTCCTGGTACTTCAGTGTATATCAGGATTTAAACCCTGAAACTGACGCAGCATTTTCTAACATTTTTTTTCTTTAGTTCCCAAAATATACACAAACCAGCAGCATAATTTAAAACATCATGTTCCTGACCAGGCAGTTACCGGTACTAAGAATGAAGGACTTGAGTGAATGCTATAAACACATCACTGTACACATATTGCTCACGTTCACGTTAATGCATCTGGTCTGTTTTTGTCCTGCAACCTTCATGCGAGTGTGACTTTTCCCCAACATTTCCATCTCTGTTCTCAACCTGATACCATGTTAACCTTACTGGCAAACTTTCTTAAAATAAGGCATTGATAGAATCGAAATAATGCATTTGTATTAAACCGACAATGGTCAGTAGCTCTGAATTGTTGTGACAGTAGCCAAAGAAACAGTCAAACGCTGCACAACTACCAGAAGAAACTGAAAAGGTTTCTTCAGGTTCCAGTTTCAGATTGGACTGGACTGACCAAACTGATTGCAGTTCATTTTCGACTTTATCAGCAGTATTTCTGCAAGGCTTTTAGCTACATGATGCCATGTATGACCACGTCGAGTTACTCTGAAGGAGCAGGACAGGCTACAGGTGGTAGGGTTGAGTTGGGCAGTGTTGCCAGCTCACAGCTTGAGTGTCCCTGGTTCAAACCCAAGCTTGGGTTACAGCCTGTGTGGAGTTTCTGTGCATGTTATCCATGTGTTCGTGTGCCCATGTGTTGTATGTACCTTTAACCTGGATAGGTCTGTATAGTGTTTGTCTAAAACTGTAGGTTTTCAGGTGAAAGAGAGATAAACAGGCTATAATAAAATCGACAAAGAGGGTACAGCTAAGAACCTTTTTTTTTTTTTACCTTAGAATGAACAAGTAGAGTAGCAAAGGTTGCATTTCCGTGGATAAAGAAAACAAGCTTGCTTTCTTAAAGTCCAATCTGCTTAGCTGCCCGGATAAAGTCGCCTATAATTAACCCAGTGGCATTTGGGGATCCCATGTGCCCTGCTGGCTTTAATGCATCAGTTTCAGCGGTTCACTGGGTTAGAGAGAGTAAAAGCAGCCTGGGCCTCAAATGCTGCCCTGAAAAACCACCGCAATGGCGAAGACTTCATGTATAAACGCAACTCTTAATGTTTCTGTCCTGTCACTGGGCTATCTGCATTCACCACCAATGTGTAGCCCGTGTGTGTGTGTGTGTGTGTGTGTGTGTGCGCGCGCGCTATGGAGGTCAATATTAACCCGAAAACTTTGTTCCTGTGTAAATATAAATATCGACTCTCCCCCTAAGAGCAGCAGTAAGCAGCAGCGTGTGCAGGCTGACACTCGGCTCTGCACTGATGACCGCAGCTCGGTGTATTTCCGCGGTGCCAAACCACACACAAATCAAACAGCTCTTGTTAACACACACAATAGGTCATTTTGCAAGTATGTGACCGTCTCAGAGCCCGAGCCTGGGACAGTCCAGTCTGTAGGTTTATATCATGCTGTAACCAAACACAACACAACACAACCCAGCCCAACACCACAGCAGGTTTGTTATTACTAGGCATGTAGCTTAAATACACCACCACTACATAACATACACGCTGTTAACTTTGCGCTGTAGAAGCTAAACTGCACGAATTTCCGCACATCTATAAAAAAAAACAATCACATCTTACCGTTTCACGACACGACATATAGATTTAAACGCATTTTCTATACATCTCTAATGAGCCCTACATTTCACCGCAGCTTTTTTTCCCTCCCAGTTGCAGTGGTTACTGGTTAGCCGCAGCGGTGCAACCCGCCGACCATCAACAGTAACAATGTAACTCTTTATTTGTCAAACAAAAGAGCATTTAACCATAAAGAGAGGCGCGTAGAAACCCTGTGTACTGACCTTGCGTCCGTGTACTCGGTGCTCCCAGGCCTGACCGTCGGGACGCGGAAAAAAAACAAACCCGAGATAAAGTTTACGAGCTTTTCCGCGGTGTACTGGTGAGCACTGGTGAGCACTGGAGAGCACTGGCAACTGAGCCGCGCCAACACCAAGCGCTCACTCCACCGCTACCTCGGAACGCGCGTGCCCGCGTCCCTGCGCGCCCTCGCTCCCAATCCCGTGCACTGGGGAGAATGAATGCGGGTTTCCGCGTCCCTGCGCGTGCTCGTGTTCCGCACCCTGGAGCTGGTGATCTGCGTGTTCATGCTGCGCGCTGACATTTACACTGCCGGTCAATTCATCACCCCGTCGCAACGAGAGAAAGATGTCAACAGTACAAGTAAACAGTACAGCTATTGCTTAAACAAACAGCAAACAGTTATAGTGAAATGTACATGCTTTGAAATAATAAAACCATTTTTTTATGTGATCCAGGCGATGTGCAGGATCACATTAAAAATGGTTTTATTATCACACTAGAAAACTGAGTTCTCAAATAATTTGCAAAGTGGTTGAAGTAACAAGCTATGGAATAATATTCACACTCAGAAATTGAGATGCAAATTCACACACCCAGTAACCACTTATTCGTGTCAGGCTCACTGTGCATTCAGACACATCCTGGATGGGACATCAGTCAGTTTAAAGCAACTCACACACTCATAACCTGTGTTTCATGTGCTAATGGAACATGTGGGAAACTCAGTTTGTTATAAATAAATGTCTTTGTTTGGTCTTAAGAGTATACACACGTTTGCAACTTTGCCATACATAGTAAGATTCTGTTGCAATGTCCTTCTAGTTACAGCCAAGTTCAGAACTGGATCAGTCCACATTTCTAATGAATGAACTAGAACAAGAGAGCAGTTATATGATGGTACCATGGAGACCTGGGGGAGAACTTGTGGATTAATACTGCCACCATCAGTTTATTTAAAGCCAATGGTTTTCAGCAATACCGAGGATAGGGTTGTACCAATTGTTAAAAATGTGCAAAGAAATTAGTTCTGTAAAAGTAACAAAGCTGTAAAATCCAGCCAACCTCGATGTAAAAAAATAAATAAATAAATCAGAAGACAAGCATTTTATGCCATTAATTTTAATTTTATTTCATGTCAAGGGGTGAAAACCTGCCCTACAGTAAGCATTCAGAAGAAATATACAGTTCAGTCCAGTTTATGACTCTGCACAACTCAGAGAGCTGAGTGTATACACAGCAAGATCCCTCTCCATCATCATGGTACTGTTATTATTCATTTAAACTACAATGCAGATTCAAGACAAAATGGTCTCTGTAAGCAAAAATGTTCAAAAAAATTAACAATTACAAAACTCAGCAAAGAAAAGAAACTAATCATCTAAATCAATTTGACATGAGACACTTTAACTCGGATTACAATAAGTGAGGCATTCAACTGAGATGGAACATTTAAAGTGCTTTCAAAAAGTACAGAGGGAAATGGAACAAAAACCAGGCCAGTCGTGTTTAAGTTATCCTTTGCATCGCTTACATCAATTTTCTGTCAAATTATTTATGCCTGATCTATATTGCACAAATAAATTCATTTCTATCAGTTATTCAGCCATCACCCTGCTATAGCAACCAAACTTTACAAAGGAGCACTAAGAAGTTTTAGGTGAAAATGTCATCAGAAAGGAAACTGACAGTGGAAGCAAAGGGAAAAGAAAACGTAAAAAAAAAAAAAAACGAAACTAGAAAAAATCCCATGTCTATATTAAAACATCAATAAATAAAACATCCACCTGCAAATACAAAGAAAACGTGGTAAATAACTATTAAATAGACCCTAGTGTAAATTCAGCTAGGCCATAAAATGCTGCAATGTCATGCTGAGTCTTAGAACTGGACAGGAGGAAATTTATCAAAAGATAATGATCAAACCTAGATTTCTAACTGCAATCACAAAGGCAACAAAACTCATAAAACAGTGGTGGGTATGAAACATTTAACCGATTTTGATTTTATTAAATGTGCAAGCCAAACACAATGGCCATATTTAATCACAATAAATACTCATGAGCTAAAGCATGATGAAAGCTTAGAGCCAGATTTATGAAAGCATTTAGTCCATACAATCTGCAAAGGCAGATTTCAGAATCACAGTCAATGACCACTGATGCTCAATGACTGGGATAATCTGCAAAGATATCGACTGGCCATAGTCGTCGATAAAGTATTTGCAAAATGGCCATGGTTGAGGCTTGTTTAGTGATGAACAAAAAAGGAGCAGCTATTTAGAATAAGTTCTGCCCTTTTCTGCTAGTGTTGCATCTGTACCAAGATACAGAGAACAGCTTTGTTTAATCTAAGCAAGCCCACAAAGCCAACATTCTCTATATTGCTCAAAATGCATGTAAGGAACATGATCACTTACTAAAAGGAGAGATTAAAATAGCCCAACACCACTTCTTTATTGGGGAATTCAATTCAAAGCCCATCAGGGGTAAAATGACTACATCTATTACAGTTAAAATGCTACTGCATTTCTTCACATATCCACATTATATTAGATCACAGGCTGAACTAACGAAAGGCTGTAAGGCAGTACTCCCTATCAACAGGATCGACTGATGAGTATTGATTGATGTTAAATCCATCAATGTTAAAGTTACCAATTATAAAAACAGCAATATCTATAACATGACAGGTGACCTTCCATTTACACAGAGACTGAGCTTTTACACACACTTTGTAATGCTGATATCACTATCATCAGTAATGATGCACATTTACCACTATGCTTTTGTACAGTGCTTTAAAGGAACTTATGTGGAGTGTTTACAATCAGCAGCTTTGTGTTCTCTTAAAACCTTCATTTTTATTCCACTTTCTTTATTCCTTTTCTTTATATCATGCTAAGGCCCCAAGAACTGATCCCAGTGTACAAGAACAGGTTCTGTGTTTATGTAGTCTGGCTGTAGTGTTTAAACTATCCATTCAAGTGAATTAGTTTATTGGAATCTGCTCAGTGGAACTAAGAAAGAACAACATCACTCTCTCCAAAACAATTAAAAACAAGTAGCATGAGGCATACATGAATAAGTTAGGAGAATGCAGTAGCTGGGTTTTACCCTTTTTTAAAGTTAATTTTCCATTCATTCCTGCCTTTTTTTTTTTTTTTTTTAAATCTTTGTAATTTTTGATGATACATTCTGCTTGGCACAGTGAGGGCTAAAAATCTAATGCATTTAAGAGCGAAGCTACAAGCTACTTACAGAGCAGTGATTGCACTCATTTTTGTCCTATTTCTTTCTTTTTTTGGTGTTTAAACAGGGAAATGGAACCTCTAAACATGACCAGAGAAGACAACTGTACAGCCAATGTAGGAATTTTTCATACATATATATACTTATATTTAAATATATATACTTTAATGTGTTAGGCCTGTTGAACTGTCCAGTGTTGGAAGGCCAGCAGAGTTCTTCTGACTTCATCTAGACTTGCAGACTTCAAATGCTAAAAAAAAAAAAGAAAGAAAATGCAGATTAGCAACATGAAACTTAAAACCAAACAGAAACTGCAAACCGACAACATACAACATCAGTTAATTTACGTTTTTACTGTTTGGCGCCACCTCCTCCCCGGATGACCATTGGCTGGTTATTGAAGATCCCCATCCCAGAGCGGTTGATGTTGGGGTGAGTGGGAGAAGCCACAGGTGGTTGGCCTGGTCTGATGGGTTTGGCTTGATAGAAAAACAAATTTTGGAGATAGTGAGAGCAGAAAACCATAGCCGTTATACACACAAAATGCACAAAATACGCTTTATATACCAGATAATCCAATAAAAATATACAGCTGTGCTCTTGCCATAGATGTAGTTTATCAGCCTATAATCTGGGTACAGTATATCAGCCAACAATAAGGATAGGATGTAGATTACAAAGGAAGTGCTTAGCTACCAGTTCAGCAAACTGCAAACACTTGCTTAAAATGAAATTCTTTGGCCAAGCAACACCATTTTGTGCATAAACTGTTTCATTAAATATCATACTCCATATTTAATCCTTAACGTGCATCAAAATATAGACAATGTTGTACATGATGCTTGTACATATTATCATCAAAATCACTTCCAACATACAATTCCTCCTAAAAAATATTATTTGTGTGACATGGCACTAATAACTGCATATCCAGTGGAGCTAAAATGTATTGAATGCCCCCTAGTGGTTGGCTATAGTGTATTTTTTTAACCCGTTCCAAGCTCCACAGAAATTAATGGAGAAAGACTGAAATGAAACTTTTAATAAGTTACAGTTCAATAGCAGTTGTGATGTGTCACAATAATTCAGTTCATGCTAATACCTCCCTAATGACACATGACTCCAGAAATTACTGAATAATACTGAGGAAGAAACAAGCAAATCTCCTGGAGATTAGTGATGAGGCTTGACTCAAGTGTGCATGCTTCATGCATGTGATTTTCTCAAAGCTAATCCAACACTGGCTCCAAGTTCTTCTTTAATTGTTTAAAATGTTTTTCTTGGAGGTAAAGGAGTGTTGTGTGTACCAATCTGTGCCGAGTGTCCTCTGCGAGCCATGTTCTTGGCTCTGACAGCCTCTTTAATGCGGTCCACCTCCTGCTGATAGCGCTTGCGGTCACGTGCTGCATTCTCTTTGGCCTCCTTCAGTGCAGACTCCAGAGCCTTCACACGCTCAGCAGTCGCGCGCAGACGTTTCTCCAGCTTAGGCAGCTCACAGCGCAGATCAGCATTATCACGCACCAGCTACACGCAGAGCCACAGAGAAAGAATCATATATCAAATGGTTTGTCTCAGCCAACCTTTATCTTTAGTGAGAAGTGACAGAAGAGGCAAAGGCCTTTCAAATAAGCTCTTTCACAATCACTCTCTACATACATTCTTCCACCAAGGTAGCATGAGATACATATAGGCTTATGTGATGCGCAGTGTTAAAAGATTTAAAGTGAAAGTGTAATAAAACAATTTTTCCTAAATGATAGAACAGCTTGGAGGTTGCTAGTTCGAGTCTGGGTGATGCTATAGCTGCCCATAGCCGGGAGCTCAGAGAGCAAAGTGGCCGTGCTCTCAGGGTGGGAGGGGCAGCATACGCTCTCTCCCATGTCAATCAGAGTGACACTGTCCAAACACGGGCATCTGTGAACTCATGCATACAAAAGGTGGGCGGGAGTGCTTTCCTCCGAGTGCGTTACACTGCTCCCAGAAATTGCATGAGCAGCAGTTAGAAAAGAGGCGGTGGCCTGTGTCGCGTGTTTAGGAGGAAGCATGTGATGGCTTCGCCCTCCCTGACTTGCAGTTGTTGTGTGGCATGGGAGAAATCCCAAAGGGTGGGAATTGCATACAACTAACTTAGGGAGAAATTTGGGAAAAAATTATATTATACACACACACACACACACACACACACACACACACA
>JAOVVH010000061.1:11054444-11070393 GCA_028566435.1 Scorpiodoras heckelii | reverse complement strand
TAAGTTCGCTAAGATACTCTGGAGACAGACCATGAAGTGTTTTATATGTTAGTAAAGGTATTTTATAATTAATCCGAGTGAAGACTAGGCCGTCTCGTCCGATCCCATAGAAGAACTACTGTAACACACATTGCTGAAAATGTTAATGCTGCTTATGTGGCTGGTGTCAGAACACACAATGCATCACAGCTTGCTGCATATGGGGTTGTGTGGCTTCTACTGAAGAAAGTGCCTGCAATGGGTATATGAGCATCAGAACTGGACCATGAAGCAATGGAAGAAGGCAACCTGGTCTGATTAATTACATTTTCTTTTACATCATGTGGATGGCCGGGTGTGTGTGTGTCTTGCTTACTTGTAGAAGAGATGGCACCAAGCTGCACTATGGGATAAAGACAATCAGAGGCAGATTAATGCTGTGACCATTGTTCTGCTGGAAAACTTTGGGTCCTGGTGAATGTTACTTTGACATGTAAACATTGCTGCAGACCAAGTACACCCCTTCATGCCAATAATATTCCCTAATGGCAGTGGCTTTTTTCAGCAGGATGATGCACCCTGCCACACTGCAAAACTTGTTCAGAAATGGTCTGAGGAACATGACAAAAAGTTGCCAACGGTGTTGACTTTGCCTCCAATTTTCCCAGATCTCAATGCAATCAAGCCTCGGTGGGATGTGCTGGACAAACAAGTCTAACCCATGGAGAACTTTGGAGAGCAGAAGGATCTGCTGCTAACGTTTTGGTGACAGATACCACAGCGCACCTTCAGAGGTCTTGTGGAGTCCATGCTTTTATGGGTCAGAGCTGTTTTAGTGGCACAAGGAGGATCTACACCATATTCGGCAGCTGGTTTTAATGTTATGGCTAATTGGTGTAAATGGATAAAACATACAATGTATTAATTTTTATAAACAAAAATGGTTAGTGTTGGCAATTGTTATGGATAATAGAAATAAAATACATATGGACGTGCTGTTATTAGAAAATAATGATCTTCAGACTTGGAAAGGTCCTCCATGTCTTACTACACCCCAGCTCAACACTGTTATTTATTATTTTCCTAGTACAGCATGCCCATACAGCATGTATGGTTTAATTGCTTCATTAGCAAATAGTATTATACTATGTATGGTTTCCAAATGGTGAAAACAGCCTTACACACATATTATTTGATTATTATTATTTCCTATTAACTGTTGACCTCATTCACTGCCCTATATTTGACTCTTTTAGGTATAAATGCCCCAAACTGCATATTTACTAGGGCTGTCATGCGATTAATTAATCACGCATTAATTGTGGTTTTAACTCACATTTTGATTTGTGTTGTACATGTGGGTCGGCATCGTAGGGCCATTGAAAATGTTGTTGCCGTTTTTCACTGGTCTATTTTTAGAGAAACGACTGTTGAATGTTGCCTCATTAATCACTTGACTTTATTTGATAAAAGTGAAATATTAAAGATGTTTGATGTCTTTCCTTTTTTTTAAATTTAAAGGGAACTGCACAGTATGTAGGGAGCAAGTGAACATGGGTATATCACTTGTCCAGAAGTTCTGTTGTGCTGCTGCTACATGATTGGCTGATTCGATTTTACCTCAGAGACGCACCACTGCAATGGAAGGGAAGGAGTTTGTGTATGTGTTATTCGGATCCATTGCCTCATTAAACTGATGTAACATAAAAAATAGCAACCCAAAAAGAGCTCCAACTTCTTCGTTCTCCATTGTTCCTTTCAATCTTTAGCAATGTTTATGATAGCTAACGAGCTAGAAGATCCTAACATTCAACACGCTCAGAGCACTGTGCACAAAAAATTAAACAACCAAAGCATACATTAAAAAGTTTAAATACATCACCCACAGTTCACAGACTTTCATCACATTTACTTCAAAAGTGCCTACAGCATACAAAATTAGTCTAAAAAGTGTTGTTTCATGCTAAAATACAGTGAGTGCTGTCTTGTAGAACACAGCCAATGTAAGCAATGCTGTCTGCAGTTGATGACATTGCAGGGCGTCCAAATAGAGCTGCTTCAGTGACCGAGTTCCCTATGAAGAGCCCTTGGGATTCTGTATGCTGTGCAGTGTGTAGGGAGCAGGGATACAGCTTAGGGACCCTTGCGAACGGAAAGCAGCCTTTGTGTCCATTGATGGCGCCACTGGTTTGCATAATTTAACAATTTTTTTAAATCTGTGTTAAAAAAAATTTGTGCCGTTAATTTTCTTTAATGCGTTAACACGTTCGTTAACGTGTTAATTTGACAGCACTAATATTATTTATTCAAAGCTCAGCTTTATTTCTGAAGCAAGTGATATCTTCCTGAGACCACCTTTTCTTTCACTGTGATATGTATAAACGTCAAAGATTATTTTTAATTAATTTTATTTTTATTTATTTTGTAAACTCATTTTTTATGCATTAAACATGCATTTGACCTTGTTAGAGAATTTTGACCCCACAGAGACACCCTGATCCTCTACAAATGGTACACAAATGGTGTCATGGATATCAAAATGTTATCTGGTCTACTTGTCAAATGGAACCTAACCCTTACCCCAGCTCTAACTCTAACCCTAAACCCCATCACAAATCCCTAACTCTAAATTTAACCCCTAAACTTCACCCCAACCCTAACATTAACCCATAACCTCATCCTTAACACTATCCCTAGCTTAGATCAGCTTACATTTGATGTTGGCCAGGCTGGTGTACAGCAGGTTTAGCTGGTTAGCATCTTGGTCAAGCTGATCAGTGCTGTTCAGAAACTGGATTGACTCAGAGATGAGCTGCCTGACAGGTTTGGCCAAGCAGAAGAGCCAAGATAGAACTGGTAAACACACACACACACACACACACACACACACGCACGCACGCACGCACGCACGCACGCACGCACGCACTCACACACACACACACTCACACACAAACCATTTCAGTCTTCTTCTCCCTGCTTGCTCTTTGCTCATCATGTTTCCCCCCTTCAGATCAAAAAACATGCTGAGATCACAGGCCTGGAGTGACAGTGTGACTCAGTGTGTCTACACTAACACAATTAAAACCACAGAGTCTCTCTGTGACACACACAGATGATGATGAAATGCTCCACATGCACTGCAGTATGTCAACAGCAGCAATTGCCACAATTTTTTTCCACAGTTTTGTCATCTGTTTATTGAATTAGTTTATATCACTGTCCTGTTAATGTCTTGAATCACAGATTAATAATAACACGCTCGTTCTACTATTTTATCAATTCTACAGTACAAATAACAATTCTTTCACAGGGGTCTTTAAGAAGTCACATTGACCAACATACTTTCTACCACCTTTAAATCAACTCCACCAAATGCATAAAGTCTGTCATCACTGCCAATTTGTCGCCTGCCTCCATTAAAATAAAAAGGAAAGAAAACATGATTACAGTAGCAACAGTAACCAAGTGTGTGTGGTATTAGGGTCAACTGGTTATTTAAAAAAAAGACAAAAAACAAAAGAAAAATATACTCTGGTGCATGAGACACATGGCTTAGCTCATTATTTAAATAATGAAACTGAAAATTTTAATGGGATTTCTACTCATCAAGCGCTCCGTTGCTGACTTTTTGCTGAGACAGACCTCACACCACTGATGATTTTCAGATATTTGGCAGGAGTGACCTTCAAACCCTCCAGGAGAACTGTTCGTCTACTGAGGAAATAGGCAGTTTGTGTGTCTGTCATGTTTTTATATCTTTATGGGGACTAATTGTATGGTGACAGTTTTGACCATGCGAGAAAAACCAAATGTCCCCACATTTTTTTTCCTTACAGAATAAGCATTTTTTTTTTTTACATAAAAAAATTCCTTACTATCCTTGTAATTAAAAAACATTTTATTTGTCCCCACAATGCTTTTTTTTTTTTTTTTAACAAATATGCAGCTTAAAAAAGATGTAGGTGAAGCATAGCATTAATTATCTGCATTAATTATTGTGTCAAAAAGGTCCTTAAAAAAGAATGCAAGATAACTGGGTGTCTGTGATGTGGTCACTCATTCTGAGTGCTGATTATGAAATACAGGCCACAAACTTGGACAACACAAGGAGCGGAACTCCTCTGGTCATATCAGTCTCTCTCTTTCACAGATTCACCAGGGATCATGATCTTGGCATAATGAATAAGACGATGCTAATGTTTGAAAAGCACAACATAAAACCACTAAATAAATTGTGGCAGAATTAACAAACTGAAAAGTGAGTTTATATACAATTATATAACCAATCAGTCATAACATTAAAACCACCGACAGGGTGAAGCGAATAACACTGATTGACTTATTAGAATGGCACCTGACAAGGGGTGGGATATACTAGGCAGCAGTTCTTGAAGATAATGTGTTGGAAGCAGGAAAAAATGGGCAAGCGTAAGAATCTGGCTGACTTTTTGTTGACAAGGGCCTAAATGTGATAGCTAGATGATTGGGTCAGAGCATCTACAGAATAGCAAAGTAGCAGGTCTTTCTGGTACGCAGCGATTAGTACTTAAAAAAAGTGGTCCAAGGGAGGACAACTGGTGAACCAGTGACAGTGTCAAGGACGCCCAAGGCTCACTGATGAGTGTGGGGTAAAAAGTAGTGCCATCATGCAATAAATTTTTTTAAATCCTGTTAAATTAATCGTGGTTTTAACGCACATTATGACTTGCGTTGTACATGCAGGTAGCCATCATAGGACCATTGAAAATATTGTTGCGGTTTATCACTGGTCTATTTTAAGAGAAATGACTGTTCAATGTTGCCTCATTATTCACTTGACTTTATTTGATAAAAGTAAAATATTAAAGATTCATGTCTTTTCATTTTTTTTTTTTTACATTTAAAGGGAACTGCACAGTGTGTTTGGAGCGAGGGAACATGGGTATATCACTTCAACTTCTTCGTTCTTCATTGTTCCTTTCAATCTTTAGCAATGTTTATGATAGCTAACGAGGTAGATCAGAGCACTGTGCACAACCAAAAATACGTTACAAAGTTAAAATACATCACCCACAATTTCTAGATGTTTCGTCAAATTTATTTCAAAAGTGCCTACAGTTTTTGATTTATCATGCTAAATACAGCCGAGTGCTGTAATGACGGCTCGATCTGGAGGCTGTCTGCTTTTGATGACATTTCATGGTGTCCAAATAGAGCCGTTTTAGTGACTGAGTTCCCTATGAAGGGCCCTTGGGATTCTGTACCCTGTGCAGTGTGTAGGGAGCAGGGATACAGATTAGGGACCCCTGCTATTGGAATGCAGCCTAAAATGAGTAACGTAACCGGTCAATTTAGGAATGTTTGTGTTCGCTGACAGCACCGCTGGTTTGTGTAATTAAAAAAAAATTAATCTGCATTAAAATGTTTTGTGGCGTTAATTTTTTTAATCATGATTAAATCTTTAACGCGTTCATTTGACAGCACTAGTAAAAAGACTAACCCGTCTGGTCCGATCTCACAGATAAGCTTCTGCTGAATATTGCTAATTGCTGAAAAAGTTCATCCTGGCTATGTTAGAACACACAGTGCATTGCAGCTTGCTATGTATGGGGCTATGTAACCACAGACCGGTCAGACTGCCTAGACTGACCCCATCCACCACCAAAAACCCCTACAATGTTCAAGGGAGCATCAGAACTGAATCATTGCTCAGAAATGATTGAGGAACATGGCAAAGTTCAAAGTTTTGACTTGGCCTCCAAATTTCCCAGATCTCAATCTGACCAAATATCTTTGGGATGTGCTGGACAAACAAGTCTGATCCAGTTACCACAGCACACCTTCAGAGATCTTAGAGTCCATGACTCAACAAATCAGAACATAACACAATATAGGCAATATGGTGTTAATGTTATGGCTGATTGGTGTCTGTTTAAGATAAAGGAGTACAAAATATACTTGAATTTCTTTTTAAGCAATTGCTCAATATAATGAAAAAGCATGTGGTATTTTATTATTATTATTATTTTTTACAAATAGTTTCAGGTTGAAGAAACAGCATGACAATTGTGACAACACTGGAATATATAAAAGATAACGATAAACTGCACAAAGAGGCACTTTTGTGACTCACAAGCTCAGATCCTGTTGTTGTAGTTCTGTACTACAGCACACTAGATTTAGTTGAGCTATAGAAGCATTTGAGCCCTTTTCCTATTTCAAAATTCCTTCTGGAAGCCATATTAAGCTGCAAATCCTTTGAAACTGTTGATTGCTAACAAGCCCTACCCAATCATATGAACTGAGAAGATGCCATTGTTAAAGTTTCAAATGGGACATAACAGACAAGAGGCAAAGAAGGCTGGGAGCTGAAGTGGGGAAGAAAAGTCTCAGGGACTATTGATTAGACTGCTGATTTGGAGACAGCCTTTATCAGCAGGTTTATTCTGACATGAAGAAAAATGCACTTGTTTACTGTTTAGTGTATTAATAAGTATGCTAAGTGGTATAGTTGCACAGCAGGTAGTGCTGGTGGTCCAGAGCTCCATCTTGAGCCCTAGGTCTTGTATCACATATCGGTTAGCTAGCCATCTCTGAGCTTACATCTTACTGAGAACTTCCTGTTTTCACAATGGTTACATTTTTAAAGGGTTACCATGGTTACATTCTGCACAGCTAACATGCTAAGAAGCAATTGGACCAATCAGTGTTAGGAAAATGATATTTATTCCCTGACATGGACTACTTGCCATGGAATTAATTACCATTCCTTCTCAGTGTTTTCAAGGCAATACATTGCAAAAAACATTGATTTGGTTTTAAATAGTGAAAAGAATGCACTGAAAGCATTCATTGGCTTTCCCCAATAGTTCTAATGCATCATCACAACCACCATCGCTCTCCTAGAACAAGTAAAACTAACAATGATATATTTTTCATAATTGTTCACTAAACAGCACCACACAGTAATTTAGTCATTTCAGAATCGTATTGCTGTCTCTCAGGATTTCATGTGTTCAATGAAACCATCCTGCTTTTACATGCACATACAAAGAAATTAATCATACCTTGACAGTGTAAAATGGATGAACAGAGAAAGTCATTAAGAGGTACTGAGATGTGTTAACAGTGATATTAGACACATGGTCAGAATCCCAGGATATTCTTGCTTCAAAAGACGGGCACCAGCTTACCATCTTCGTTCCCCACTGTTCTTGCTGTGGGTGGGGGAGCGAGTTCCACATTAGGATCAAGCAGGTACTGAAGACGAATACATTTGGTGTGTGTGTGTGTTAAATTATTATTAAACAAACTTTGCTACAGGATTAAAAAATAATAATATTAAGGCAACTACCAATCATTCACTCACTGTTTGAACAAAAGCACACAAAGCTCCATCGTCACATATAATAACCTGGGCTTTATTATCAGATTTCTGTGTGAATGGTCTCATCTTTTCCCCTCTTGATTTTCATTATGATTTTATTTATTTATTTATTTTTCAATAGTTTAATTCCGCCAGCCACCAGGTTGGACTAGATGGTGGGTTAGTTCAGCCAGTGGATTGAGTATTGGAGAGCCGGGCTCTGGACAACACAGGACCACAAAACTGCAGCCTTGCCCAAGAGCCATCCTCTTCATGGAAGAGATGAAGAAGCATATTCCCAAAGGAAGGCACACCTTTTTAACTTGTGGTTTTAGGAAATGAAAAAGTCTGGAGTCTGTTGAAGATTGGAGCTGGATGACACCTCCCGCTCCTTCTATATCTCATGTGCCGTTTAGCTGAAATAATGACACGGGCACAGCAAGAACGGACAGTCATCGGCATTCACTCATCAGTGAAGGGTACTGACAATGACAGTCTTCCACCAAGCGAAGCACAAAGTCGCTTCACCACAAGAACGGAAACAGAAATACACACAAAAAAAAAAAGATACAAAAATAATCGTCTCTTATACAAAGAAACTATTATGGGAGGGGGATTATATTTCAGAGTATGAAAAAAGAACTGAAATTATACAAAAGCAGCAATAATCATTACTTAAGTCACCAGAATAAAACAAACAAACAAAAAATAACAACAGTGCTTAGTTGAGATGGAAGCCACAGATGCTTCCGAGTGAAGACTTCATGACCTGTCTATCACTTGTTTTGGGATTATTAGTTAAATGGAAGATTCCTACACACCACCCCACCCACCATGCCCAAACCCTTCGAGTGTCAAACCCACAAAGCCCATTCTAAACAAAACCAACAGGAAACTGAACACAAATAAAGGGGCATAAGCAATTTAAAAGACAACAGGAAGCATTTTAAATTGGGGGGAAAAAAAGTTGCACTCGTATGATTTGCAAAGACCCATCAGACATAGCGAATGAAGAACCTGATGCTGTTCACAAAAAAATAAAATAAAATAAAATAAAAAAAAGCCCACAACACAACTGTAGCTACCTAAACACCTACAACGCAGAAACAAATGACGGTACAGTGTTCATGGAAAAGGAAAAGTGTAAACACAGCACAATAAATACGTAAAACAGCAGGTTTCCTCACCATGCACAATGCAATGACAAAGTATTCTCGCCCCAACACAGCTCACACTCACTCACTCAGCATCCCCCCCCTCTCCTTCTGTTTTTTTTTTGTACATTTCTGTATTTCCCAAGTGCAAAACATCACAAATGAACAAATCTGGATTCAAGTAACATATATACAAGATTTTCTGTGGGGTGGAGGAGGGATTTTTTATACAAATATGAAGTTACTGTACATTGAATATTTGCCATATTCATAATTTACATATGAATTTTCTCTAACAATAATGAATATATATTAAAAAGGGGAAAAAAGATGAGATTTGCTGTCAAGGCCTGACAGTTGCTGTGGAAACCGGCTGTCTCTTTGCATTCCCAAAAGTGATTGGTGCACAGCACCAAAAGAACGTAGTGGGCAGGGAAAAGATTGCCCAGGCAACGGTTACTACGTCACCTCCATAGCAACTGTGTTTTCTGCTATACTGTTGAGGGACTGCTTTTCTTGCTCATGATTCTCCCTGAGAAAAAGGACACACACCAAATCAGTATTTACAAGTTTGTTTTCTTATTCTGGCTATTTACATGCGAACATGAAACTTGATCAATAGTTAATGAATGAACAATTCATGTGGCATGTATGCATGCTCACCCAGTGGTGACTTTGGGAAGCTGACAGTTGCTAGCAGCGGCTGCGAGTTTTAAGGCAGCAGGTGGCATGCCACCGAGACTTCTGGGCAGATGGCGAGAGTTGAGGCTGGCGATCTGGGGCGGGGCTACGCTCAGACGCAGATTGTTGCCAATCAGAAGCTGAGGGGCAGAGTTGGCAGTACTGTTCCCGTGATTTCCGAGTGGATTGTGTGTGTTGTGGAGGGAAGTGGTGGTGGAGTTCGTACTGTTAGAAGCAGGTAAGCTAGCAGGGGCAGAGGTCATAGTCACTGGTGATGGGCTTGTGAGCATTGAAGCAGATGTGGTTGAGTGTTGTAAGCCCTTGTAAACTCCTGGAATAGAATCAACACATTTGACAAAATAAGACAACTTGGACAGAATAATTACAAGAAGTAATAATGAGCAAACAGGGTAGGGTTTCATGTGAACAGGCCACTAAAATCCAGTTTTTGGTAAATCTGTTTCATCTGTAGGGGTGGGGTTGAAAAATCACCAAAAAATGAAATGTTACTTTTCCCAGGTGCATTCAAATCTCATTTATGGACATGTGTATTTGCCCAATTAACCTCTTTTTGTGTACTGTGCTTCTTAAACCTTTACCATGAAATTGTCAATCCATTCTTCTTACCTGAGGCCTGGAGGATGCCATTGACTCCACTTCCTACAACACCATCTTCTTTGACTTTTAAGGTCAATAGCTGATCAGAGGTGACCAGAGCAGAAGCTGCGAACTGGGCACTGGCTGAATCCAGCGTCTTAGATGTGGAGACTAGAGACTAAAGATACATAGAAAGTTATTACATGAAAAAGAAATGCAATGTCTCCCTTATGTCTGTCTTTTACTCACACACCTGTGTGTTGCTGGAAACATCACTGGCCTGCTGTTGGATCTGTTCCAGCTGCTGTTTCTGCATGAGAGCCAGCTGTTCCTGGTGCTCTTGGAACTGTTCTGCTGTGAACACTGATAAACACAAACATGACTATCATCAACACAAAGCATAAATATTACCATCAAAGTATTTATCCAGCATGTGTGTTCATGCTCCTATCCCCTTAATTGCTACTACTTTGCCTGTGCATTAGCTATCCAGTAGACCAGATGTTTTATTATGTATCTGAAATGCATAAAAATTAACAAGTACTTAAAGTGGCACATTACACCAAAGCTTTTCTGCACTAAACAATTCCTTACCACTGCACAATTTATTTATGGAAAGCACCACACTGATGTGCTTATTTTTTTTAAAATAAGCATAAACAGCTGAAATCTAATCAACAAAGAGCAACAGCTCTCTAATATTTACTAGCTCAGCTTTATCAAGTAGAGCAACACAACGCCACTATTTATGACGGTGCGCATTTTTTATCCCTTTTCACACACTTCCTCATAAATGTAAACAAAGACCTTTAACCTCATCAGCATTAGCATCTGGTTGAATGTTTGCAATCTTACATAAAATGCTTTTATTATACACTCACTTGTTTAATGAGGCTCATTTTAAAAGTGAAATCAATACTTGAACTTGTGCTGCTGGGAATAGGGAGAAAACCCATAAGCAGCATCTGTTTTCCCCTTTCCATTTCACATTCATAATCAAACTATTCCCAAGTTCATCTTTCATACACCAACATCTCAAAATGCTGATGTGGGTGTAAATAAACAACACAAAAGAAAGTAGTGAGGTTGCAGCTGGGGTTGCTAGTCGCAGTCTCCTGAGATACCATAGCATGATCAAGCTACCAGACAATTTGCACAAATTAATTTTCTACCCACACACACTTCTTCCTCTCCAATTATGCCCACACAGAGTCAAAGCAAAGGGAGATTAACAATCTTACAAATGAGAAAATATACAATCTCTGCACCAATGTTTAATGCCCTATTATTAGGCACTGTCTCTAAAACTCATATGCAAATCTAAATATTAAAACTGAAGGTGGCTGAAATTTATTATGATATTCTTATCCAACAAAGGTGCTAAGGGAAGCAACTAAAACAGGTGTGGTGCTTGTGTATGTGAGGGCATATATACAAACTCACCCAGTGAAGAATTTACAGTAGCAGCTCCTCTGTTTGGTGTGGTAATGCCTGATCCTAACGCTGTGGTTAAGGGGCGACTGAAGCCTCGGAGACCACAGTGGGACGAGCTACCCCTTGTGTCTGATAGGCTTTTTAGTGTCCGCGGTTTAAAGTGTCTCCAGCGGCAGGACTTAATGTTTTGTAGGATTTGCGTCAGGTCTGGTGAGGAAGTACAAGTCTGTGATGAGGTGAGGAAGGAGGTACTGCTGTAAGAGGAGCTCTCTGGGAGAAGAAGGGAAGCAGAAGCTGCCAAATCTCCTTCTATGTGGGAATCTAGACCGTGGAAAATGCTGTCAAGATCCGAGTGGGCCCGGTCCAGGATCACTCTGCACATCACAGACACAGGTATTACACATTTGGACAGAAGCACTTATGAGTTACTTAAGTGGTTCTGGCCCTGTTCTAAACCAGAAACCTATAGTAAAAGGCCAAGTTCTAGTTTGCATTTCCACCACACTGCAGGAGCTGTGACCATTTTGTACAATAATGTGTTTGACAAGACATGCCATTTTAACCATGTGGTACGGGAAGAAAAAAATACAGGGAAGGATGACACCAATATCATGATGATTGTTTCTGTTGTATTTTATGAACATGGTGTTAACATTTGTCACAGAACATTTAGCACCAGCTATATCTGATATATCGTACACCTCGAGTCTTCTCCCCCTTATGTGC
Organism: Scorpiodoras heckelii; assembly: GCA_028566435.1. NCBI lineage: Eukaryota > Metazoa > Chordata > Actinopteri > Siluriformes > Doradidae > Scorpiodoras > Scorpiodoras heckelii. Next base: position 11,058,477 of record JAOVVH010000061.1, on the reverse strand, counting down.
AGCATGCCATTGTAAACATGTTAGTTAAAAAGGGCCTAAAAACTCCTGTGGTGGAAACAGGCCACATGATTTAAAGAAACTTGCCTGCCGCCTCGTCCCACCCTACGTCGTGCCAACCCCAGACAGCGGTGTGGGGCCGAAAGGCTGGTGAGAGAATATCGGAATCGTGGGTCACATGACCCACCTTCAGCCTCACTACACCATGGCCAGCCTCCTCTCTGATCCAAATGAGCCTTGTGTGGGGGCAGGGGGACAGACAAAGAACACGCAAGAAAGAGAAAGACATGCAGGTTATTTTAATGTGATAAAGGAATGGGATGAATTATAGTTTATATCAACACTTTTGGTTAATTGAACACAGTCTTGACAATTTAAACCTCTAGCACAAGTTATAAAAAAAAAATAAATAAATAAATAAAAAAAGAAAGAATGGGGAGGATGGGGGAGAAAGGGACATACAGAATGGTAAGCACAGCCTGCTTTCCTTCTGAAAGCAAAAGCTCCATCAGGTTCATTCTCTTCCTCAGCCTCTGATGACCCAGAATGCATCTGCAGGAGAAAAAAACAAAACAAAAACAAAGCTGAGTATAATCTATTTAAAGAGTAGATGTGTGTTCAGAGGAAACTGGTAGCACAAAAGTTCCTGAAGATGACCTTAACAAAAATGCATGTGGAATCTTCATGTAATTATATATACTCCATGCATTAGCTCATACCTGTGAGAAAGGATCTTCATCTGAGCTGGGAAAGTCGTACTGGTTGAGGTCTTTGAGGTTGAATAGGTGGGAGCCAGACTGTTGGGGAGTGGAGAATGGCTGGATCTTGGGCTTTTTCTCATACTTCCTCTTTGTACGAACCACCTCAGTCTTCTCGGGCTGAAGTAGTGGACCAACCGAAAAAGCACAAAAAAAAAACAACTTGTGTAGCTTTGTTTTATAGCAAATGACATCAAGAAATTCTAAGCTATACAACCTAAAAAATTACTTCACACACACTGCAATACCCATTATTTAGCTGCGTGAGTATCAGATAAACCCTCACCTTAGTCCTATAGTCCTTGAGCTCAACATGGTCCTGGTGGCGGTACTGGCTGCTGCTGGGAAGGGGAATGATGGGAATCTTGTAAATGGGCTTGGCCATGGCCAGGGCCTCTGCCATGACATCAGCACCAAAGTCAGGCATGCTGTTCCTGGAGACAGACATCATAGAGCTAGTGTTAATCCTTGTAGAAGGTAATGACCAAACATACCCATTATATCAATATTTATGACTTGTACACAGAAGTAGCAGAAAAACGCACAGCAACACCACCTATGCATGTCATACGTCTGCCAGTACGTATATAAAGTGGTAGACATCTATGGAAGCTTCTAGAGCCGTTTCTGCTGTGAGAACGGCAAGTTATTATGATTTTGTAATTTACAACACTGTTTAAGTCTGAGCTTGTGTGATGGGTCATAGTACTTCGGAGGTAGAAGCAAAGTTAGGATTTTCACATATGAACATTTCAAGAGTGTACTGTGACTAAGAACTCTGGCAAAACCCTGAACTTATGATAGCAATGTGGTAAAAATACGCTGGGTGAACGTGACCAGTGTCGGCTGGCAAGAATCATTTCACGTGATAGGCGTTCACCACTGCCTCAAATAACATCGTAATTCAATGCTGGAGCCTCAATAAACATCAGCTTGCGGACTATGCAATGTTCCCTCCAAAATCTGGTGGGGGACCTACCAAGTATTAACTGGTATACCAGTTTTTCTGGTATTTCTGTGAATGTCAGCACAAACATGTACTCATTGAATTCTCTTACATTTTCAGCTCTAAATGTAAACTAAAATGCTTTGATTAGGAAGCCTCAAAACCTAAATGAAAAACTACAAATCAAAATATTTGGGGGTGACCTTGAATTGTGTAAAGAATTCCTTTGTTATGTCAATACTTCCAGGGTATTCAATTCCATACATTTTATTTCTATTTTTCAATCTAACTTGCACAGAAACAGCCAACAACCAACCAATGCAGCCTGAAATGGAATGGAAGTTGTGTGTTGATCTTAATTTTGGCCTAACATTAGCAGTTGAACAAATGATTATCCTGAGAGCTCCCATGTCTTAGTGGTGTGACAATAACTACAGCACTTCTGAATCCTGCAGCACATATGCCAGCTACATATGCCAGAGGTGTGTCCTGGCAGTCTCTACACCATTTCTTACTTTTCAGGCAGACTACTTTGTTTATGGATGACCGACTACCTTTTAAGCACTACAAACCATTATCTGACAACATTAACAAAACCAAGCAAAACAAAGTGTAATGCAATGCAGTAGGGGTGCTGAAAAAAATCGATTCTTTAAAGAATCGCGACTCCTAGTCCTGGCGATTCGGAATCGATTCAAAATGCCCAAAAATAGATTTTAAAATGCGTTTGTTTTATTTTTTGCCGCTCCTGGTCCTGAGCATACTGCATATCGCATTGTGTGTCCACTCGGCCTCCGTAGAAGAAGGCCGTCTAGGCCACCGCACAGCAAGCTAGTTAGCCAATGGAGTCCTCTAGCATGGAGCAGGAAGCGTGGAGCAGGAGGAGAGCATGATTCAACTAGCCACATATATAGCATGTTGTGAAAAAAGATGATAACAGATCAAGCAGAGAGTAAATATCCAAACAAAATCCGAACATAACCTAAATTTATATAAATGTTATTCCATGTTATTTATATAAATGTTAATATTTTGGTACTGACACCATATTAACAAAAAGGATGAATAAGAAAACAAACAACAGTGTGGCTTCCTGTTTTGCCTCCCTTTTGCTTTGCTGCCTAGTGACAGTGGTAAACAAAAGCAGCATGTTCCTTGCATGCTGATGATGTAAACAGACCAGGGTCTGTAACCAAAAAAACGTAATGTGAAAGGAGACCAGTGGAGGTGGGGGGGATCGCACTCGGGTACAGACCATCAAAACAATCCAAGTGTGAAAACAGGCATAAGTTCAGCAATCAGACCAAGTTTAAGATCACTCTTACTGGTAGAGTGAGTGTTAAAGTGTGATGCTCACTCGACCATCATTCATCATTTGTTTGAATACATGAAAAACAAAAATATGCTATCCAGTATTTTGGTGCCATACCTCTTCTCCACAATCTCCAGTGTGAGGTGCAGCAGCTCTCTTTTGCTCTTCTCACGTTTCTTGATCATCTCCAGAATGGTGACGGCCCTGCTCAGGTCTCTCCTCAGTTTCAGCATCTTCTCATATGATGCTTCGTCATTCTTGCGGTTCTGGTATAAATAACCAGGAAAAGAAGTTCTTCAAGGCACGTACTTGTGGACTGAGGAGCTATGAAAATTCTGTTTTAAGTATTATACTTTTTAAAATTTTGACATCCTGAAATACAGGATTAGACAAGACATTAAGGAAAATGCAAGGTAATTAGAAAGACTTTCAATTACTGTGTGTATACAGAGAAGTACCCAACAGAGACATGATACTTTTAATAACACACCACACTGTTTAGATTCAACAGGAGCACATGTTTTCATTTAATTTAAAGACTAAGTGTAGTCTCAGGACACTCACCTTCCTGGTCTGCATTTTCTCAGTCCGGCGCCTAAAAGCCACATAGGGGTCACTGGTGCTGGAGCAATCCCTCTTCTCCTGCTTGACTACTGGTGTGAGTGAACCAGTTTTACATGATTTCCTCTTTCTGGTCCAGTATTCAAACACCTCCCTGATCAACTCATCATCCTCCTTAAGCAAGAGTTTTGCTTCCTGTAAAGTTACCAGCTGTAAAGCCAGTGACATGGGATATGCACTTAGGGATTTCATCAAACAATAACAAAAAGAAGTACATATTATATTTATATATACACACCAATCAGCCATAACATCAAAACCACCTGCCTAATATTGTGTAGGTCCCCCTTGTGCCAAGAAAACCAGCTCTGACCCGCAGAGACATGGACTCCACAAAACCTCTGAAGGTGTGCTGTTGTATCTGGTACCAAGATATCAGCAGCAGATCCTTTAAATCTT
>JAOVVH010000061.1:11029706-11044742 GCA_028566435.1 Scorpiodoras heckelii | reverse complement strand
GTGTTTAAGAAAAGACGATTAGAGAAAATATTGCAATATTAAAGGATTTTTAAAAATTATTTTGGAGAAATTATTTTCATTCTCAACACACTCACATTAGTGTAATATTTGTTAGATTAATTGACTAATCGGAAAAAGAATCGTTACATTAATCGCTAAAAAATTAATCGTTAGGTGCAGCACTACTCCTGTTATGCGAGGTAAACTAAATATTTAAAAGAAATCAAGTTCACTCTCCCAAATACGAACAAATAAATCAACTAGGAGAGGCTGCAGGGATTTAAAAAAATAATAGGTTTTTAAAAAGCACTACTCTTAAGCACACTTTTTCCGGGATTTGATCAGAATCAAATCTGATCATATGTAGCATGTCTGGACAGCCAAAAATCATGAGATATGATTTTTACAAATCCGTTTCAAACCATATTCCTATGGTGGTTTGAAGTGGTGGAGAAAAGCCTCCTCAGTCTCTGATGTTGTCTCATTATTTTTTTTTTATAAAACTTGCACCACAGCTCCATATTGCTACCTTGAAAATAAGCAAGCCTGTTTCATTACCGTCTATTCTGGTTATGTCAACTACTTCTACATACAACACATTCACACAAACAGCAATTAAAAACAGAAGAGAATTCATACTAAATTTTTAAAAAGTATTACATGTATAAATAAAATGTAGATATTTTCACATACACATTTTCATTACGACTTCTGCTATTTCCAGGTGCAATATCATTTACTACAGCAACCAATGGGGATAAGACAGAAAATGAGGTTTACCACCTGGATGCACAGAGCAGATCTGATCACTTACAACATATAACGTGAACAGTCGATCAGGAAGATTGGCTACGCACATAAATTGGATCTGGACTGACTGTATGAACGGAGCATCAGCAGATTCTAGATTCAGAGGCAAGCAGGAACTGGAAGATTCCCGCCACTTCTTTAAGGTCTTGAGTTTGGGAGCACAAGTTACAAAACGCATACATCAACACCAATACTGAAAAACATACGGCTATATGGCACACGCTTCATTTATGCAGCATTTCCATGCAGATTCAATCCGAGCGAAAGAAATCCCCACATCAAATTAAAAACTCTTTCAGACACACGTCCTTATAGGTTAACGCTTAGCCACGTTTCATTTTACCACATTCTTATGCACAGCTTTTGTTTCATTACGTCTAAATATCTGAAAGAACTATCCTTATTTTCAAAATTTGTGCACTTTTATGATGCTCAATGTTTTAAATCAAATAAAAATCTACAGCATTTACTCAGGCAATGCTCAATTATGCTTTATCAAAAAAAATATGTACTGTACTGAGACTCCACTTTATTGAATGTAATGAATGCTGTGCATCACTACACTCCTACTCAGTACCCATGCATCTACACAAAATTAAATGCGAATACCACCACTAGTCACCTAGGCAACAGTTTTCTGGGCTTCCATTACAGTTTTCTGAGACTTTTTTATTTTTACTACCGAGTAACCAGACCATGGTGATGATGCAGTAAATCACTACCCGTCCGAACTAGGTTTCTGATATTTAAATCAGCCTCTAATACTGCTCACACGTCTCAGCGCTCTGATTATATTTTCATGTAAGTACTTTGTGACCTGTGTCTTTGTTGGGTGTTGTTTACATGTCCACATTGTGTGATTAACACATTGTGGAGCTGCAAAAAAACCCAAAACAAAACAAAACAAAACAAAAAAAACCAAACACTTGCTTAAACTGTGCTAAAATTCATCTTGACAAAGAAACAGGACATTTGACATTTCTAAGGGCGTACTGGCATTAGGCAATCTGAAACCCTCAAAGGTTTGACCCCTAAAGTCCAGACTGCTTGGCTAGTGTGACTGCACCATACTGTGCCTGGGCGTGCTTGAAGCAGTGGGCCCAGCTGCGGTTCAGCTGGACTCTGGAACAGTAGCATAGCGTGATCGCCAAGCATGCCCAAGCACTGTACTCAATGATGATTTCAGTTAGGCAACCATCCCATTATTAAACAAACATGTGAATTATAGTCAGTGATTCAGCAGCAAAATTTGACTTCTGCATCTCCTGATCATTTCCCCACATGCACACCACTACCACCACATCTGTCGCACAACCCAATGCAGAAACATTGTGCTGAAGTGATCAATAACGAGGCTGTCGCATTTTATACTACTTGCCATGAAAATAATTGCTTACATTTCCCCTCAACGTTTTGAAAATTAAATTCTGCCATGGTACGATTAAAAAATGCACAGTGATGATCAACAGTCCAGCACAACCAAAATCTTTGTAACATGTGCCCTTAATCATCCTATATAACTGTGTTAAGTCTTAACAGTGCACTCTAGCAGTCATAAAATCTGCAGCTTTATACTCTGAATCAGTGGATTACATTACATGCCAGGTACCAACAGTTCTTTCATTAACTTCCCATTTTCATCTTCAATGTAAATACAACAGGAATTATGCAAGGTGCAAAAAAGGCCAGTAATGCCTGCTTGTGTTAACAGCCCACTTCCTCAATTCAAGTCGAAATCAAATATGCACTGTCACAGGTTTACCCTGATACTGCTCTTGATACATGCATCCGCCTTACTCCTGAGTGTGCGTTGCCAAGACGACCAATGTGGTGTTTCACTTCCAGGCAGCACTTCCAACCAATGCTGTCTGTCCTAAACAATGAGTTCAGATTCAACCTGGGCTACTTTTGGCACAGAGTAATTTATAGACAAAAGCAGGCCCATGTCCACCACCGTATTTTTTACACTGCATGCCAGCAAGCGGAGGTTTGCCGTGCTGAAATGGAAAACCTCCACCCAAGGTGTACATGTTCATGACCACCCAAACCCTGAATTGTACCTATAATACAACTAACTACTGCTAAAGAAGAAATGAACTATAGCTTATATGGAGGATGCAGGTAACATTAAATTGACAGTTTCTTTGTCAGCTAGCCACTGTTTCATCTTATGAGAAGCTTCTCTGGCTTACTACAAGGAAAAAGACTGATCTGCTGGACGTTCACCATCACCCAGATAATTCTAAACAATATCTGCAGTACGTTGTTTGATAATGAAAGTATAATAAAGTGAGCCTTAGAATCAGAATCAGACCACATTTACTGCTACTGTCCTCGAGGACCTGGGTATAATGGTATCATACCATCAACTCATCCTGTCAGTTTGCACGGCAAGGCACACTCATAAGCTGCTCCTCACAACTGTTTAAAAACTCATCCCCAATACGAAACCACCTGCAATTAGCCACACTGGATTGATAACAAATATAAACCACTTATGCGAAACTATTAAATTTGAAAAATGAAAACATTAAGCCACCAGATACACCAAAGATGTAAACACTCCAAACAGCACCCAATAACCTCTACTGATGGACAGTGAATCATGGGAAATATCTCTGATCAGGAATAAAGTGGGTAGCGTTACAGGCAGCACCTTAAAAGTATGAATAGCTACAATAATAATAATTTACTTTTACATGTTAATGATCATCGTCAGTCATGACAAGAACTTTAAACTGTATCAAGAGGCACTAAATTTGGCCAAAACACAGCCAAGATGCCTTGAGTCCAATAACAAACATTTTTGTAGCTCTGATGTACATGGGCCACACCAGCGACCGGGTTCTGATGCACAGGAGCTTACAATAAAGGCTGCGTTTTTAAATGATTATTAAAATTATAAAATAAATTTCAATACAAGGTCAACGTTCACTCATCTTCTATGAGCAGGATGTCCCAAGCCCAGTTCTTGATAATATACCAATGTCAGAAGGAGACTCTTTGCAAGATTCTGTGTAACAAATAATGATGGACGCAGGCTTTAAGACAAGTTCTGTCCTGTGTATGGCGCAAGTGACTCATTTTAGGTGCAAGCGTTCTCCAACATCTTTCAACAAAGGATGTTAATTATCAAGCTCTGAACAAAATGTGATGCACAAAACACAATGCAGGTGTTTCACCTGAAGTAGAAACTGTGACTGGTCCCAGAGACAACAGAAGTGTTTGTAGGCACTTGGGAGAGAACCCGATTCTCTGCTATTGAGGGGAAAGTGAAAAATTCAAATCCAAGTCTGCTGAACTAATGCTTATTCAGTATAGACGTTCACACTGCTGTTTTACATGACACCGAGTCGAGTGGTTTAGGCAAGGTCAAAAAATAACCAAGAACTCTCAGGATGCGTACAGAGAATACAAAAACACTTTGCTTGTTAGATGTGCTTGAGCTGGATCAAGACTGAACTGGACTCAAGTGGAAATTGCTACAGGCTTCTTGTCATCTTTAAAAACATACAACTTACGTTCTCAATTTATTAAACCTTCTTCTTGTTCAGTACAAAGTCTGTCACAAAAAGGCAAAACAAGCATCAGGAAGAAGGTCTAAAGACAACTGCTATCTATTCAAAATGTTCACTTAATCTAACCACAAAATATCAACTTCATCCAAAGCCTTCTCCATACACTCAGATTCTCACCGCCTGTAGACACCTCACATCTCCACAGCTGTTTATGAGTCTGCTGCACTGCTCTCTATTCAGTGCTGAAGTGAAAGCGCACTGCTCCATGTGGATGTGCGGTGGGTGTGTGAGCTCACTTCCGCCCTCTACAGTCTGCTCGCTGCCGTTACAGCCACAACGAGCTCCCGCGACCGAGTTGTAACAAAATGGCTGCTCAGCCACGATCACGTGACTCCTTTGTGTTTTGCAAGAAGATTGCTAGTCAAACACCACGACACAACACGACTATTTTGCACAAAATCGTAAGATAGCGTCTTTATGTTCTTGCACGGTCTGAAAAATTCACCGCGGGGTACATAAACATTTTGATTTACCGCGGAGAAAAAAAAGCCAAGCAGCGGCCATTTTGTGAAAACCTGCGCAGGCGATACTGAGGCGCTCCTTTTATCGAAAAAATATTGTAATTGTGTATAAAATGGCCCATGGCGTCTCAGAAACGTACCGATTCCTCCTCCTTTTCCATCCCGGTCGGCATCTGCGGCACAGCTCGGTTGATAGAGGCATATTCATGCAGGTCTGGTAAATCCTCGCAGCGGAAGACGGGTAGGGGCTTGGTAGCGTCCAGCGCCCGCGCCCGAAACGACAATTTACTCATTTTATATCGAAAGACGTAACATAAACATATAATGTCCCTTTAGATTCCCAAATGACACTGTTAGAGCTCTCATTGAGGAATCTGTGTCGGTCTTCGGAGTCAGTCGTCTGATTGGTTTGAAAAATACGCGCCCAGCGAGAAGAACGGAGCCGATAAGGCCCGGGGCTCGGTCGCTCTCTCTCGGTGTGATTTTGCCGTAGCGCCGCTCTGTCTCCCTGGTTCAGTGCGCCATGGCCAACATGGCGGACATTAAAAACTCTTTAGCTGTGGGTTTGTTTCCTGCGGCCCGACCCCCTCCTCCTGCGACGCGCGTTCACGCGTCACTCATTCCCGCGCACTTCAACACGCGTGCGCGCCCCCGCGTTGGGGGAAGGGGTGCAACACAAATAAAAACGGCTTTTGTGCGTGCTATAGTATTTTATTTTTAATTACAGCTGCCAAAATGATTTACACTGCATATACTTCCCTTTATTCCCATAAAACATTCTGCTTAAATAATCGTATTTGAGTGATACTATTATACACCCAGAAACAATCAACGCATCTAAAATTTGTGCAAATTACACACCATCTTCCTCTGCAAAAATAAATAAAAAAATAAAAAATATATATTATTATAGGTATGGAGAAAAAGTCATACCCCAGACAGTATGGTCTACTTTTAGAGCTTATAACAATTTCTATAATAACAACATTCAAATAATTGAGGTAAAATCAATCACCCCGTACACGTAACCTCAAAGACGGTACGGGTACAGCTGTGAAAACGCAGACCGCTCGTCGCCCTCTGCTGGTCAAACCTGGAAATGACGACGTCTTTCACATTGCTACAGAGACGTTTGTAATATTTTTGAAGGTGTACTCAATCACAAATCACCAGATTAAAAGAAAATTGGTAAAAAAATATTCATTTCTAGTTAATCCTAACAACTGCATCTACTACATTCATATATATTGCATATAGCTGGACAAGAGAGCAACAAATAGCAGTGTGACTGTATGACATCCTGAGTTGTCATGCAATTTATCAACACAACCTGGTGAACATCATGTGTTATTTTTTTTGCAATTACACCAATGGCACAATTTAACAAAAACACCCAGTGGAGTATATAGAAACTGTGAGACATCAGGCTTCTCAAAGAATGCAATATAAATATTTCAAAAAAGGACAAAGCTCTATATTGCAATAAATAATTTTGTTAGTTTTGTTTGTTTTATTAATGAATTCACTTAAAAAAAATGCAATACATACTAAAACTAAAACAAACAAAAATAAACTGACTTTTCTCAATCAATCAGACTATGGTGTGGGTTTCTGTTTGACATACTTCAGCACCACAAGCTGCCAAGTTAGAATATTCAGAACTGACACATGTATTAAGTAAGTTTAGGATCTTCTATAGTTTCTATAACTTATTCATTTTTGTGGGAAGAAATTCTGTGGAACAAAAAAAGATAATGCTAAAACCTAAATTGTATATATTGTTAGGCTTTGACGTGTGGAAAAAAGCCATTATTTGCTATATAATGTTTATATATACACACACAATATATATATATATATATATAAAAGCAACCTTTATCAGGTTCAACACTACAACCTGACCTGCCAAAAACACTGTCAAATTATCTCAGATAATACAAGGACCAAGACTATTTTTTAAAATACATATCATCCTCACCTTTAGACCCCTGTAGTGTCAGCATACTGTAGATGGAGAGAAGCCCATGCAGTATAATATCCATTTTATGCATTATGTCAGACCTTCCAGGACCTACAGTCAATGAAAGAGTGGATTAGAAGCATGATGTGCACAACAACTTTGAAAATATCAGCAACAAATGTGAAGAAAACACCGGTACAAGACTCAGCACAAGAATCTGAATCCTTGCAATTTTCAGTACTGAATTATTATCAGAGTTGCAGTGTTTTCTCAACAGATCATATGGTAAGGCATGGTACAGTTTCTAATCTAACTGAAGAACTAACAGTCCCTGGCTGACTCTGGTGTCCATTCCCCTTCACATAATGGTACCAATTCGATGAAATTGTAGCAAGTAGTTTAGGGTATGTCTGCATTTGGGATATGTCACCCTTGAACATCTGGATCCTTATAATTTTTGCAAGTTCTTCTTGGCAAAACTGCTATAGCTCTGTCAAACTGGATGGACACCACCGGTGAACAGCAAATTTCAGGTCTCAATCTGTGGATCAGTTATTCTACAACATTTAGGTTCTCTGTCCTTGAATCATTCCACTGTAGGTCTGGCAGTAAGGTGAGGTCTCTTGCAGACCAGAACAGGTTTTCTTTTAGATTGTCTTGCCCTCAACCATGCCTAGTTTCCCAATCTTCACTGATGAAAAGTATCCTCACAAAACGATGCTACCACCACAATGCTTCACTGTGGGGATGGTGTTCTCAGGGTGAAACCTGCCAAACAGTGCATTTTTCCAAGGCTAAAAAATTCCATTTTGGACCAGTCACCTTTCACCACATACCTTTTGGCAAACTCCAAAGGGGAATTTATAAAAAAAAAACAATCTTTTTTTCCCTCCAGTAATGGCTTTCTTATTGCAACTATTTCATGAAGCTTTTTGGAGCTTGGGTTGCCCTGTGAACAGCTTTCCAATCTGATCTGTGAATTTCTCCAACTCCTTCAGAGTTGCCCTTTGCCACCTGTTTGCTTCTTTGATAAAAGCCCTCCTTACCTAGTCACCGAGGTTTTGTTGAAGGAGCTCTAAGTAGTCACACTGTTGTTCCATATTCTTTTATTTTTTGGGGATATTCTTTTCCCCAACCAAACCCTGTTTGATATTTTTCCAGAATTTTGCCCTATATTTCTTTCTGTTAGCTCCTGAGACATTCCAGTAACAGATGTTTTTATTCTGAGAATACACAATACTTTAACTGCACATAGGCGCAATTTTATTATTACATATTTGTAAATAGCATTGCAAAATATATTCATTTTACCCCAATTTCAATGATATGGGCTATTCAGTGTAGATATGTGACATAAAAATACCATTTGAGTACAGCTTAATTCTGGGTTATAAAATATATAATTTAAACTGTGGAAAGGTTCAGAGAGGGACTACGTATGCAAGACACAAAATACAACCAATAAGTAGTTTCAACTATTATGAAACATTTTTCTGTTTAATGAACATAAGAAATATAATAATTGATTTCTCTTCCATCTGAATACTCACAGGCCCAGAGTGCTCAGTCTGAATATAAATAATTTTTCAAATACACATTTCACTTGAAACAGGAAGGACACGGTTTTAACTCATCTCGGTCAGTGATTTCTCTTTATGTCATGTTCAATCTAGGCCAAGTTCCTGAGCCTCGGAAACATATCAAACAACAGGACCGTGGTCTCTAAGACAGACAAATGCTAATGTCAACTTTTTGCTGTGCTTTATTTCCACCTTCCACTCAAAGTTTGTGCAACTGTTTCCTAAAAGTTCATTTAATCCATTTCCAAATAAAGTTTGACTCTGGAACAAACTAGCTACTAAAATCTGTATGTATTAAAGGAGGACTGAATAAATTAGTACAATTTTATACAGCTTAATGTATCTCAGAAGCTATGAAATCAAGAGGGAGAAAAAAACCACCTCTGGCACTGTGGCCTTTTCCCAGATCACACAAAGTACCGGTACTGATTTTGAGGTTTTCTCTATCTGCCTCTATTCACTGGGTAAAAAAAAAAAACACTTAGGCTACAACAAATGAGATATTACAGTGAAAAATAAAACAGGAAATCCTTCTTGCCTGCTTTGCTTGTCCTTCCCATCCCTTCCAGTTTCTTCCCTCACAATCACACACAAAATATGTTTCTCCTCTTGGAATAAGACACCCAGTGAGACTGCTGAACTCCAAAGAAACTTCAGAAAGACTCTTGATCAGAAAATCTTCAGCACATCCCAGACTGTGTGGCTCAGCAAACCCAGAAGCCACCTCCACCCTTCCCACACTGCAACTGCATCAGAGTAAACTGGGGCAGAACTAGGGTGCATGCTTCGGCTGTGTGTGTGTGTGTGTGTGTGTGTGTGTGTGTGTGTAGGGGAGGATCAGAGATTAGAACCCAAAGGACGTGGCCCAAAGCCAGGGCTACACTCTGCAATGTAGAGAAAAGGAGAAATAACCAACCAGAGACTAGATCCTAACTGCAAGTACATACATATTCATTATGAAGTGTCTTAACAGTTTAAACACATCTGAAATGTGGTAATGACTAATCAAACCCAGGAGCAGCTCCAGTCCCGCCTGTCTGTAATTCGCTACTGTAATTACATAATGCCATGGCGCTCTGACTAAAGAGGGAGAGATCCCGTTACACTGAATCAGCTCCAGCTCGCCAAACAATCCGACAAGAATTTCATCTTCTCGATGATGAAAATGTCGCCGTGGACTGGATTTTTACAACGCAATAATGCCCAGTGCTGCATTTGTGCGTCACGGCTGAACCCAGCACTCGCGGCGTCGCCGCCTAATCACTTTTGACAATAATTAGAAAACGATCAAGGCCCTGTCGCAAACGAGCCAAAATACACGGTCACATTTAAAGCGTCGAAATGAGAGCAAATGGGCTTTGGACTGAGGACAGACAGACACAATGCTCACACAACGTGGCTGAAGCACAGTGAACACGGGCGCGTGCAGCCTCCAGACGCCGAACACTGAGGAAGTTGGACGCGCGTGCTGAGGTGTTTGCAAATGACATTTACCGGAAATATGAGAAGTAAAGCGAATAAACTCAGAAGAAAACACAGCTCCAAGTTTAAAATGTCGACCGGCGTCCATTAATAAAAATCGTCTGCTCCTCAAGTCACACTCCACACACCCATGTGAACCATGTTGCGGAAGTAAGAAAGAGAAATATACCGATTTAAAACCTAACAGTTTTACAATATCGAGTTTTCTTTAAAAACAAAACCACATTCAGTCGAGGAAAAAAAAAATCACAAATTTTTGCTGAAAGGGGACAAAAGAAGCCAAATTACAAGATATTTACTATCACAACCAAACTTGTGTCGACTTGTTTATTTTAACAACAGGAAATAGATATGTTTCTACTACAGACTGGTCACTTTTCGTTTGTTAGACATTTAAGGAGAAATGGAAGGTTAGAGCGACACCATGGACCTGCCAAGACATTCCTATCGAGGTTAGCCACCTAGCTAATGTTTAGCTCATTTTACCGACGCTTTACAAAATTCCTTAAGCGCGACCTCATTTTTTAAACAACAATCAACGTATACCTTAAATATGAAGGTGAATGAGATAGATGATATCTTTTCAGCAACAAAAAAAAAAGACGTTCACAAAATGAGCAACTTACCCATTTTAACCACTAGGGTGGACAGTGACAATTCTGTTGTACATGACAAGCTACGGCTGCATAGTTAAACCCGACACAACAAACGCTCTGCAGCAAAATTATTACTCCCATTTTCTCATCCATCACAAGTCCCGGTAATGATAATCAGAAAGACTAAAGATCCGGATCGGTTTCCCTCACTAACTGTCGACCAAAAAGTAGCTCAACACCGTTTTAATGATCACTTCAGCTGAGAGACTCGTCGTCAGTCATAGGGTTAACAACTTCTCTCCGAGAGATTAGACGCTTCCTGATTGGTCGCACAGTCTCACAGTCTAACCAATCACTTGTAGAGAGCGATTGCACTCGGCCGGCAAGTGGCGTTTTTTCCCCAACCACATTCAGACGAATCCTGCCTCCTGCACACGGATTGGCTACTAGCTTTTAACTGCCTGTCATACACCCCTATCTATTGGTCAAATGGCTTGTCAGTATAAGGTCCTCGCGCAGGAGGCGGAGTCTGTCGGAATGTGGTTGGGAAGCAAACAAAACATAACAAGCTACCGGACAACCATAAGGGAAGAGCAATGTGTTAATGTGTTCTACGCCACAGAGCCTGTTAGCAAGCAAAATAAGACAAAAATAAACCAAAAGAACGAAACGATTATCGCATATCGGTCTATTTCGGTGAATCATTAAGATACGAATACAGACAGATCATAATAAGTATATACTTTCAATTCATTAGCAACTTGACCTGCTGCTGTTTGTTTTACATTGGCAGTCATGTAATGCACATAACACAATACGTGTTTATCAGAAGCTCTTTAAAACTTAAATTAAAACCTAAAAATGGAGTGGGTTTGAACTTAATGCCTCAAGAATTTCAACAATGCAAAAACAAAACAAAACAAAAACAGCATAACATATTTAAAACTTAACTAATGTCATTTTACATAGTTTGTTTTTGTTCAGTAATCTCAACTGTAAACTCTACAAAGAAACACTGATTTAATTCTTTGTAAATCTACAGAAAATTGATGTGTTTAGTAACTATGCTGCATGCTATGTTATACAAGTTGAAATCTAGAAGCACATGTTAACATTTAAATGTGAAAAACACTACTGTTAATAGTCATTTATACAGTAAATATATGCCAATGCACTAACTTGGACTCCAAGTATATCTATTTCAGAATGATGTACAGTACTGTGGAAAAGTCTTAGGCACCCTATTAGGTTTGTCATTGATTTTTTTTTAGTTCTGCATTATTGAGTCAGTACAAAACGATTTTATATTTCCAAACATTACTTTTCTAACAAAAAATGTAATGTGACACAAAAATGTTTGTATGTCAGTAATGAAAGCAAAAACATTACATAACAGAGCACTTTACAGAAAAAAACATAATGAAGGCTGCTGGGTTGAATAGTGGGTGCACACTGTCCCAACTGACTCATCCCTAATGATGACTGCTTTGTGTTAACAATACTACAGGTATGTGGACATATCCACAATATCAGTGAAAGTGTGGAAAGCAATATACAGGTAAACATGCATTCTTAGAGATGATAGAAATGATTGTCCACTCGCTTGTGTGAGTGACAGTGACCTGCTCTATTCACACATGGGCTTAATCGGACATAACACAGGCTATGTGCTAGGCAGCTGGCTGGGTAAAGTCCATTTGAGTTCTAACATACAGCTCCTCCCGGTGATGTCTATATAAGTTTAGAATAGCATGTGTGAAAGCTTAACTAGAAGTACTGAAGCAGCACCTCAAGACTTCAGCCAGAAAGTTCAAACTTGGTTGCAACTAGGGCCCCATTCCATAGGACAAAGGACTGTTTTGATAGCAACCTTTGCTATCAATACCTTTGCATTTTCAAAAAGTTTCAGATCCATATGCAATGTTTTGAGATTTCATCCTCGTCCACAGAGATTGCAGAAAGCTGTATAGTCTTCAGTTGTTGTTGTTTCTTTTATTGTGGGTTGATATTGAAAATAGGCGTACGCAAGTTTGATCATTATAGTTAAAAAAAACTGTAAAAAAACTGTTCTGTATTTGCCTGAACACACCAATGTAAGGATTGTATTTTCAAAAGATTCCACTTTGGAACTTGTTTTCAAAAGTTTGTTTTCAGGCCCTGAAAATGCCATTTTCATGTGGATGAAAGGCCAAAACACAACAAAACTTTTCTGCTTTTCAAAAACTCAAATGCCATCACACACCGGCCTCATGGGCTGAATTCCAAACTGCTTTTGTGCTGAATGCACTGCATAGGCTGTACAAACCATTAGCTGATACTTTTTGTAGTGCACTTGCCTAGGGAGCATGGTGCAATTTGGAACTCAGCCATAGGCAGCTGTAGTTGTACATTTATTGACAAGCTGAACGATATGGAGCCGACAAAACTCCATCAGAAGTGAAAGAACAATGTTGACTGAGAACTTAGAGTAACATTACAGGACTTTAAACAAATATGACTCAGCATAGTATTTATTGTGACATCAGAGATTAGCAGTAACATAACAGAAAGTGGCTAAAATTCTCCTAAAATGGGACAAGCACAACAAAATGAGATAGCAAGGTGTTACTAGTACGACAGTGGCATGTGATGTAAAATATTACACTTTCACTTGTGGGAAATCATGCCCAGCTCAACCACGTTACATAGTGCTAGAACAGAGGTGCCATTCACCTGATTACAAGTCAGTGTACCATCAAGATGATTTTGAAACTGTTGTTTTAAGGTAAAATGTATTACATAATTTTGCTTTAACACAGAAAGTGTGTGGTGACATGAAATGTGTGGAGTTATTAAAATTTCAAAGACATTGTCATAAGTCTAAGTGTTTCTAAACCTTTGGCCAGTACAGTAGTAAGAGGTAGGTAGCTCCTGTTGTAATTTTTGCAAATTGCTTTCTAGGGGATTCATGTTTTTAGCTTTGTTTCTGCTTTCCCCTGCCCCCTTTTCTTTGCTTATACTCTCTGCCTCACATGTTCTTTAGCAGCTCTGCAGCAAAATCATGACTGTTTCAGTTTCATCTTTCTAGAATACTTCACAGAAAAAAACAGTCACATGATTCATCCTCAGTGCTACCAGGTTGGTGTTCAGGTTTCCATTTAAAAAATGGACAAAACACACATACACACACGCACGCGCGCGCGCGCACACACACACACACACACACAAGTTTGTCTTCCTGTGCATATGAAGACCTTCTATTGACATAATTAGTAAGCCAGCTTATTAATCATATGCTACACTGTGCTTAAAAAAGTAGCCAAATGACTAGTTGCATGAACACCTTTGGGTTGAACTGTAAAACCAGTGTTCCCCATGCCTTCTTGCCTGACATAACTGACCTCACTATTGCTCTTGTGGCAAAATGGGAAAAACCCCACAGCTATACTCAAACACGGGATGTTCAAAAAGAACATATATGCCAGGTGTCCAAATCATATTTGGTCATACAGTGCATTTTAAAACTTAGAATCATGGCACAAGAACATTTTTTGTTACAAAACACAAACAAAACCAGTTAATTTTTGTGGGAAATCAGCCAACCTGGCAACACTGGTTTCCATTTTCTGCACCACCTTGTGGTGTGTAATGGAAGTGCTCATGGCTCCAGCTGTCTGAATGTGAGTTTTACTTTGATATAGGAAAGAAAAACATATACAGTATGTCCATTTGTATGACAAAGTTTGATATAAAAACTTTAGTTGGCCTTTTAGATACTTTATATTTGTTTGGAGTAATAAGGTGATATGAGCTATAAATAAAAGAAAGCTGGTTAGATGCCTATGTGCCTCTAGGTGGCAATGCTATGTGCAATGATTTGGCAGTATCATTCTTAGATTTTCATATTGTATTTTATTCAATAAAAACATGACAATGAACACAGAAAAATGGAAAAATAATTGACTGAACATGATTTATAAGGATTGATATCCCACACTGGATATTCTGTAGTCATTATACTGTTGTTATTACTGTGGTATATACTGTTGTATAATGGAGTGGCTGCATAATGTATAAATAGATGTAGGCACACTATAACTTGAGCATGCACCATGTCACAGCTGAGTAGCTGAGCTATCCATGCATGCTGATTTTACACTGGTGAGTTTGCATATTGTGGCGTCGGCCACCAGACCTGAGAGTGGGTTGGCTAGGTTGGGCCAATTGGGTTCAGGGATAGCCAGTTCCCAGCATGCCTTGGGGCCTTTTGCAGTCACCATGAATGTAAAGTGTGTTGCTGTGTGTCACACCCTCCCATGTACACACCCATGTATGTTTATTAGTGCTGTCAAATTAATGTGTTAAGGAATGCATCAACATGTTAAAGAATTAACCCTGATAAAAAAAATTAATGGAACTAAAAATTTTAATGCAGATTTAGTGCTGTCAGTGTGAACACAAACATTCTGAAATTGAGTGTTATGTTACTCAATTTAGGCTGCATTTCAATAGCCAGTGTCCCTAATCTGTATCCCTGCTCCCTACACACTGCACAGGGTACAGAATCCCAAGGGCTCTTCATAGGGAACT
>JAOVVH010000061.1:11000049-11012115 GCA_028566435.1 Scorpiodoras heckelii | reverse complement strand
GGGCTGAAGGCATAACAGCCCCGCTCCCCTGCATTTGGGTCCTTCCCCTCCCACCACCCTAACAGCTGTAGCTTTTAACAAAATAAAGAAACAAAAGAGCCAAAAGGTGCCTTTTCATTACTTGTGCCAAGGTTAGGGATGGCGTTTGGGTTAGGGTTAGCATTAATTAATAGCAGTAATACTTATATCAATGGAAAGTCCTCACAAATATAGCAGTACAAATGTGTGTGTGTGTGTGTTTGTGAGTGTTAGAGTGAGACAGAGATAAAGAGAACAAGAGAAAGAGGGAAACTAAGAAGCAAAGAAAATGTGATAGAAACTCTCCGGCAGCTCAGCAGTATCAGTAACTCCACAGCTGTGTTTAAAATACCCATATACTCCCTACAACTGCCAAAGTATATTTAGGGTATTTTCTTATCAGCTAAGGTTCACAGTGTGACCATAAACCTCTTGCAGTACATTATCCCCACTATGTTTTAAGACATAACTACACAGTGACAAAACTCCCCAAATTGTTCACTATGTAGTGGGTAGGGTGCAGTTTTGGGAATACAGTGTGACATGAGAATGTATTTAGGATGCTAATACATATGTGTAAAGAATATTATTTCATTGTTACTTAAAGTTGGTAAGTCCATCTAACCTCTGGCTGCTGAGAGATTTGTATGAATACAATAAAAGCAATATATGGCTTAATTTTCTCCAATTTCATCTGGATGACCTGCCAACCTTAAAACAAAAAGCATTTTTGTCACATTATAACATTATTTGTAAAGTTGGAAAGTAGATTACTTTACTTTGTTGGCAGCGTATTTAATATTTTTTGTCATGTTTATTTCTCTTTTTCTCTATGGGCCAGTCGTGAGCTTATGGTTAAGGAACCAGCCTTGTGATCGGAAGGTTCCCGATTCGATCCCTGCAACTGACAAGTCATGACTGAAATGCCGTTGAGCAAGGCACCTAACCCCCAACTACTCCCCAGGCGCCCTGGACAAATCTGCCTACCACCCCGGGCTAGTGCGTGCTCACTTCACCAATGTGTGTAAATGTGTGTTTCACTGTACGCATGGTTAAATGTGGAGGCCATATTCCTCTGTGTGCAAGCACAGTAGGCCAATACTTCACTTTCACTTAAGAAAAAAGTGATATTTTGACTGTTTTCAGCTCAAAATTGTTGGGGCTAGAATTTTGGTGCATCCCTAATAAATATAGTTAAATGAGGTTAACTATGTACTAGCCTAATTGTAGCTAAGTCAAACATACACTATATGACCAAAAGCATGTGGACACTGGACCATCATGACAATATGTATCCATTTCAAAACCATGGGCATTAACATAGTTTTGGTTCCCCCTTAATATAGCCTCCATTTTTTTATGGGCTTTACATTTCCAATGCTTTAACTTAGATTTTGGAACATTGTTGTGGGGATTTGAGCTTATTTAGCCACTGTAGCAACACTGTAGCAACACTTCAGGGAAGGTGCACATATGAGTATGATGGTCAGGTATCCATATGTATTTGGTCATACAGCATACACTGATAGAGTGTATTTCCATGTTAATGAATTCCAAACATTCACCCTTACTATTTACCTTGACAGAGAGTGTAGGCACCGCATCAGTGCATCTTTCAAACAGGAAAATGGAGATAATACACTGATCAGCCATAACATTAAAACCAATATTGTGCGGGTCCCCTTCCACCAGAGCCACCAAAAGAGCTCTGACCTGTCAAGGCATCAACTCCACAAGACCTCTGAAGGTGTGCTGTGGTATCTGGCACCAAGACTTTAGCAGCAGATCCTTTAATTCCTGATGGTTGCAAGGTGGGGCCTCTATGGATCAGACCTGTCTATCCAGCACATCCCACTGATGCTTGATCGCCTTAAAATCTGGAGAATTTGGAGACCAAGTTAACACTTTGAACACTTGGTTCCTCAAACCATTGCTGAACAGGGAATACTGTTACCATGAAGGGGTGTACTTGGTCTGCAACAATGTGTAGGTAGGTTTTACATGTTGAAATAGCATCTGCATAAATTCCAGGATACAAGGTTTCCCAGCAGAACATTGCCTAGACCATCACACTGTTTCCGCCAGCTTGCTTTCTTCCCACAGTGTATCCGGCTGTCATCTTTTCCCCAGGTAATTGATACACACATGGCCAGTTGTCCACATGATGTAAAGGAAAATGTGAGTCATCAGACCAGACCACCTTCTTCCATTGCTCCATGGTCCACTTCTGATGTGCCCAGTGTAGGAGCTTTTGGGGTTGGACAGGGGTCAGCTGTGATGCACTGTGTTCTGTTTTTCAGCAATCTGTGCTACAGTATTTCTTCTGTGGGATCAGACCAGATGGGCTAGCTTTCACTCCCCATGCACATCAGTGGGCCTTGAGCACCCAGGACCCTGTCACTGGTTAAATGGTTGTCCTTCCTTGGAGCACTTTTGGTAGGTACTAACCAGTGCATACTGGGAACACCACATAAGACCTGCTGTTTTGAAGATGCTCAGACCCAGTCCTCTAGACATCACAATTTGGCCCTTGGCCCTGTAAGTCACTCAGATGCTTACAGTTGCCCATTTTTCCTGCTTCCAACACATTAGTTTTGAGAACTGATTGTTCACTTCTTGCGTAATATATCCCACCCTTTGACGGGTGCCAATGTGATGAGATAATCACATTATTCAGTTCCCCTGTCAGTGGTTTTAATGCTAAGGCTAATTGGTGTATAAGAGCACTAGCTGAAACATTACTAATATGAGATGGGGTGATGTGAGATGCAGTTATATTGCATTCAACTAATAACTTGTAATAAGAATAACCATAGAAAACATCTCTACTACTCAGGAATGCAGGACAGTCTCATCAAGTCTGAGGTCAGCAAATGATATCAAATCAACATAGCTGTTCACACCATGAACAGTAAACATTGTAGCATTTTTAAATGATTTATGCTGTATATACAACTATCTACTTTGAGGAGTTTAGGAGGAGGAATATTAGTTTTGAGGAGGTAGATATACATCAGTCATCACAGCTGGCTGGTTAGCTTGTTGCTATTCAAAGGATAAACAATGGAGGTGGTCATGGTTTCTCCCCACTTTAAAGCTTATACACACAGATGTGATGACTTCCCAAATCCAGGTTACATCAAATGCAGCGTAAATATCAGACCTCACTATACCTGTGCATCTCTGAATCATTTTAGATGGCCAATGGACTCATCAGTTGTTTTATTGGGGAAGAAAGACAGATGTTCTTTTGCCATGATGTTCTACAAAATCATAAACATTGGCAAGTCTGTGGAGCCACAAATACTTAACTAACTTACCAAGTAACACCTAACTACTAATCTTTTTATTGTATCTTTTATTTACATAGCTTGAGTCAAGTGAATTGTGGAAAGTGTCACAGTATGTTAGTCTATCAGTGCATACATTTTCCCATACAGACAGACAGATGATTCTGCAATACTTTATTGTAGCTTAAAAACCACCAACATACAGTATGACTTATTATACTGTATGTTATTATTATAAAACCTACGACATACACTGATTATGTATTGTAGTGTCCACCAATGGATCTAGGGAGGCACTCCAGAAATTGGGGGCGGATGTATGCATGGCTCCCAGCATGCCCTGCAGGTAGGACTTTAAGTTGTGCACCTGCCATGGAGGGGATGCGTGTGTGTTTCCCCTGTCCCCCCCTTTTTAAGGTGTAGTGTCTCTCCCCTAGTTCTGCCACCTTTATGTTCCTAATAAAGTGACAAGTTGTTAAAGAACTGGGTTGTGGAAAATGGCTCATTCACATCACCCTTCACTGCTGATGTCACAATATCAGACAATCCATTATTTGAGTCAGGGTTATATAGGAAGAGAATATACATCCATATGCAGCACCTGAAGGCCAGTGGTTTAGTGCCTTCTGCTAGTGCTGTCAAATACATCTATTGGTGATATTAAATCTGTCAAAACAGTTGAAGTAAAAAAAAAAACTCTTATAATTAATAACTTTGAATGTGGGTGGCACGGTGGCTCGGTTGCCTCACAGCAAGAAGGGCCTGGGTTCAATCCCTGGGTGGAGTGGTCTGGGTCCTTTCTATGTGGAGTCTGCATGTCGTCTGCGTGGGTTTACTCCGGTGTCCTCCCACAGTCCAAAGACATGCATATGAGGTTAATTGGTATCTCTAAAGTGCCCCTAGGGTATGGGTGTGTGTGCCCTACGATGGATTGGCACCCTGTCTAGGGTTGATCCTGCCTTGCGCCCTATGCCACTGGCTAGGCACCGGCTCTCCCATGACCCTGGGGACAGGAATAAGCGGTTAAGATAATGAATGAATGAATGAACTTTGAATATAAAATTAGGCCATTATAAACATCCCATACTTTTACAATTTGTAGTCACATACGATCTCTGCTCTATATTAAAAGTGGGATCATACATTAAAAATGGCAATTTAAAAAACTCATCAGAATGTATTTATTGACATAAAAATCTATCCTTTTGCCCTGACTTCCTGTGTATTGGCAGAAGTACTCTGTCTTCTAACAACATTATCAATGCATTTGTTTTACTCATTTGTGTATGTAAGCCTAGAGGGTAAATAGAGTGATGAATGCAGTTGACAAATCATGTAAATAATGCCTCAATATTTGACCTTTTTAATATTTTGCTTTTGGTAAATGGTGTAAAGTGTGATAGTTTAGATAGAGTCTGCTGTCAGCAAATTTGAAACAGTTGTAATTGAAGCACAGATGTGAGCATTTGCTGGTTTCATGTAAAGAAATTGCAGAAGAAGAGAAAGAGAGAGATACAGCTTGTTTACATTTCACAGGTGTTTGAGGCATGGGAATGATCAATGAGTTACTCAGAACCCCCTTCCTGTCTGTCTTCTTTTGTTACTTACTCTCCCCATCTGTTTCCCCACTCTGTCCATGTCTTTATAACTCTGCACCATGGTCTTTCAATAACTCATTACTTATCCTTCTCCATGAAGCTCAGCTCTCTTCACCTCTACTATCCATAGTGCTTCCCCCTAAATCCTTCACTTCACCCCACCCCTGTGTGTTTGTCCAGATCTGTTTAGTATAGATTGTGCAGTTTTGCTTCTCCTGGAGTGACTGCTGTAATAAAGAGCTGCAGCATAGGCCTGCGGTGGTGAAACAAAACTAATTAGAGTGACAAGTGGGACCTGGTCAACTCAGTTGGCTGCATAGGAGGCTGCTTCATCTCCACCGCTGTCCCTTGCTCATGGGAACGCTGACAAATATTCTCATTTTCTTCAGGACAGTTTGTGGGCTTTATGAGAAAGAGGAGGAGGGGATGTCAGTAAATGAATCTCTGGTGATGTCTCGATTGAGCAAATCATGACTGCCGCACCAGTTGGTAAAACTTGATTAACGTGAACTATTTTTTTCTCGCTTCCTCTACAGAGCATAAAGCTACAGCATTACCACATGCAATTAATGGAGAAGGCCACTAATTGCTTTCTAGAGGACCTTATCAGAGATTAGGGAGCAAGAATGGAGAGCGAGGGCTGCATGGTTTGTCTTTTGAATAAGAAGATAACTAGGAAGAGGGATCCCATGCTCAAGGGTATGTTCTTCCATTAATCCATAATGCCAAGTGTCTAATATAAAACTGGGGAGGATACTGATCATTCTTTTATAAGATTAAAGGACAAATGTCTAAGAATGGGGGCATGCGGAATAGAGCACATTTTCATGCACTTTGTGACACTTTCTTTTCAGTTTCAATCACCACTTGGTATGATCATTCATATTTGTAGATTAGTAACATCACGCATGTGCTGAACAAATTTGCTAATCTTCTGTTAAACCACACAAGCATCACTTAAAATACACAATGAAACAATGAAAAAATACCCCTGATGTAAGAATTTATATTTCATCCACTCTGAAAGCAAAGTGAGCTATCTTAGACAATAATTTGATTAAAAATATTGCTTAGATACAGGGCTATCATTTGCTTTGTGATGTATTGTACATCTATTACCTGTTCTATACACTCATCAAGAAACAATATGAAGTTATTTAAAAGCAGACCTCACTCTGAATATGTGCAGTGTTTCATTCTCTGGAAAGGAACAAATTTAATTTGAAAATTGGTCATCAAATTACTTCTTGTAATTATACTGCATGCTGAATCTTCTTAAAATGGATCCTAGAAAATGTATTATGCCTCCTAATTACTGATAAGCTTTGAAAATGGAAAGATTTCTGCTGCTTCAGAGTAGTTTGACTATTTCCCTTTGCTGCAGCAGCTTGGCACTTAATGTAAGAGCACCCTAAATCTTTAACAATCAAGCATTAGCACCTTATTATTCTCTGCCTTCATAAGCACATGGGAAATTGCAGAAATGGAATTCTGATGTCACTCGCTGTGTAGGCTGCAATTAGACAGAGCAGAAATGTGCAGCTGTACTGAACACAACAGCAGGAGAAATTCAGGAAATGGAATAGCTGTGTAACCACAGACTCAGACAAGGGAGAGGATCCAAGTGCAGGTTTAATAAACACAGAAACCACAGACAAACAAATCCAAACAAATCCAAGAACAATGAACATAGTCCAAAGGGTCAAGGAATCAGAGAAACACTGAAAGTACAAAAACAGGGAACTATAGCGAGAATACACAAAAAAGACTTAGCAAGGAGCATCTTCTTCTTTTTCTATGGCTTTTTATGGCAGCTGGCATCCAAATTGTTGCATTGCTGCCACCTTCAGTTTCAGTCCATTCTTACGTTATTCTCTTTATGAGTCCAGTATCTTTCAGGTATTTAAAAAGCTAACGCTTTCCCTTCCCAGTTGATCCCATTTCTAAAATACTGTAGTTCTCACAGACACTTCTTCCATGCCTATTTTCCTAAGTTCTGTAAAAAGTTCTTGTCTCTCTCTACTGTATTTATTACAGGCAATAAGAACATGTTGCACTGTCTCTGGTTGTTGACAATCTAGGCATAGTCCATCTTGATGTTTTCCTAGAAGGAAGAGCGTATTATTAAGATATGTGTGACCAATTCTCAACCTAGAAATAGTGACTTCCTCCTTGTTTTCCCACCCTCTTCTTTTACCAATTACTGAATCAGTCACTCTATTAGCTAATGAGAATAAATGCCTTCCCTTAGTCTCTTGTTCCCAGCATTGCTGCCTTTTTAGGTTAACTTGTTTCCAGACAATACACTTTCCCTCTCCTTTGGACAGACCGATATTTAGGTCTGTGTTTTCTTTTTTCACAGTTTTTTTTGCTAGTCTATCTATCTTCTCATTTGTTGGATTACCTATATGTGGAGGGACCCACATCAGTGTCACCTCAATCCCCTTCCTTGCTACCTCTCTTTTTGCCAAGAGGATATCATAAATGAAATCACTACTGATAGCTGATACAGAGTCACTGCACACCAATACTTTATGATTGTTTATCTGGGCTGCCCACTGCACTGTCATTAGAATAGCATACAATTCTACTGTGAACACTCAGGAAATCTGATGTTCTTTTGTGTGATTTAATATTACACCCTTGGACAATAAAAGTTGCTCCAGTGGCACCTGTTTCTGGATCCTTTGACCCATCAGTAAAGATTAAAATGTGATCTTGATATCTCTCTGCTACATGGATATGAAATGTGTTAACTGGGTCTCTATTGTTTTTCTCTGCTTTAAGTTCAAGTAACTATAATTCAACTTTGGGTACCTCTAGTTGCCACAGAGGGATAGTAGGCCATACTACTACAGGACAGAAAACCTTGTCATGTACTGTCAATTTCTCTGCTATAATGTCACCTGTCCATCCAAAGCTTGACATTTCTGCCACTTATCTCTCCCAGCTTGGCTGACTCACTTTTTTAAATGGATGATTGTCTCTTTGCCACCTCATGTTTATCCAGTAATTAGCCTGCAGTTGCTTCCGGCGGAGACTGAGTGGCATTTCTCCAGTTTCATCTTGAAGAGCACATACAAGAGATGACCGGACAGCTCCTGTGCATATCCTAAGAGCCTTAGCTTGAACTAGATCTAGCCAGGACAAAACCGATTTGGAGGAAGATCCATATACAAGGCTACCATACTCCATTCTTGATCTTATCAGGTACACATACATTTGCTTTAAGGATGCCATATCTGCTCCCCATTCTGTTCCAGCAAGACATCTCATTAAGTTCATGGCTGTTTGCATCCATCAACCACTTTCCCTATATGGTGCCTCC
Source organism: Scorpiodoras heckelii (assembly GCA_028566435.1). Lineage (NCBI taxonomy): Eukaryota > Metazoa > Chordata > Actinopteri > Siluriformes > Doradidae > Scorpiodoras > Scorpiodoras heckelii. The sequence continues at coordinate 11,003,881 of JAOVVH010000061.1, read as the reverse complement.
ATGTAAACCTTGAGTCAAAAAATACTCCCAAGAACTTAAATCTTTCCACTCTTTACAAACCCTTACCATACAGGGACAGTTTAATATTCTCTCCAATCTTCTTTGTTGTAAAGAACATAGTTTTGGTCTTCTAAACAGAAAATCTATAGCCCAATTTATTTCCACAAGGTCTACCTGACTTACAGATTCTTGTACTTTTCTTACAGTAAAAGAAACATTTCTCCTCCTTATCCATAGACTTCCATCATCTGCAAACAATGATTTTCCAATCCCTGGGTGAATCTCTGAGAAAATATCATTGATCATAATATTAAAAAGAATAGGGCTTATCACACTCCCTTGAGGGGTACCATTTTCTACCAGACATTTCCTAGATAATTCTGAGCCATCCATTACCCAGTTAAACATATTTTCTCTTATTCCCATCTTGTGCATATGTCATATGCTTTCTCAACATCTAAGAAATATTGTCACCACCTTCTCTTTGTTTATCTGCACTTTCCTTATCTCATCCTTCAAGCATAATATTGAATCTGTAGTGCTTCTCCCTTTCCTAAACCCACTCTGGTAGCTGGCTGTCAGTCCCCTTTCCTCAAAGTAGTACATCAGTCTTCCATTAATCAGTCTCTCTATTACTTTACCAACATGGGATGTTAAAGCTATTGGCCTGTAGTTAACCGGGTTACTGGCATCCTTTCCTTGTTTTCTTGATGAGGACTATAACTGCCTCCTTCCACCCTGATGGGATTTTGCCCTCCTCCCATACTTTATTATACAAATTTAAAAGACTCTGAAGTCCTTAATTGCTTAGGTGTCTCAGCATGGTGTAACAAACTTCATCTTTCCCTGGAGCTGATTTTTTACATTTAGCCAATGCAGCCGTTAACTCTTCTAGGGTAAATGGAACGCTATACTTATCTTGGGCTTTTTCTCTCCTTTGGATAATTTCAGCATAAGCCCCCCTTGTTTCTGCCCTGCCCTTCTTCTCTTCTTCTGATAGATTATAAGAGCTATGTACTTTGCTCAGTGTTTGTACCATCATTTCTGCTTTTTCTAAATTTGATATTGCCACCTGTTCTCCATCTGTAAGGATAGGGTAGCACCACTCTCTTCTATAACCTTCCATTCTCTTGATCATCCCCTACACTTGTTCAATAGAAGTAGTACTCTCAATGGAGCTACAGTACTCCCTCCAGTAGGCCCTTTTCGTCTGCCTTATAGTTCTTCTCACTACTGCCTGCAACTGTTTATACTCAATAATATGCTGAAAATTATGAGTTCTTTTTAGTATTTTAAAGGCTTCAGTTCCGACTTTTTTTTTTCCGATCTGCTACATAATATACCTCAACAAATTTTCCAACACCTCAGTGTCAATATATGTAAATGTAAAAGTAAAAGTTTATACAAGTTATTATAGGTCTCCTTAGAGGAGTAGAGTGTTGTCTAAAGTGAGAAATTGACAACAATAACCTGCAAAAGTGCAAGGCTGTAATGTAGCAATCAGTAACAAATTCTTTATTAACATACTAAAATGTTTCCCCCCAAATGTGTGATTTGAAAAAAAAAAGCAATTAGATTAGAAATTAGTAATGAATTATCATGTGTAATTCAGGCCCTGTTTACACATGGCCATGTGGTCATTACTACAGGTGTGAATGGGGTCAAAAGTTTCTCAAAGACCCATTGAGATCCGATTGCTTTGACCACATTCAGAGGTGGTTTGGGATACATATGGCCACATTCCTGTAGAAGAATGTATGGAAATGTGTCCTGGACCATGCTGAAGGACTGCCTACTCAGCTGATGTCCTCTGTGTTAGCTGAAGTACTTAGTCATTCACATGGCAACATAGTCATATTAAAGTGATATATTGTTTTGATTTCTGTATTGTTTCTATTTCTTCTTTCTCTTCTTTTAATTTCCAAAAGACTAGGCACAGGAAGTGAATTGCTGCCTCTCACCAGTTAAAAACAACAATGTATTTGGTCTTTGCAAATAGAAATGATGTATGTGTTTATTTGCATATGGAGTGAGGAAGTGAGGTCTGATTACTCAAGATGCATTCTAATGCCAGGTGTGATCTGATATACTTAGAGCTGTACACTTGCAATATGATTACACAGGACACATATTAATGCCAGGTGTGAACAGGGTCTCTGTTTCACATCATCGTAAATTTCACATTTCACTTTACAGTACTGCTCCACATTTTTCATTAACTGCTGAAGAACTACACAGTAGCAGTAATTGTTATTGCATAGTTACTGTGTTACTGAGGAACATCACTGTAAAGTGTTACTGTAAAGTATAAGCAGCTTATGATTTACTGTAGTCTAGTGATGTATTCTGTGATATTTATGTAAGTTGCTTTAAGAAGTTGATCAAGAGAATTTTAAATCTAGGTGCCATGTTATCTCAACTCACTGGTAGGTAATTCACGGTGGCATGTTGGTACAGTGGGTAACATTGCTGCCTCACAGCTCTAGGGTCCCTGGTCTGATCCTGAGCTCAGATTACTGTCTGTTTGAGTTTCATGTTGTCCCTGTGTCCATGAGGGTTTCCTAAAGATTCCCCCTTATTGCCAAACTCCCAAAAACATGCCAGCACGTGGATTAGCTATGTTATATTGCACTAGATGAGAATGTGTGTGCATAGTACCCTGCAATGGATTGTATGTACTCCTGCCTTGTGTCCATTGTTCCTGCGATTGGCTCTGGATCCACCATAACCCTGATCAGGAATGAAGTTGCATGTGACTCTTTTCTCATGCTCATATAAGTTTTAATCAGCATAACAATGTAATCATTTCCTTAATTTAACAATAAATTGCTACTCTACTGCTGGACATCATTATGTGTAACTATATGTCCACAAAACCCCCTCTGTGTCTGCCTATAGTTTTCTGAACACAGTTAGATTGTGTCTCTGTTTGAACTGTTTGAACAAAAGGTCTTATATGTGAAATGTTTGGATGTATGATTTATTGATTGACAACTCTGGATGTGCCTCGATATGACAAAGGTCTCTGCACTCCTTCTCTGTGTAAGTCTGTTAGACACTAAAAGCTCTGTGTTCTCTTTCAGACTTCATGCCTTTAGAAACTTGGCCTTGTGTGAAAGAGTCTAGGCAGACTCACTATACATGCAGAGAAACATCAACTCAGTGTTTGTATATGTTTATATAACCTTTTAAGCCTACATTGTACTTGGTCTTGATAAGATAATCACCTTAACAAGGCCTTATTAGAAGTAATTTACAAGGAAAGGTCAGAGAAAAAAAATATAATTCATTCTTCTTGGATTGTAAAATATTTCTGTTAGTTGGTTTTGAATGAAGCATGTCACCATTTTTTTGGTTGCAGTTGTTATTTGCTGAGCCATGATTTTGAACCTGCAATATTTAATATTTACATCCTTTCCTGATGCATACATTTAACAAACGAATATATACTACTCATTTATTGTAGTCACAGTGTACGTTTGTTCAGATAACCATAATTGTTAACATAAGCTTAATTGTCAAGGATTTGTTAAGAAAGCTATTTTAAGGAAGTTTTGACAGCAGAATAAGCTGTTGTGACTAATTATATGTGATGTATTACAATTAAGAAAATTAAGCATTTGCATTTTGATAACATAATTATCATCAGTTAGATGGATTCATTAGTCTTTATTAGTATAGAATCAACTTAGACAAGCTCAAATCAACAGAGCATGGAAAATTTAATGGAATTGAAAGAAAAAGTTCACAGTATAACATGCGCGCACACACACACACACACACACACACACACACACACACACACACACACACACACACACACACACACACA
>JAOVVH010000061.1:10846497-10862357 GCA_028566435.1 Scorpiodoras heckelii | reverse complement strand
CACAGGCTTTTAAGTAGTTGCAGGCTTTTAGACAGTTGCAGGTTTTAAGAAGTTGCGAGTTTTTTAAGCAGTCACAAAGTCACAAGGGTGAAAAACTGGCTGCCTCTCCAATCTCTTGTAGATTTCGATCATGTACAGCGTTACTGTAAATCATGCCGCCGATATGAAGTCTTTCTGTGGCTACTGTTACCTCATCTGCTTATCGCGTTACTATGGAAGCCGCCGCTTCCGGTGTTGTGCGCCGCTTTTATTGTTCTGTGCAGCACCCGCTACCTTCTCTGGGGGTTCCGCTCGCCGACAGATCATTATGAATTTATTCTCTTCTCCTCCAGCCTTGATTCTTCAGGTTTGACTTACAATCATCATTATTATTATTATTATTATTATTATTATTATTATTATTATTATTATTATTATTATTATTTTATATAGTTCATGTTTATTTATAGTTTATATTTGAGCACCATCAGGATTGCTGCTCAATTTTGTTGTACACTGTGCAATAACAATAAAGGTATTTTATCTTATCTTATCTATCTTATCTCTCTGAGAGCACAAGGTGCTGAACAGACTGCAGTCTTCAACCAGAAGGAAGACTATTTACTCTTAATAAATTCTAGCAATCATTTCAGATGAGTTTGCGAGTTTATTGGTCAGTTTCTAGAAAAGATTCATCGGTAAATCTAACAGAATCGATTCAGAATCGCCAGGACTAGGAATCGCAATTCTTTAAAGAATTGATTCTTTTTAGCACCCCTAGTATAAAGAGATTCATTAATGAGGAAAAAGCATTAGAGTGCTCTATTTAATATGCTTCCTCATCTGCTGGGTCCTATGGAGTGCAGGGGGAACAGTTGCAGACTCATGAGTAGTTTCAGGCTCATTTTAACAACTTATTTTTTACTTCCATATATTTCTAAAAAAAAAAAAATTTAATAAAATAAATAAACAAATAAATACATTGAAAAAAGTGAAAGAAATGCATTTCAGGTGCAGGCATTTTGGCCAAATGTTCAGAGTACTGTCATCAGTAAGATGTCTTTTTTAGTTTGTGCACAGGCATCAACAGAAAGGAATGTACATTACTAAAAGTAGGAAATAATCAAGTTATCATCATGTAAATTCAATAGTAGGACAGAGCTGTTGAAACACCAACTGGAAAAGGGGAGAGGGAAGCAAGAGAGCAGTAAGGAACAATTAAGAATCACTTGTGGGAGGTAAACTGTGTGTGTGTGTGTGTGTGCGTGTGTGCGTGTGTGTGTGTGTGTGTGTGTGTGTGTGTGTGTGTGTGTGTGTGTGTGCACATGCAGGTTTTACAAAATAAATCACACATGCAATTTGCTATTCACATTCTGAGATAATAAGAACTTGCATTTACAGCTCTGCTGAATAGGAAATTATCATTGTATAATTTGTATCGGATCAAATGCCTATCCCTTTAGACAGCATCTGTTTAGCTGGAAGTTGTGGGGAAGCAGACAGGTGCTGGAATATGTCCATTGAATGCTTTGCCTTTCAGACAATACATACCTGTATGTGCTGATACAAACTGTTATGAGTTCCTTACTAATATTCTGATGATAATGATAACAAAGGATGTAAAATCTTTCTACAGTATCTCACAAAAGTCAGTATACCCCTCACATTTTTTATTATAACTTTTCATGGGACAACACTGAAGATATGACACTTTGATACAATGTAAAGTAGTCAGTGTACAGCTTGTATAACAGTGCAAATTTGGTGTGCCTTCAAAATAACTCAACACACCGTTAGTGGGCGGTCGACTCCCCCTTTGACCACCAGGGGGAGTCAACCTAGTCAAATGTTCGCCCCTGTGCATCACCCGATTGGTACATTGTGGTGACATCAGGAGGCGGACTCTCCCCCGCTGTTTCTTCAGAGAGAGATGGGTCATATCTTCGCTTGCCCCTGGGTGTCCCCAGAGAGCCAGTAATGGTGCCTCTCAGGGACTACTATTCCCATCAGGCCTAGGGGCAATCAGGGGCTATTAGGGTTTGACGGTGAGCACCTGGTCTGCCTGCTATATAATACAGGGCTCAACCAGGTCTCACCGTCACACCCTTAGTTTTTCGTGCATTCTGCACACTCTGGTCAGGGAGAGCACGGGGTACTGACATCTCGGTGGTGGGAGGTAATTTTGTCAGGGCTAGCCTTTTTTGTTAGGGATGTGGGCTTAGCCCTGGGTGTGAATTTCTTCTGGCCACCATCCCCATCCTAATGAGAATAAGTCTCCTCAGATCCGCTCACGTACACGCCGCCCTGAATGTTACGGCAGGCGTGCACTCATAGGATCTGAGGTCTGAGGCAGTTCCTCAGGCCTGAACAGGGACTGATCCTGGGCGGGGTTTAATACCCAGGTGCCGGGGGTTGCCTCAGTCTGGCCATTCTCTTGCCACCTTTCCTCTGCCTCATAGGGAAAGGCGGCATAGCTCCCTGACTATTTAAGTGGCCTCTCTGTGTCTCGTGAGAAGGCATGCGGTCCTCCTCTGTCTGGCTCCGTGCCTCACTTCCGGCCGGTCGGTCAGGGCGATCGGCATCATGCTCTTGTGACAGAGGTACAGACAGACAGGGGAGCCCCGAACATTCTCAAAAAATAAACACAAGCACCATCTAGCCCCAAGCGAGTGGTCATATTATTTAAAAGGGCAAACCTTATTATTTCATGTTTTGTTTTGGTTTTGTTTTCGCCTTTGATTTCTTCTTCTTGTTTTGCTTCTTTTTTCTCTCATTTCTTTCTTTTGTTTATTTCCTGGTAGTTCGTTCTTTCATGCCCCTTTCATGTCACCTCAGACTCCACCGATATTTCAGTACATACGTCAGCAAAACATACGCTGGGATTCCTGAGGGAACCCCGAAAGTTACGTCAGTCGCCTGGGTGCCCCTCAGCGGCACCCTCGCCTACTGGAGCTGTGTTTTTCCCGCTACCGAGAGAGGTAAGTGGGGAACACCAGAGGCTTCCTTTCGCGAGCCCATGAGCCGGCACCCCGCATCTGCCGATTCTTTTCCGGGATTCCCCGTCGGCAGCCACTTGGCTCGACTCATTTATAGGTCCACTCTGGTATCCCTTCCCCCATTATGCTCAGATAGGTGAGGGGATGCGAAACGGGCTGCAGAGTGAGACATCACGGGATCGAGTCAAGCTGCCAACCTATTTCACACATTCCACCACCCATCTTCACTCATGTTATTTATATATTTTTATTTGAGTTTTTCTTTTAAAGGGGCTCTAATCAACTCGCGTGAACCCCAGCCACTCACGTGCCACCCTCTATTGGGCTGGTGCACTGCACCTGGGTCCAACTCCCTGGGTGGCTCGTAACACACACAGCCATTAATGTCTAAAAATGTGATGGGTGTACTCACTTTTGTGAGATACTGTAAATGTGTGAAATTTTGTTTGTTTATGTTGAGGTCAATATTTTATTTAAAAGGCTATTTAGGTAGTCAACAAAGAAGTGCCTGGCATAAACTTGGGTAACAATTTTAATGATCATTACTTTCTGTAGGTTTTAGTTGCTGGAGTCTTAAAGACACCGATGATTAACACATTTACTTATGAAGATAACAGGAGGGTTAAACACTCACTCCATGCAGACACATATGCTGTCTTGAAATCTGGGGAATAGCTTAAGATTTAAATTACTTTTTAGTAATGGGCCATGTGACAGAAGTCTCTGTACTGGTCAAATAAATGCTATGTTTTCTTGATGTGTGTCACCTCAGGTATTCTATAAAAGATATCTAAAAATATTTACAATTAAAGGGGAAAATGCATGGGGCTACCACTCATTGTTGTAAAGGAAGCAGTCAGAAGCATTTGTGTAACTAGTAGATGCCTTTCTTTCATGTTTGCAATGTTTGGATACTTATCATATTAAAGCAGATAATTTATCAAAGACAGAGTAGCTAACGTGTTAGCCAGACACAACAGACAAGCTTCACTCTGGTTTTCAAAGCTTCTTCTTCTGACATACTGATATATTTGTGATTATTATGGGCTAAAAATGTATATTTGAGCTACTTGAAATTTAAGACTCTGCTTTAAGCCCTTTTTTATAAGATAGACTGTCACACCTCCCATGGCCATCAGCGAGCCGGCTGCCAATAATGAGTCTCACTCTGACTCCGTTTCCCAGGATACCGTGCGGGATCATGTGACCTATTCTCCCCGCTGCACTCACTCAGGATCCCCAGAGTTTACATAGTTCTCCACGAAGTATTGCCCCTGTTTTTCAGTAGCATACCGAGCTGTTCTCTACTTTCATTTTGCTCTCCGTGTTTCGACCTGTTCTCTCCCTTTTTGACTCTGCCTCTGGACTGCCCTACTTGTCATTTTGCTCTCCCGGTTTTTGACCCGTTTTTCTCGACCTCCCACTCATCTACCGTCTCGGCTCTATTCTCCGCCATCTTGTTTATGACCCTCGCCTGTTTTTTGACTACACTTTTTGCCTTATCCTTTGAAACTTCTGCTGGCACATACTTCATCACCTGCGTGTGTCTGCCATTTTCTGGAGCATTATAGAAATACTTCGCCGTTATGCAGGCAGCAGGGTTTGATTCACTCCAAAAGGCCATTGCTGACCAGGGAGCCATGTTGGACCAGCATCAGCAACTCCTCATGGTGTTTAATCAGACAGTAAGTGCCCTCACACAACAACAAGGTGAACAAGAATATCAGCTTGCCCAAATTGCAGATTAAATGAGGAATCGTACTGTGCAGCTACAAAGTTTGGGGCTTGCTGCTCCTAGTGCTAGCGAGAATGAAAGCACCCATGCTAGTGCTAGCATAACTCCTGGCCCTACAGGGACTTTTACTGTTAGTAAGCCGGATAAGTTTGATGGCTCACCGGATAAGTGTCGGGGCTTTTTGCTGCAATGCTCAGTTTTTTTTAGTAACTCGCCGACATGTTCTGATACAGCCAAAATTGCCTTTGTAGTTTCCAGATTGACTGATAAGGCATTAGACTGGGCCACTGCTGTTAGGGATAGCATTCAATACTTGTCCTATGATAACTTTGTATCTGAATTCAAGGTAGTTTTTGACCACTCTAAGGACGGCTGCACGTGTGGTGAATTACTTACAACATTAAAGAAAGGCAATCGCTCTGTTTTGGAATACGCTCTGGAATTTCGGACCTTGGCGGCCGGAAGTGCTTGGAATGAACCAACACTAATAGTCATTTTCTGCCAGGGACTTAATCACAGAACTAGCCTGCAGAGACGATGAGCTAGGCCTTGACCAGCTAATTTCATTGGCCACACGGTTGGACCAGCTCCTCCATCGCAAGATACCGAGTATCTCCTCTACCACTCTCCCTTGCTCCAGGTTGGGTCCTGGCATTCAACACCGGAGCGAGACCCTCTACGAATAATCCATGCAATGCGACTCAGCACAGCTCACACTGGAGGAAAGGCGTAGACGCATTAATGGAGGTCTGTGCTTGTATTGTGGCACTGCTGGTCACCTTCTGCTTGACTGTCGGGCACGTCCATGCAGGTCTCAGGCGTCAACCCCGGGAAAGCGCATGGAGTTTACTCCACACACTAATGTGGTGAGTATCCCCACCCAGAGGTTGATTTCAAAGTCCTTCCTCTTACTGATAACACTATACTGCCAAGCCTGTGTTTATGTCCTTTAAGCCCTGATCGACTCTGGTGCTGAGGGGAACTTCATTACTGCCCGACTGGCCAAGGAACTTGACATCCACTTGGAACCACTCACTTCTCACCTCCGGGTAACAGCGTTGGATGGAGAACCCCTAGGTATCAGTGCTATCTTGTACATATAACAGAATGTCACCGTGGCTACTAGCGCCTTACATGTGGAGGAGGTCTCCTTTTTTGTACTTCACCATTCTGAATTTCCAGTAATACTGGGTCTACCCTGGCTTGAAAAACATAACCCAGTAATTTCCTGGGCAGAGCAACAGATCACCACATGGTCAGACTTTTGCCATAAAGAAAGTATCCGGTATCCCTCTCTGAGCATAAACTCCACCTCTATTGAGAGCCCCTTGCTAGAAGGCCCAAGTAAGATCCCTTCTGAATATGATAACATGAGTGAGGTATTTAGCAAGGTCAATGCAATGAAGCTTCCCCCACACCGACCGTATGACTGTGCTATTGAGCTTATTGAGGGGGCCACATTCCCGAAGGCTTGGGTGTATCCACTGACGTTAGAGGAAGAAAAGGCTATGAATGAGTATATCGATCAGGCCCTTGCCCAGGGGTTTATTGTAACCTCCAAATCCCCCATAGCTTCCAGGTTCTTCTTTGTGAAGAAAAACGATGGAGGGCTCTGTCCTTACATTGATTATAGAGCTCTTAACAATGTCTCAAAGAAGTACCCATACCCATTACCCTTGATTCCTGTCGCCCTGGGACAGCTGCGGGTGGGCACGCATTTTCACCAAATTAGACCTCAGGAGTGCGTACAATCTTATTTGGATACGCAGAGGGGATGAATGGAAGACGGCCTTCATCACCACTAGGGGGCAGTATTCATACCGGGTTATGCCATATGGGTTAGCCAATGCACCATCAGTGTTGCAGTCATTCATAAATGAAACTCTACGTGACATGATCGGCCAGTTTGTCATTGCTTACATGGATGACATCTCGGTTTACTCTCCAGATTTCGTCACGCATGTAGAACACCTCCGGAAGGTCCTCAGGAGATTGCTGGAGAATCAACTCTATGTCAAGGGGGAGAAATGTGAGTTCCATCAGACCAGGGTCACATTTCTGGGGTACATTATGGGGGCTCAGGGGGTAGTCATGGATGACCAGAAGGTGGAGGCAGTGGTTAACTTGCCCACTCCATGCACGATTAAGGAGCTTCAGTGCTTCTTGGGATTCGCAAACTTTTACTGTAATTTTATTTGAAACTTCAGTACCCTGGATGGCCCTCTTACGACACTCCTTAGAGGAGCTAAGAGGATCCTGATTTGGTCTTCTGCTGCCGAGACAGTGTTTCAATCTCTGAAAGAGGCCTTCACAATGGCCCCTATCCTAAGACACCCTGACCCCCAGGAGCCGTTTGTGGTAGAGGTAGATGCTTCTGAATCGGGGGTAGGTGCTGTGCTGTCCCAGCATAGCAAGAGGGATTCTAAATTGCGCCCTATCGCCTTCTTTTCTCATAAACTCACACCGGCCGAGAGGAACTATGGCATAGGCAATCGGGAGCTACTATCTGTTAAATTGGCATTAGAGGAATGGAGGCATTGGTTGGAGGGGGCCTTGAACCCATTTCTGATAATAACAGATCACAAGAACCTGGAATATTTGCGCAGTGCAAAGCACCTCAACCCAAGACAGGCACGGTGGTCCTTATTCTTCACCCGGTTCAATTTCAACATCACCTTCCGCCCAGGGTTCAAGAATGTCAAGGCAGATGCCCTGTCCCGAATCCATCAATCAGTAGCAGAAGAGCTGTCCCCTGAACCCCAATATATTTTGCCACCTCACATCAAGGTGGCTGTTATTCGCTGTGAAATAAATGAGGAGATTGATCATGAAATGCAGGGAGTAAGTACTCTACGAGACTGCCCTCCTGATATAATCTTTGTTCCTAAGGAATGTAGAGACAAACTGGTTACTTGGGCCACTCGCCCCTCACATCAGGTCACCCAGGAGAGACTCGCACATGGCAGTTACTAGCCCGCCAGTATTGGTGGGAATCCTTAAAACAGGATGTTCACAGGTACATAGCCTCCTGCTCCACCTGTTCCCAATGTAAAACTTCCAAGATGCTCCCATGGGCAAATTGAGGCCATTACCAGTACCTGAGCAATCAAGGTCCCACATAGCCATGGATTTTGTGACAGACCTTCCCAACTCTCAGGGTTATACCACTATCCTTACCATAGTGGATCGATTCTCCCGGGGTGTCCGTTTCAGACCTTTTCCATCTCTGCCCACAGCTCTCCAAACTGCAAAAACCCTATTCAAACATGTCTACAGGAACTTCGGTATCCCAGAGGACATTCTTTCAGACAGGGGACCACAGTTCACTTCACCGGTTTGGTCGGCCTTCTTTGAACATGTTGGGGTTAATGTCAGACTCACATCTGGGTACCACCCACAGTTCAATGGCCAGAACGAGTGCATCAACCAAGAACTTGGTAAATTCCTAAGACTATATTGCTTTGAAATTCCGGTGGCTTGGTCACAATACCTTATCTGGGCAGAGATGGCTCAGAACACCCTGGTACACTCAGCTACCAGTATGACTCCCTATGAGTGCATATTAGGTTATCAGCCCCCTTTGGCCCCGTGGACAGCGTTATGCACTGATGTTCCGGCAGTAGATGACTGGATGCAAAGAAGCGAGCAGGTGTGGGAACAGACTCATCAGCAGGTACAGGCAGCACTCCAGAGGAACAAGGAGGTTGCTGATTGGTGGCGTGGGGAGACGGCCTTATATCAAACTGAGGAGAGGGCTTGGCTCTCGACCAAGGGCTTCAGATTCGAGGGGAGATGTCATAAGCTTCTACCTAAATACATAGGTCCCTTCAAAAATCCAATCAAAAAATAAATGTCACTTATCAGTTAAATTTGCCTCCACAGTATAGGGTTTCACGTTCTTTCCATGTGTCCCTTCTCAAACCTGTTGTTTCAGGTCCGCTGGACAAATTGGGACCCAATGCGGAACCACCACCACCAGTAGAGATAACTGGTACACCAGTGCACGCAGTTCGTAGACTGTTAGACTCCAGGAGGCGCAGAGGGACACTACAATACCTAGTGGACTGGGAGGGATATGGCCCTGAGGAAAGAAGCTGGGTTCCTTCTCGGGATATCCTCGACCCAGGCATGATAGCAGACTTCTACATACTACACCCCAACAAGCCAGCTGCATGACCCCGAGGACATCCCTGTAATAGTTCTGCTTTCAGGCCTGCTGACTCCTCTGAGTGCGTGAGAAGTAATTGTCACGTTCATCGCCATTCATCAGCCGACTCTCACTCCTTGGGGGGGTACTGTGACGCCTCCCGTCACCATCAGCGAGCCGGCTGCCGATAATGAGTCTCACTCCGACTCCGTTTCCCAGGATACCGTGCGGGATCATGTGACCTATTCTCCCCGCTGCACTCACTCAGGATCCCCTGAGTTCTAGTCACATGACCCCTTTGTACTTCCTATATATACTCACCTGTTTACATAGTTCTCCGCAAAGTATTGCCCCTGTTTTCCAGTAGCATACCGAGCCGTTCCCTACTTTCATTTTGCTTTCCATGTTTCGACCTGCTCTCTCCCTTTTCGACTCTGCCTCTGGACTGCCCTACTTGTCGTTTTGCTCTCCTGGTTTTTGACCCATTTTTCTCGACCTCCCACTCGTCTACTGTCTCAGCTCTGTTCTCCGCCATCTTGTTTATGACCCTCACCTGTTTTTTGACTACACTTTTTGCCTTATCCTTTGAAACTTCCGCTGGCACATACTTCCTCACCTGCGTGTGTCTGCCATTTTCTGGAGCATTACATAGACTCTGACATTTTGCCTTACATGAAGGAATTCCTAGCTGCAACAACCTCCAAAATTGCATCTAAGAAAACTTCATAGTCTCAAAGAATTGATTTTCAAGCCAGATTTCTATGGCAGAAGATTATCAAGCATTTGATTGAATTTCATTATGTCCCTTTATGCCTTTCCTCAAATTCCTCAAACACCCTGAACACTTTGTCATGTTCCTCAAACCATTCATATACAATTTTTGCAGTTTGGCAGGGGGTATTTTCCTGCTGAAAGAGATCACTGCCATTAGGGAATACTGTTGCCATAAAGGGGTGTAATTTGTCTGCAACAATCTTTTGGTAGGTGTTACATGTCAAAGGAACATCCACATAGTGCATCATGGTGCCATCTTTTTCCCTGGTAAGCAACACACACGTATCCGGCCATCCACATGATGTAAAAGAAAATGTTATTCATCAGACCAGACCACCTTCTTCTGTTGCTTCATGGTCTAGTTCTGATTTTCATGTGCCCATTGTTGGCACTTTCAGTGGTGGACCGGGGTCAGCATGGGCACTCTGACCACTCTGCCACTGCCCAGCTACATATGCGGCAAGCTACCTTTCTTTCATAGCCAGCATTAACTTTTTCAGCAATTTCTGCTATAGTCGCTCTTGTGTGGGTTCGGACCAGATGGGCTTGTACTATTGGAATATTTATGGCTGATTGGCATTCATCAAAATATTCACTGAGCACAAAAAACAGCAATACCAAACATTTGCAAATCTGGTGGGAATTTTCAAATCAATTTGGCTTTTAAAAACATTTACACAACTTTACTACAAGATTGATAAGCCAATTTTTCATAACTTTAAACAGCATTTTTCATGAATTGCTTTACATTGATTTTCTATGCACAGTCTCCCACCAGAAACATGCAATAAGTTGTCCTGCAGAATTGAACAGAATCCTGCATCTAAAGTAACATTAAAAAATTAAGCGTGGCAGAGATGAGAAGGAATGCCAATATTTTAAGAGCAAAACCAAGTGTTTAACAGTTGTAGTGGGATTCTTGTTTGTATTGCTTGTGTTTCAGTTGACAGTGTGTTGATATTTTCAATCTTTAAATTTATGCTTAGGTACATGGTGACATTTTTCCTTGGACATACCATAAACATTTTGATATTTAAAGTCTTAGGGAAACATTGCTCATATCTATTCATTCATGTTGTTAATCCATAAATGTGTCAGATCCAGCTAGATACCAGCCTAATTAACTCCCTGATGGTTATATCAAGGATATTGATGGCTGATGTCAACATGCAAAATGCTAGAAATTAACTACAGAATGTTTATATTTAACATTTATATTTTATATCTAAAATAAAATTTGTTAAAAGCATATTGTGTATATAGCTACTTTGTCTAGTCTAAAGGTTATTGGTAGCATAACAAAAAGGGAGAAAATAGATGAAAAGTGATAAAATCCACAATTAGCAAAAACAAAATACTATTCACCTTGTTCTAAATTCTTGTGACAGAGTGTTAGAGAAGGCTGATAAATTTTATTTGTTTTCAGCATTGGCAGTTCTGTAATATGCTTGAAGAACAATTCAAGCACAAATCCGATTATTATGGTAGGTCAATCCAAAATGTGGCGAAAAATATTATATTAGCATTACAAGGCTTTGTAATCCTTTAGATTTTACGATTATCTTTTTAGGGTGCTCCATGCTCTGTCATCAATGTACATTACCATTGTACAGTAAATGTCTTCAGCTCCCTAAACATATTATCATGGCTCACTGGATTATTGGCAAGTCAGATGCATAATTGGATCCTTACAAATGACTCCACATCTGCAGACCCAAATTAGTTTGGCATTAAGTATAAATGCAACAGAAGAGTGATCAATGTGCATGGTCTTTTACTATTCATCAACTTTAAATATCACAGTAAGTATTGTGGTTGTATGTCAGTTGTACATTAATGTTGTAAAATTTTACCGTTGGCAGATTTGTCCTTAATTATTCAACTGCTATATTTTATGAGTATATTTTATCAGTATTCGGTGAAAAGAACCTTATGCCAAATCATATTCATATAGTATTAAATCAATTAAAATCAATTAGTGTTGACTAATCAACTTGTTTGTGTGAGTATAAAGTGGGATTTTTCTCCTATGGTACTTTCTGTCACAATGTTAGATCAAGCTTCATATTACTATCCATATCTAAGGGTCACTGAAAATGGCAGACAGATCAGTCATAAAAAAGACAACAATTCAAAGCTCATCAGACTGAAACATGCACTCAGCCACAACAATCTCACCTAATGCTTTAGACATGCTTCATGAGCAATAGTGAGTGGATAATTGTGATGTGCTTTGCAGCCTCTGTGGGCACAGTAACCTTGATTATTGTTCAGGTCAGCTGAGAGAGTTCTCTCTCTGGTCATTTGAGCCTAATTAGCATGGACTAGAAGCTGTGATTATATTACACAAGTTAATGACTTGGTTATCTTGTAGGTCATGTGATTATGGAGTGTGTCATGCATTTACTTCTGCATAATACTTTAATTCACACAAGTACTTTATATAATGATGTCTTAATATTAATAATATACAGTATATTCTACAATTAAAATATATTTATTATCATATGATTATTTAGACAGCATTAATTGTTTACAGTATATTAATATTTGTAGTATATACATCTGACTCATACACTATATTGCCAAATGTATTCACTCAACCATCCAAATAATTGAATTCAGGTGTTCCAATCAACACCTAGGAATACAGACTGCTTCTACAAACATTTCTGAAAGAATGGGTCACTCTCAGGAGCTCAGTGAATTCCAGCCTGGTACCATGATAGGATGCCACCTGTGCAACAAGTCCAGGTGTGAAATTTACCTCGCTACTTAATATTCCACATTCAACCATCAGTGGTATTATAAGAAAGTGAAAGCAACTGTGAATGACAGCAACTCAGCCACGAAGAGGTAGGCCACGTAAAATGACAGAGCGATGTCAGCAGATGCTGAGGTGCATAGTGTGCAGAGGTCACCAACTTTCTGCAGAGTCAATCGCTACAGACCTCCAAACTTCATGTGGCCTTCAGATTAGCTCAATCACAGTGCATAGAAAGCTTCATGGAATGGGTTACATTACCAAAAGAAATGCAAAGCATCGGATGCTGTGGTGTAAAGCATGCTGCCACTGGACTCTAGAGCAGTGGAGACGTGTTCTCTGGAGTGATGAATCATGCTTCCTGTCTGGCAATCTGATGGACGAGTCTGGGTTTGGTGGTTGCCAGCAGAATGGTATTTGTCTGACTGCATTGTGCCAAGTGTAATGTTTGGTGGACAGGGGATTATGGTGTGGGGTTGTTTTACAGGAGTTGGGCTCAGCCCCTTAGTTCCAGTAAAAGGAACTCTTAATGCTTCAGCATACCAAGAGATTTTGGACAATTTCATGCTCCCAACTTTGTGAGAACAGTTTGGGGTTGGCCCTTTTCTATTCCAATGTGACAGCACACCATGGATGAGCGAGTTTGGTGTGGAAGCACTTGACTGACCTGCACAGAGTCCTGACCACAACCCTATAGAACACCTTTGGGTTGAATTAGTGTGGAGGCTGCGAGCCAGGCCTTCTTGTCCAACATCAGTATCTTACCTCACAAATGCGCTTCTCGAAGCGGATATAAATCCATGGTCAAAAGTTCCCATAAACACACTCCTAAACCTTGTGGAAAGCCTTCCCAGAAGAGTTGAAGCTGTTATAGCTACAAAGGGTGGGCTGACATCATATTAAACCCTATGTATTAAAAATGGGATGTCACTCGAGTTCATATGCGTGTGAAGGCACATGAACAAATACTTTTGGCAATATAGTGCATGTGTACATTCCTCAAACTATTGCCACAAAGTTGGAAGCACACAATAATATTGTAAGAGGGCATGCCATACCGCAGCCTAAAACTAGCTGGCCGTGGCAGTGTGGCGCTCGTGCTAGGGGAACTATTTTTCCAAGTTCCTCTGGCACCAATCAAGGTTGACAAGAGACACCCGCTCGCCAGTCTACTTAAAGGGGTATTTGAGCAGTGCCCCTTGTCGCACCTTCCAATGGTAATTTGTAGCACTAAGGCATGAGGTAGCTAGGGACAGTGGTTGGTAACGGGCTAGTATTTTGCTTCTCAGTGCGACTTACCTCTCCAACCTCTAGCTGCTTTGGGCGTTTACCCACTTCATTAAGCTTGAGGCTCGCTGTGGTGGCTGCTCTACTATATGGTCTGCGTTTCCTCGCTGCGGCAGGAACTCGCCTGTTTTCTGTGGGGGATCAAAACTCCCCTTTAGCAGAGTTTAGCCGATTTATTCATGCCGATTTATGCTTGGAGGCACCAGCATGACGCTTCCGGGTCTGCCGACTCTTTTATTACTTGTTCTCGGCATAAAAACACCTGTTTTCTTTTCCCGGTGTGTCACGCACTCCGCCTGCTTTATGATTAAACGCGATAGGGTTTCTTTTGTTTTACCCCCAGTGTTAGACAAAGCAATCTCTTTTGTTTGAGTCCGTGGAATTATGGCTCTTGTTTTTGAGGTTATTCTTCCCTTCTTGCAGCACGCACTCACATAGTGCTGATTGCCATTGCAGTGACCCAGGTTTGATCCCTGCAGTTGCCAGTTTAAGCACCACATATCAAATAATTAAAAATCTATATATTTCTTTATTATTGTGTTTTCCCCATTTATTTCAACAGGGGTTACATTTATATTAGTGCTGTCAAATTAACATGTTAACGAATGCGTTAACACGTTAAAGAGTTAATTGAGATTAAAAAAATTAACGGCACAAAAAATTTTAATGCAGGTTATAAATGATAAAATTACGCAAACCACCAGCGCCATCAGTGATCATTCCGATTGCAAGTGGTCCCTAAGCTGTATCCTTGCTCCCTACACACTGCACAGGGTAGAGAATCCCAAGGGCTCTTCATAGGGAACTTGGTCACTAAAACGCTTCTATTTGGATGCTGTGCAATGTCATCAACAGCGGACAGCCTCCGAATCAAGCTGTCATTTCAGTGCTCTGCTGTATTTAGCATGATAAATCAAACAACACTGTTCAGACTAATTTTGTATGCTGTAGGCACTTTTGAAATAAATGTGATGAAAAGTTTATGAACTGTTGGTGATGTATTTTAATTTTGTAATGTATTTTTGTTTGTCTCTTCTCAAGCAGTGCTCTGATCTAGCTCATTAGCTATCATAAAGATTGCTAAAGATTGAAAGGAACAATGGAGAACAAAGAAGTTGTAGCTCTTTTTGGGTTGCTATATTTTTGCATGTTACATCATTTTAATGAGCGATGGAGACGACAAATGCAATGGATCCGAATAACATGTATGCAAACTCCTTCCCTTCCATTGAAGGGGCAGATCTCTGAGGAAAAATGGAATCAGCCCATCATGTAGCAGCATCACAACAGAACTTCTGGTGAAGTGATATACCTATGTTCCCTAGCTCCCTACACACTGGTAAGTCCCTTTAAATAAAAAAAATTAAAGACATCAATCATCATATTTCACTTTTATGAAATAAAGTCAAGTGAATAATGAGGCAGCATTCAACAGTCATTTCTCTTAAAATAGACCAGTGATAAATGGCAACAGCATTTTCAACGGCAGAGTATAGCAGTCATGTTTCGTCAAAGTGATTTTGACAGGTTTATGGCTTTGACCTTTGACCTTGTTCTCTGACGAGAACAAGTCTGATCAAGAGATCTGTGAGCTGAGTTACAACCCGAACCGCTGGGAGGATTTACAAGATTTCTTTCATAAAATCGATTCGTTATTCCAACGAGCGGATCGATTCCGTGACATCAAACTCACTTTGTTTTAAGGCGGGGACGTAATGACCACCCCCACCACCACCCCACCCCCCGGACATAAATACAGGGGGCCTGAAACAAAGCTACATCTTTAAGACCATGGCTTGCGGAAACGTGACACGTCTTTACAACCCTTTACCTCGTGCCACGATGGCGGACATCGACGATGCAACATTGATCGAAATTGCAGATAAATTTGACACTGACAGTGGCCCTTGGCATGAGGACGTTACAAAGCCCGCTGTAGGAACGATTAACAGTGAAAATCTTGCCGGGAGGAATCTGTCATTTTTGCCGGTGAGTGACGAAGCTGACGGCTGCATCGATACGGTCGTTTTAAATATAATACGAGCTGTGACGGGACATTTTACACAAAGTTATCGAGAAAGATGTGCATGGCTGCGCTATCGATCATCCCAGCCAACTCCAGCATCAATGCTTATTTGAACCAGAACTGCACTATCTTCATCTGAATGCGGGCAGATT
>JAOVVH010000061.1:10796422-10811990 GCA_028566435.1 Scorpiodoras heckelii | reverse complement strand
GTCACTCTAAATTGCCCGTAGGTGTGAATGTGTGCGTGAGTGTGTGTTGGCCATGCGATGGACTGGCAACCTGTCCAGGGTGTACCCCACCTTCGCCAGATGGCGCTGGGATTGGCTCCAGCCCCTCCTATGACTCAGACTAGCGGGATAAAGCGGAAGATAATGAATGAATGAAAATACATAATTCACAGTATCTAAGTGGTCACTTTAGTAAGTAGGCCTATGCCAAGCAATCACAGAAGGATTGACATGGCTGGATGTGGCATGTATAAAAAGTAAATGTATAGATAAATGAGGTGAGCTTACGTAAGGAATCGGTTATAGCAAGAAAAAGATGAAAACAAATAAGTGGTCAGTTGGGAACATTTATTTCTGAATCTCATATACACAGCAGATGCTTAAGCACACGCATTCGTTCTTTCGTTCTTTCTTTCCATTTTCAAGCTCAGTAAAATGTTGCTATTTTGAGACAGTGTGTCAGTTACAGTTGTACTGTTCAAGACTGTTCTTGGTCTTGAGACTGGTCTCAAGACCATAAACAAGTGGTCTTGGTCTCATCTCAGTCTTAAACTCACTTGGACTCACTCTTGTCTTGGTCTCAGAGTAAGGTGGACTTGGAAATTGTTCTCTAGACCAGCCAAGTCCGATTCGACCATCTGAGGTAATTGGAAACTGAACCTTTTTTTTCATTCTTGAATATGAATAATCCATTCAAACAGAACTTCGGTCCTTTTTCTACATGCTTAAATAAATCTGTACTCAGATTGGCTAACAGGGAAAAACAAGCAATATTATGTGCTTTTGCCATTCCGTATCCAATCATTGAATCCATCTTATTTTGAATAATCTAGTAAGTTTGCAAATGTGCATTTTCATTTACTCAATGTGTCTTTATCAATTACATTCTGTAAGCAAAATCTGGAATTATACTTTTTGTTTATTTGAAGCACTGAATTTCTATGCAGAACTTCTCTTAAGAAAAAGCACTAGCTGAATGTAAATTATGTCACATTTCAATAAGACACTTCAGGGACCACATCAGAGCCAAGGAGATTTTAATCTACATTAGCTACATTAGCTATATAATTTTGCTAACCATATTTTCATCAGATGCAATTGTGGCAATTTACATTTAATATTATTGTTAGAAAGTCACATTTAAGGGTGCACAAATTAATATACTTAATAGCTCAACTCTGTACTTTCTCCTTTAAAGCCACCACAAATCGGGTGGTGAATGCATTGCATTGTGCTGAAATGCTGTATGTGTGGAGCCCTGATTAATACAGTAGATAAAGCGGTCTCTGTGTCTTTGTGCAACATCCCATCGATTTTCCAAATATAGCTATATGTTATTAAATGAAAGCTGACTGGAGCACTCATTTGCTGAGAAATTGAACAGTGATCAGAGTTGATTGTTGGTGCCAGTGTGCTGTAACTTAAATATAAACAATGGTTTTAAATTTTTGAACCCTGTGATGCACCGAATCCAGTGTGCACTGGCATTTAGCTAGCACTGTCATATTCATTATAAAGTTGTAATGAATTTAACTGAATCATAATGTGTATGCAAAATTTGTAAACTGCAGAAATTCACTCAATTATGCATCATCTAAGGTAATTTTATTTATTATAGAACATAAATTGCTTCCAAGTTATAATGCATTAGTTTAACTAAGACTATAATATAAATTTAGGTTATATATTATTTAATATTTTTCATATGATGAAACATAAATTATTAATGTATATTATGTATAATGATAATGAATGTACAATAACTACTTTTTCTGATTTTCTTGGTTTTTAGTTATTTATCATGAAAAAAAATCTTTAAAAAGATTTTTTTTTTTAAATCTTACATCTTTGTTGACCACCACAGGTTTTGACTCAGCTCTATTGGTTTTGACTACAATGCTAGTGTCAAACCTCTGTATGCACCAATCAGGCATAACATTATGACCACCCCATTTTCTCTAGTCATTGTCCATTTTATCAATTCCACTTACCATATAGCTACACTTTGTAGTTGTAGTGTACAGATTGCAGTTCATCTGTTTCTCTCTATACTTTGTTAGTCTCCTTTATTCTGTTGTCCAGTGGTCAGAACACCCACAGGACCACCACAGATCAGGTACTGGGTGGTGGATCATTCTCAGCATTGCAGTGACATTGACATGGTGATGGTGTGTTAGTGTGTTGTGCTGGTATGAGTGGATCAGGCACAACAGTGCTGCTGGAGTTTGTTGTGTTCACTTACTGTGCACTCTATGTCAGTGATTTTCAACCAGTCCGAGAGATCATCCGGTGTGCCGTGGGAAATTATCCAATTTCACTTAATTGGTCCCAAAAATAATTGCTTAGTTACTTCAAATAATTTGTCATTGTTGAGTGCCTGTGCCGGCAATGTAGTGACTGGTAATTAAATAAATACTCTTCCATGTCAGTGGGTGACAGCAGGTAGAACAATACTGACCTTAAATTTTAAGACAATAGAATTAGTGATGTGTGCTAGATGTGGTGGCAATAAGTTGTACACCAGCGATAAATAAATATTTGAAAAGGAAAAATGCATACTCTGAACTGAGCCAGGGGCAAAATTCTGATACAGATGAAAGCCCTAGTATGAGTGGTGGTCAAAAGAAAAGAAAATCGATGAGCTCGAGGCAATACAGTGAAAGTTATAATTCATTTAGATTTACTTTCACCGGGGATCCGGTGGCACCGACTTGGTGTTTGGAGAAAAACTGTCCAAGGGTGCCATGGTCCCAAGCAAGCTTAAACACCATCTCCAAACAAAACACCCCTCACTTCAAAACAAGAATGCATGGCAGATGTATTTCAGCATTTGAATGAACTGAACACACAAATGCAAGGAAACCTGCTCACGAGTACAGATAAAATAAATGGATTCTGTTCAAAGGTGCACCGCTGGTGACAACATGTGGAAAGTGCCAACCTTAACTAGCCCAGAATGTTTTCAATTCTCCTTACATTCCATACATTACAGTCTGCCCCAAGTGAACAGCCATGCCTTTCTAATGCTGCTTGATATGTGGAAAATCAAAGCTCCTTAAAATGTGCTGCCTGGATTGCTGCTTTTCTTATTATTTTTTAATAACTAAGAACTGCTTGGTTTGCATCACAGCCCTCACTTTGCTCAGTTGAAAAATATTGAAATGGTATCAGTTCAGATGTGTCTGCTACATTAGCCATAGCTCATTTTTTGAGCATTTTCAGTTCCTTTACTGCTAGGCTTCTAACATTGCAAGCACTACAGGAATTCATATATGCCATATCAACATACTACATACTGTATGTCAATATTTGATATGTAAATACTAGCACTTTTTAAATGCTTTACTTCTCATAAAATTATTGCAAGGTAACTGATTTGCTGTCATGAGGAAATGTATGCTAACTAAGACATGGGTCATTTTATTTTTTTTTAACCCGTCATCCACAAGGATCAAGTTGCAGATTAAGCTCATGCCATCCTACTGTAATCATACTGCTAGTTATTAAAGCTAAGACATTTCAGGTGTTAATAAAAAAGGGAAGTCCAAGACCCATGCAAAACATTTAATAACTATAGAAATGCCTTTGTCAGTGAATTGGTCATTTAAGATACCCGTCAAATATAAGATTACTTGTAATACTTGAAATGACATTTTCCTGATTAAAATGATGGTGTCCTTTTAAATGGGAAGTAGATGAGATGCATTTTGAAAACATACTTTACCCACTTTTGCAGTTTTCATACTTTGATATGCTAGGATAAGGCCAATTAGTAATTAAGCCGTTACTGAAAATAGTCAGACATATCGCAGCAGGTGAAAACCTTAAAAATAAGGCTGGGGCTGAGGACAGGGGCTAATGTCCTGGTTATGACTTAAAATTGTTTAACATGAACATTCATGGACATTCCGGACAGTAGACAGCCCATCACATCCAAACTCATTGTAGGACACTCATTTATTTGATTGACAGTTTTGCCATTAGAAGGGATTTTGTGTATTGCTACAAATATGCATATTCTGCAGTGTGGGGAGTCTTACTTAAGTGATTCCATTTATTAAAAGCCTTTGGTCTGAAGGTGAATGCCTGGTAAGCAGGCATTGGTCACCGGAACTAGGGAGCAGGTTTGTGTAGCCGCTCATTAGGGGCAGTGTTATGCATGTTTCCCAGTATGCCCAGGGGCTTTGTGTGTACCTACCATGAGTGGGAAGACTGACTGGGTGAGTTGCCCCATCCCCTTTCCCCATGCCTGCATGTGTGTTTGTGTGAGCCGTTCTGCCGGTGTTGTGCTGAGGTTTCAAATAAGTTACTTTTAAGAGCAACTTGTGTGGAAAATGGCTTCTTTGTGTGACTATTCTTTGTGTGATAATTATTGCAGACTGATGAAAAGGCATTGATTAAAAATTAAAACAATTTGAGAATCCATCTCTCTATCTCTCTCTCAAACAAAACTCTTTAGCTAAACTATATTTGTTCTTTCTCAGAGTGACTCCTCAATCATTTTGGTTACTTTAGTGTTTAAAATGCTTCATACTAGTACTCATAGCATTGCAATATTAGTATTTACTGTATATAATTATAGTGTGTGACTGTGTTTGAAAAATGGGGCACCACTGGTGTAGTGTCAGTATACTAAAAGCTCCACACACACACCACCACAACCATCACAATACTACAGTATACTACAGAACATCTTTATGAACATCTAATATTGATTGATGGATAGAGTAATGCACTAATCTCATCCATAACTAGACACCACCTAGCTCAGACTAAATGATCACAACTGTACTTCATCATTTTATTGTCTGTGCATGATTACTGATATTGCATGTAAATTTCTTGAGCTTCAATTTTTTTTTTCTGCTGTATTAAGTCAAGTTGGATAGTTTATCATTGTTTTACAAGTTTTACAACAAATGTGCGTAACACAGTATTTTGTCTGCTGTATAGTATCTGTATAATGGTTATTGGCTGTAAAGTATATAGAAAATATTTTGCTTAATTGATTTGTTGTTCTGAGACAGACCTCAGTCAGTTTGTCATTTTTTTTTTAATGAACTTTCAACATTGTATTTTTTTTTAGATAATATCATCAAGGTTTTCGGGTAGCCAGGCTGAAAAGTGGACATAAATGAGCCAGACGATTATATTGGTTTTTACAATCACACAAATAAATAATCTTTGCACCATAACATACCAAAGTGCATTTATTTGTTTGTTCCTTGCTTTTTTTCAGACCCATTTTTGATGAACAGGAAAAGTCTTATTGTGTACCAGGAGGTTAATGCCTTCTTTCCTTCACCTGCAGTGCAACAGAGCACATATTAAACTTCTGATATCCAGATGACATTAAAATGGTTGACAAAAGAGGCACATAGTATGTCCTTGAGTGGCCTTTTTTTTTTTTTAAATGTAGACTAAAAAAAGAATTCTCACATCAGTCACAGCCTCTGTTGGCTTTCATTAAGTTCACTCTTACAGTTCTCTCAGCTATCACACACCAGTCCCACTTCTCTGACACCTATTTCCCACCTGAACCAAATGGATTAACCTCCACCTGTAGGAACCCTTTCAAATTCATCATGGCCATTGGTGATTACAGCTAGGGAAGTGGCTGGCATGCAATGACCTTCAGAAACTCTCCTCTCACTATTCCCCATCTCTTCAGGCTCAAGATGCATGGCTGTGTCAAGATGATTTCTTATTCCCTTTTTTACCATAGAAGTGCAGTGCTTTATCTTTTCCCTGGGTTCATGGTTTATACAGGAAGAAGTAGGAGTATGTGGGACAGATTCTTACTTGAAGTTGTTTACTCAAAGCACAATGCAAGACATATGTCACTGTGATTTAGGTGACTGCTGTATGCAGATGATTTTTCTGTCTTTAGTTTTAAGAGAGCCATATTCTCAGATAAGAAAGAGTAATACTCTTGTCCTTGTGTCCTTTCTTGAGAAGACTTATGAACCTTGAGCTAGAAGGTTTGTTACAAGACAGTAATGATGGTGAACAATAGACTGTGGGTCAGAACTGACAAGGTGAGAACAGAATGTGGAGACCTAGTTGCGTGCTGCACATGACAATCATTACAGTGCTCATATTACTTTGCCACTTAAGACACTTAAATTAGCATGAAAATATTTACATGCAAGAGAGGCTTTTTAGTGCACTGCAGAAACCTTTCAAATCTAGTATGGGTGACTGTATTCCAAGTTGATAGTGTTAGAGCATTTTCAAACATTTTTCCCTGTTTGTATTTCTTTGTATTAATGCAAACTGAAAATGTTGGATTTTTCAGGATCTAAAAAAAAATACTGGTGATTTAACCTAATCCATTCATAAAAAATAATCTACACCATTTATAAAAACTGTGGCCTTATTATTAGAAGATTCTATATGAATTTTAATGGTAAACATACAGTATATCTTTCTGAATGAACACATTCATAAAGAATGATTCATATTCAGAGCCATCTTCCATAATCTATGTGAAATAAAGTTAGGGCCTCCAGGGGTAGAAACGGGCAGTTTTTCAAGTCAGGAATACATTTATGAGATGGAACAGGCTTGCAACCTTGCTAGTTGAGTAGGACAAAGAACAAAAAAAATGACAAAAAGGATGACTGGAGGAGAATGTAGACAATTCTACTGGACAAACTAAGCATGAGTACAAAAGCCCAGCAAAGTGACATTCATTATGTGAAGCAGTGTTTGCATCCAGATTCACCTCACTATTCACCCTACCTAGAAAACTGTAATCATGTAATGTAGCCTGGCAAGGCTGAATAATGCATGTCCAAGTACCAAGATCTGTAACACAGGTGGAGGAGGAAGAAGGCAAAGACTGACAATAAAAAAGGAATGTGTTAACAGAAATTGATGTCTAGTTCTCTAGATGCACCTTTCTCATGCAATGTTTTAAAAGGGCATATTATGTTAGACACTTTGACCAGAAGTATACAGTTTGCTACTGAATGATGCATACAATCGAATATTTTTCTGTCTCCAGCTTTTTTCTCTTTTTTCCTCTCTTATCCTTCTATAAAGGCCAAATCCTGACATAAAAATATATCACTTTATTAAGAATTGACTTTATCAAAAGAAAAAACAAGACAAATCAATAAACAATACATAAATTAAAGCAGGTACTAATGTATTACACATGGTAAGGTGTGAGAAATATATAATTACTCAGTTTATTTATTCCCAGTTTTATACATTATTTTATTGCATCTTTGTAAGGGGGCTCACCGTACCACAGCCTAATGCTAGGGGGCCGCAGCGGCAGGGTAGAGCTATTGATGGGAGGACTCCAACTCTCAGCAAGCCTAGTGCCAATCAGGGTTGACAAGAGACACCTGCTCACCTCCCTTTGTCACACCTTTGCTTTATTCACTCTCTCTCCTCTTACTTGGCACGGTATTGTAACGCTGCATCATGAGGTATTCGGTCTCAATCTTGTAGGAGTGTGACCACGGGGTATGGCTTCAGCCCGAGGTAATTTATTAGAGTTTTCAAGGTTTCTTATGCTAAAGCAATAGAGAGAAAAGCCATTCCTCACTGCCCAAGCAGAGTGTATTGAGTGTGACCATGGGGTAGAGCTCCGACCCGAGCTGACCTGTCAGGGATTTCGAGGTTGCCTTCCCATGAGTGAAGAGAGAAAAAATTATTCCCCGCTGCAGAGGGCAGCGGCATCCATCTCTCTTTACTCTTTTAATACTTTTCTTTTAGCCTCATGCTTTGTTTGCTCATACACAGCACACACTTTAAGCTCCTGTGTGAGCCCTCTTCATTGCTGTTAGGGGCTCTGCTTATGCACCCCTCCATCTCTCCATTGTTTATATATGTTCTCTTTTATTTTCTCCCTCATGCTGTATTTAAAGATTTATTCTCTTTCGTTTGTGGCGGCTACATCGCGGCTATTGCGTTTGACCTTCCTCCCTCTATTTTTAGTGTGTGACTACTTTGCTCAGTGGTAATGTACACACTTAGTAACTCAGAGATCCCAGGATTGAATCCGGGTCTCCTCTGTTTATACACCACACACTAAAAAAATTATATATCTTTGTTTTTTTTTCCCTGTTTATTTTGCCCAGGGTTATGTTCATATACATTTATTTTCCCATCATTTATAAATATATATTTATTTAACCCTGTATTTCCTTATTTTTCCTTCCCTCTCCATTGGCTGGGCTGAGTCATAACAGCCCAGCCTACCTTGCACTTGGGTCCGTATTTCCCAAAATACTGTAACACTGTAACTGTAACAATTATTTTTCATTTATTAAAAACTATATTAATTTATCTATTGATTCACTGATGTATCCTTTATATACTAATTCTTTAGCACATTGATTTCTTTTTGCATTTCATTGCCTGTATCATAATTTACCAATGTGGTTTCAGGCAGTAACAGCTGGGCTCAGATTTGGAGGTGCTTATTCTCATCCCAGCCGCTTCACACTCGGCTGCAAACTGGTCCAGAAAGAGCTGGATGTCCTGCCCTGATGAAGCCAAAAGGACCACATCATCTGCAAAAAGCAGACATGGGATCCTAAGGCCACCATAATGTACACCTTCTGCTATTTGGCTTTGCCGAGAAATTCTGTCTATAAAAATTATGAATAGAATCGGTGACAAAGGGTAACCCTGACAGATTCCAACCCCAACTGGAAAGCAGT
The DNA here is from genome assembly GCA_028566435.1 of Scorpiodoras heckelii. NCBI lineage: Eukaryota > Metazoa > Chordata > Actinopteri > Siluriformes > Doradidae > Scorpiodoras > Scorpiodoras heckelii. Next base: position 10,803,291 of record JAOVVH010000061.1, on the reverse strand, counting down.
CTGACATATGTCCAGCAATGCGGACCCAAGCTCCTGCTCTGTTTGTATGGGGACTGGATGGCCCATAACAATGAGCCCAGTACCCCATACTCACGGAGCACCCTCCACAGGTCACCATGAGGGACACGGTGGAATGCCTTTTCCAAATCCACAAAACACGTGGACTGGTTGAGCAAACTCCCATGCACCCTCCAGGATCCTGGAAAGGGTAAAGAGCTGGTCCAGTGTTTCATGACCAGGTCAGAACCCACATTGTTCCTCCTGAATCTGAGGTTCAACTAACAGCCAGACTCTCTTCGCCAGTACCCCTGAGTAGACTTTACCGGGGAAGCTGAGGAGTGTCATCCCCCTATAATTGGAACACACCCTCCAGTCCCCGTTCTTAAAAAGGGAAACCACCACCCCCATCTGCCAATCCTGGGGCACTGCCCCTGATGTCCATGCGATATTGCAGAGGCGTGTCAACCAAAACAGCCCCACCAAATCCAGAGCCTTAAGGAACTCACGGTGGATCTCTTCCACCCCAGGGGACCTGACACCAAGGAGTTTTTTAACCACCTCAGCCACCTCGGCCTGACTGATAAAGTTGCCCCCAGGGTCCACAGACTCTTCTTCCTCTATAGAAGATGCACTGGTGGGTTTGAGAAGATCCTCGATGTATTCCTTTGACCGCCTGATGACATTCCCAGGAGACATCAACAACTCCCCACCTGCACTGTATACAATGCTGAGCGACCTGCTGGTTTGCCAGAGATTTCCAAGGCCTCACTGAACTCCTCTCACACCTGAGATTTTGCCTCAGCAACAGCCGAAGCCACTGTCTGCTTGGCCCTTCAGTACGCATCAGCTGCCACCAGAATCCCACAAGCAAACCAGGCTTGACAGCTTGACAGCCTCCCTCACCAGTGGTGTCCACTACTGGGTATAAGGGTTGCCACCCCGACAGGCACAGACAACCTTGTGGCCACAGCTCCAATTAGCCACCTTGACAATGGAGGCCCGGAACATAGCCCATTCGGACTCAATGTCACCAGCCTCCCTGAGATATGGTCAAAGCTCCAACGGATGTGGGAGTTCAAGATCTTTGTGACAGATTCTTCTGCCAAATGTTCCCAGCAAACCTTCACTACCCGTTTGGGTTTGCCAAGTCTGTCTGTGATCCTCACCGGCCATCTGATCCAACTCACCACGAGGTGGTAATCAGTTGAACCCGAATGTCCAAGACACATGTCCACAAGACCAACAATATGATTACAAAGTCTATCATTGAATTGCGGCCTAGATTATGCTGTTGCCATATACACTTATGGACAACCTTGCGCTCGAACATGGTATTGGTTACTGAAAGACTGTGACAAGCACAGATGTCCAATAACTGAACACCACTTGGGTTCAGATCAGAGAGGTCATTCCTCTCAATCACACCCTTCCAGGTCTCACTGTCATTGCCCACATGAGCATTGAAGTCCCACAGCAGAACCATGGAGTCCCCTAAAGGAATACTTTTCAGCATCGCTTCCAAGGACTCCAAGCAGGCCGGGTACTCTGAGCTGCTGTTCAGTGCATAAGCACAAACAACAGTCAACACCCATTCCCCGAACTGAAGGCACAGAGAAACTACACTCTCATCTACTGGGGAATACCCCAACACACATATGCCATGCCGGGAGTCTATAAGCAACCCCACTCCTGCCTGACGCCTCTCACCCTGGGCAACTCCAGAGTAGAATAGCATCCTGAGTGACCTATATGGTCTCCTTACTCACAGGCCACACCCTGGCCTGGGCCATGGCCCTGTGGGAGACCTAGTCCCCTGAGTGGTCCACTGAGCAGGCATTCACACAGGCTCTCAGACAGACCTTTTACCACCCACGCGGGGGACATGATCCATCATCATGCCTTTTACAGTTAACCCAAGGGTCATGGCCAGCGTCCGACTATAAAATTTACTACTGGATGCTGGCTGCTGAGATTTGGTCAAATGAGGAGGCAATAGTTGCTAATTTCCAGATAAGGCTAAGCAAAAGACTCAAGGATGACCTCGCCACTCACAATCCCCCATCCCACCTTTCTGCTTTCTATGATCTGTGTATTTGGGTCGACACCCAGTTGAGGCAGAGGGCTAGGGAACAAGGTTATCATGGGGCTCGCCACCCACCTCCTGGCATTCTAACACCAGTCCCACCCACTCCACGGCCGCTCCCAATCGGTTAGGGAGGTAAATTTTATTGATACAGACTTGGCTCATCAGTTGAGAATAACCCTAGAGACACTGCCTCAGCCTTTTCCCTTGCTTGCTATTGATGGCTGGCCCTTAGGTTCTGGCCTGTAACACACCAAACTTTGCAAGTTGATCTGCACCTGGGAGCCAACACAGAGAAAGTTGGCCTCTTTGTCACTCAGGTACCCCACCTACAGGTGGTCCTGGACGTCCAGTGGCTGCAAACTCGCATCCCCCAGATCGCTTGGCAGACCCGGGTGGGTTCACCTCAGCCCCCCATTGGTTGCCTGACCCCCCCAGGCTTACTCCCTGGCCCAGTCAGCCACTCCTGACCTCTCCTCCATCCCTGAACAGTACCAGGTCCTAGGAGAAGTATTCAGCAAACAGAAGGCCCAGGTCCTAGTCCCCATTGGGCCTACAACTGTGCCATAGACCTTCTCCTGGGCACTACACCACCCTTGGGAAGGCTCTTCTCCTTAAGCCTAGCCGAGCAGAGGGCTATGGATGAGTATATTCCATGAGGTGCTGGACCTAGGGTTTATCTGCCCTTCATCCTCACCAGCCAATGAGGGCTTCTTTTTGTTGGAATAAAAGTTGGTGATTACCGGGGCCGCAATGCAATCACCATCAAAGACTGCTACCCTGTGCCATTCCTGTCCACTGTGTTTGAGGCATTCAAAACTTCAAGTGATTTAGAGATTTCAGTTTTCGTTGCATTTTAAGAAAGTGTCAACTTTTTTTTGGAAATTGAGTTTATATACACTATATTGCTAAAAGTATTCACTCACCCATCCAAATCATTGAATTCAGGTGTTTCAATGACTTCCATGGCCACAGATATATAAAATCAAGCACCTAGGCATGCAGACTGCTTCTACAACCACTTGTGAAAGAATGGGTCACTCTCAGGAGCTCAGTGAATTCCAGTGTGCTACCTGATAGGATGCCACATGTGCAACACTTCCAGTTATGAAATGTCCTTGCTACTAAAGTATTGGGAACAACAGAAACTCAGCCCAGAAGTGGTAGGCCACATGCAATAACAAAGCAGGGTCAGCCTCCAAACTTCATGTGGCCTTCAGATTAGCTCAAGCACACTGTGTAGAGAGCTTCATGGAATGGGTTTCCATGGCCGAGCATCTGCATCCAAGCTTTACATCACCAAGCGGAATGCAAAGCATCAGATGAAGGGTGTAAAGCCACTGGACTCTAGAGCAGTTGAGATGTGTTCTCTGGAGGGATGATTCATACTTCTCTATCTGGCAATCTGATGGACAAATCTGGGTTTCTCAGTTGCCAGGAAAATGGTACTTGTCTGACTGCATTGTACCAAGTGTAAAGTTTGGTAGAGGGAGGATTATCGTGTGGGGTTGTATTTCAGGAGTTGTACTTAGCCCCTTAGTTCCAGTGAAAGGAACACTTAATGCTTCAGCATACTGACAGAATTTGGACAATTTCATGCTCCCAACTTTGTTGGAACAGTTCCTGTTCCAACATGACTGTGCACCAGTGCACAAAGCAAGGTCCATAAAAACATGGATGAGCGAGTTTGGTGTGAAACTCAACTCATCTCTCAACTCAACTTAAGCTTATTTATAAAGCACTTTAAAAACAATGACAGCTGAAACAAAGTGCTGTAAATAAATAATTATAAAACAAAAACTAAAATCAATAAGAGAAAATACAACTAAAAACAATAAAGAGCAATTAATAAAGCAAATATAAAATAGAAACTAATAAAACAAACAATGACTCATGCTGGGTTTTAAGACTAGTTTTAAAAATGGACAGTGAAGAGGCCTGTCTAATATATAATGGGTAGGTTATTCAATAATTTAGAACAAGCAATTGAAAAGGCTCTATCCCCTCTGAGCTTACGCTTTTATCTTGACACCTCCAGGCAGCTGATCAGCTGACCTGAGGCACAGAGTGGGAGCGTGGGGATAGAGCAGCTCAGTGAGGTAAGGTGGGGCGAGTCCATTTAAAGATTTAAAAACAAATAAAATAATCTTAAAATTAACTCTAAAATGCATAGGCAGCCAGTGGAGGGAGGCCAAAATGGGAGTTATGTGCTCTCTCTTTCGTGATCCCATTAAAAGTCGGGCAGCAGCATTCTGCACTAACTGGAAACGTTTGAGGAAGTACTGATTGATTCCAAAATAAAGTGCATTACAGTAATCCAGCAAGGACATAATGAAAGGATTACCATTTGAAAGTGCTCATGTGCAAGAATTGTCTTCACCTTTGCCAACTGCCTCAAGTGAAAACAAATAGATTTGACTACTGTACCAATTTGACAGTCCAGTTTAAAATCACTATCCATCTTAAAACCCAAGTTAGAAATTGTTGGCTTCACATACAGAGTCAAGGGGCCAAATACAGGGGGGCTTCACAAGAACCACTGGGACCAAACACCATCATTTTTGTTTTCTTTTCATCAAAATTTAAAAAGTTTAAAGCCATCCAGACTTTAATGTAATTAAGACATAACAGAAGTGGTTCAACAGAGAATGCATCTTTCTTCTTCAGTGGAACATATATCTGGCTGTCGTCAATGTAAAAAAGAAATGCGATGCCATGTTTTCTCAAAATAGAACCCTAAAATAGAGCCTTGTGGAACCCCATATGACATGGGAACTGAGGAGGATTCTGAGCCAGCAAAACTCACACACCAAGTTGTATCTGTCAGATAGGACCTAAACCACTCCAAAGCATTACCACGAATGCCCATTAAGTGTTGCAACTGAGAAACTAAAGTATTGTGATCCACTGTGTCAAATGCCGCAGTTAGATCCAGCAGGACCACAATCACATGCTCACCGGAATCACTGGCCAGGAAAACGTTGTTAAAAACCCTAAGCAACGCTGACTCTGTACTATGCAGGGTTTTAATACAAGACTGAAAAACCTCCAGGATATTTTGCTTACCCAGAAAAAAAAAATCAGCCAAGCATATAAATAACTTTCTCCAAGATTTTTTAAATAAAAGGCAACTTGGAGATAGGCCTATAATTAGCCAATACCATCTGGTCAAGCCAGGTTTCTTGAGCAGGGGTAGAACTTGACTGGCCTGCACAGAGTCCTGACTTCAACCTGATAGAACACCTTTGGGATGAATTAGAGCGGAGACTGTGAGCCAGGCCTTCTTGTCCAACAAATTGTTTCAGAAATGCAATTTGATTAAAGAGTGAAATGTAAACTTAATTGGTTCGGTTTATATTGTTTGTCAGCTTTAAGAAAAGGAATATGACTATTTATAGAAGGGAAATGGATTATAAAATTAGTTTTTAAAAAGAGGTAAGTTGTCTTTAAAATTTCATTTTGGTTTTATTTAGTGTTGGGATAAAATCATTTGAACCTGCAGCTTCCTCATGTCCGGCACGTGATCAGGACATGCTCACCACATGCACCCAATCATTTTAGCGCTAGGCACATCACCCCATATATGTTAACCAATCACTATGCATGCACATCACCCCATATATGTTAACCAATCACACACATGCTTTATACCCTGTATTGTTCCTCAGTAAACCGTAACTCTTGATTCGCTACACAACTATGTGCAGCTGTGTCTTTTGTTATTTTAATTTGAAATGAGGTGTAACATCCTTGTGTGTGCCCTACGATGGATTGGCGCCCTGTCTAGGGTTGATCCTGCCTTGCTCTCCCATGACTCTGGGGACAGGAATAAGTGGTTAAGAAGATGAATGAATGAGGTGTAACATGGTTGACAATGAATAGCTGACTGGACATATTATTAACCATGAACACTATATTTATTTCAAGACAAGAGTACAAAATTCAATTGAAACTTTCAAATAGTACACAAAGAATAAAATGATAAAACCCTAAATTTGTACAAAAGACTAAAATTTCTATTAAGCAAAATAAAAACAAATGAAAAAAAACAAACATGTTTTTTAAATGTTCAAATTAAACATTCCCACTGAACAGTAACTGGTGAAGGGTTGGAACAAGTGCTTTTAATTCAAACATTCAGAGGAAAGTGACATCATATGATGCTGGTCATATGGTATTGGGACAAACAATTTTTTAGTTGCAGGGGGGTGTTCTGTTAGTAACATATTTGACATAACTTTTGCAGCCATTAATAAATCAAGATATTTAAATTATTTAAAAGAGAAAAGAATTGTTAGTATTTAAACTTTTGAAATAAATACAAAATAGTCACTGATGACTTTATTGGTTTTATTCATTATGTTAAATCCAAAACACCCTCAACTGAAATACAGACGGAGCAAAAATTTAGGAACATCACAACAAATTTCAAACTAAATGAAGCATAGAATGCACATAAGGTTTGTGAGATATTATAACATGTTTTCCATTAATAGGTAAAATATGATCTTGTTAAATAAAATAGTTAGAATAAAAATAATCATCATCAATGGCCATGGAATGTACCCCAAATTATAGAATGACTCATATTATGTCAAGATGTTGCTGACTTTAAATGGCAAATGGATTTTTGACATCTTTCAATGTGTCAAAATGGGGAAATGGTGAATTTATATGTCTCACTGCATAAACAGGAAATGTGTCATAAATTAAATCATTGGTTATGATGGCACATGCCCAGAGTGACACTGTGTCATAGTACTGGTATCTGGAGTGAATTTTTCAG
>JAOVVH010000061.1:10783220-10796322 GCA_028566435.1 Scorpiodoras heckelii | reverse complement strand
TTAAATCATTGGTTATGATGGCACATGCCCAGAGTGACACTGTGTCATAGTACTGGTATCTGGAGTGAATTTTTCAGCAATCTCTGCTGTACTGCTCCTAGACATTTTCTTGGATTCAAAACAGATGTGGTGTACATACAGTCACAGCTGTCTTGATTTTGTATTGTGAAGTGATTGTTGCTAGGTTGAACAGTGTAGCCACTGGAAAGGATAAAAAATAGTGATGTCAGAGAACTTTCTTTAGGTGCATCAAGAAGTATAGAGGTCTAGAGAAGTTGTCTAGAGTTTGGTCTAGAGGTGCCTATGTCTTTTGAAAGCACTCAAACCCAGAAGTAGTTCAGCCATGTTTGCTTTGGCATTTAGAACTAATTAGAATTAGCACTGTTGCTAATTTAGCAAGGCTGGTGTGATATATTGTGATATTCATGGCACATTTAGTGTTGACAACAGTGCTGTCTCGCTATCATTTCGTCTCAGGCATGGGAAAAAAGGTTAGTGAGGAATATGTTTGGTTTTCACATTTATTACACTTAAAGTCTGTGCATACTGGAGATTTTAAGAGACCTGTCTAAGACTTGATTATTAGGCTATGGGAACTCTTGCCTTAGAAACAAGGTCTAAAATATTTTGTCTCCTCTATTTTGTCAATGAACAGTCAAGAAGTGCGATATTAAAGGAGCTCTGCAAGCCCGGCTCGCTACCCAAGATAGGCTCCAAATATCTCCTGAAGCTCTTGACCTACATTTGCATGATTTTATGCATTGTGCTGTTGCCATGTATAGTAATCTCCAAAGGTTTTGAAATGACAAGGACAGTTCTTTTGTTTTTGCTATACACTGATCACATTTGTGTTTGAGATTAAAAAATGTATATGAGATAGTATTTTAGATTTTCAACCTTAATTTTCTGATATTTAAATCTAGGTATGTTTTTCATTAATACATTGACAGATAAGCTGTAGCAATAGGAGTAAATTATGAGAAAAAAAAAATATATATAAAATTCATAATCAGTCATAATAAATAAGTCATAAAAGGCATAATCAGTCTTACAAAATCAGTCAATAAGGGATATACATTTGACATCACCACATCACAACAGATTTGAAATGAATAAATAAATATTTAAACATTCAACTTTATTTTAAGGGGTTTAACAAAAAAAATTTGCAATACTCATTTATGAGTTACAGCCTCTTTTTTAACATAATCTCTTCATTTTCATGGGCTCAAAAGTAACTGGACAGACTATCAATTATAAATATGAGGCTATACTTGGAAACAAATCCTTTCAGTCAATTTCTGCCTGAAGCCTGAAACTCGTGGACATAAATGTGGCGATGCTTCGCTGAGCCTCGGTGGAGAGAACACAAAGTCACCGGGTAGATTGCGGTCAAGTGTATATGGAGGGTGGATGCGGATGGAAACAGGCAAACTCCCAAGTTCAAGGTTAGATGGCGGCCAAATGTTTATTTACAACAACTAAACTTCCAAAACAAACAAAGAAAAACAGTAACAAATAAACAAAAAGTTGCCCAAAATGGTACATGACTAAGTTACAGCACAGGCATTTTTATAGCTCCAGCTCACCAAACTATGAAGCTATTACTCAGATTAACCTCACTCAAAAACTTTCGGCTCCCTCAGCACGTGGTGAGTTACTTAAGTCAGTCTTTCCCCCATAATACTGGTTCCTTCCCCATCTTATAGGATAGGCTCCACCCCTGGACTGAGCCATTGTCCTCTTCAGGATGTGGCCATACTATTAGAATGGGTTGACAAGACAAACATCATGATTATCAATAAACGAACATAAGGCCTTATTAAACAAAACAACATTTGATAACTTTACCACATGCGCACATACATACACAGTTCTCTTTGCCTAGACTTTTCATACCACTTCTGACATCCCCCTCCCATAAGCTGGTCGTGGGCCCTACGGCACACCCCATGGATGAGCTCTGTCTACTCTGCTGACTACTCTGGGAACAGAAAATGGGCAAGTTTAATAGACAGATAGAAATACTGTGTTCATTCATAATCACTCAATAACACTTAAAACTTGACTAAAGGCAGTCTCTAGTGATGGGCATCCCTTTGCCTCATCACACACCTGTCCCCATATCACATCACAGGTCATCGTGATGAGAGAGGAAGTCCACGGTGGTGTTTAGCACCCCCTTCCAGTACCGCACCTGAAACTTGAAGGGTTGCAGGGACAAATACCACCGGGTTATTCTAGCATTAGTGTCCTTCATCTTCGCCATCCACTGCAAAGATCTGTGATCAGTCTCTAAAATAAATTTGGACCCAAGCAGATAATACCCGAGAGAATTGAGCGCCCATTTTACAGCCAGAGCCTCTTTCTCTTCTGTGGAGTAATTTTGCTCCCTTGGGAACAACTTGCGACTTATGGAGAGGATAGGTTTAAGTTGACTCTCATGCTCCTGCAGTTATACTGCTCCTAGTCCGCATCCTAACACATCCATCTGAAGCACGAATGGTTGTAAAACTGGTTCAGTACACAAACAGTCTTTCAAATCTTGGAAGGCTGTCTTACGTTGTTCAGTCCATTTTACCTTCTGTGGCATATCTTTCTTTATAAGGTCCATTAAAACTGCTGCTCTTTTGGAGAAATTAGGGATAAAGCGACAGTACCACCCGACCAGAACCAGGAAGGCTCGGACCCTTATTTTTGTGTTCGGTGCTGGACTGTTCGTAACTGCTTCCATTTTGTCGACCTGTGAGCGGAAAACTCCTCCCCCAAGTATGTACCCTAAGTAGGACACTGTTTCTCTTGCAGGTGTCACTTGGCTGATTTGCAGCTAGTCCTGCCTTGCTGATCCGTTGAAGTACCTTACTGACATGCCGCACGTGTTCCCCCCATGACTCACTGTATACAACGATGTCGTCAATATATGCAGCAGCAAATTCCTCTTTACCCTTCAGCAAACTGTCCATCATCCTTTGGAACATCGCCGCTGCTCCATGTAAACCAAAGGGCATAACAGAGAAATGGAACAAACCTGAAGGTACGCGAAAAGCTGTTAGTTCCTTGACCTCTGGGCTTAAAGGAACTTGCCAGTACCCTTTGCAAAGATCCAGAAGATTGACAAATGCTTAGCTTTGCCTAGCCTAGAAGTCTATGCAAAATCTGAGTCCACCCTCCTTATTCGGAGCAAAGACAACTGGGCTGCACCACTCGCTGGTTGAGGGTTCAATTACCTCCATCTTAAGCATGATCTGTACCTCCCTCTTTAGCTCTGGGATTAGATGCGCCGGCACACCACAGTTGGTTTGACGTATTGGTTCGATTTTCAGCAACCTGATGTTATGCTGGATAACCTCTGTCCTACCGGGGTCAGTTCTAAAGAGTCTTGGGGGGATGACATTTAACAGCTAATTAAGTTGGAACTCGTTAAGGTGGGTTAAAACAGGTGTTGAGCTGTTCCCACCTGCCATTGGGAAGTACTGCTCTGCATTATCTTCCTAATCTTGGACAGCTCGAACCCACAGTTGTTCTGAACTGGTTAGGTGCATCTCCTTCCATGCTTTCAACATGTTGATATGGAACGTTTGTGTCTTTTTCTTCCAATCTGGGAGAGATAATTCATAAGTCCTCTCACCTCTCTCCCATACAGCAGTTAAAATGGTGAAAAGCCTGTGGATGCCTGCGGGACCTTCCTGTACGTGAACAGGATGTACAGAGACGAAATGCCATAGCATTGTCTTTAGGGTTTGGATGAAGCACTCAGTTAGCCCATCCATCTAAGGGTGGTATGGTGTGGTTCTAATGCCCTTAACCCCAGTAAGTTAAAGACTTCAGTGAGCTGCCTCGATGTAAAATTAGACCCCTGGTCCATTAAAACCTCTTTTGGGACTTCTACGTGTGAGATTAGCTGAATTAGTGCATTCACAATCTGCCTTGTCTTCACCTTTCTTAAAGCAAATGCCTCTGGGTATCTGGTTGCACAATCGCAGATTACTAAGATATAGCGGTTACCCCCTCAACTTCTTGGGAGTGGTCCTGCAATGTTCATGGCAATGCGTGAAAATGGAACGTCTGCACTTGACAAATAGGGGTTGTAAGCTGACATTCTTTGCATGCATTACAGTATTCTACCATGTCTTTATACTGACCTGGCCAGTAGAACCCAGGGGTTATCCTACTTAATGTTTTGGCTATCCCCATGTGACCTGTGCAGGAAAAAAGAAAAAAAATTCTAATGGGTGAAATCTTTTTGAAATATATGACACCCACATCTGTCCTTGCCACTGTTACTCAGGGACAGAGACTCTAATAAACTCTAATAGCACCCCCATATGTCATTGAGGCTTGTGTCTGACATATAGTTTCAACTATACTCACTCAATTTGGTAGGCATTATGTTGTTGCATGAATTTGGTGATATTGCCAGGAGTGTGGGGACCTGCCATCGCTGTTTGCAACTGTATTATACTTTGTCTCTTCCTCTCTTCTAAAAAAAAAACAATGCCAAACTGAAACAATGCCAGCAGGTTTGGAGCAAATGTTGGATCATTTAAATCAAAATAAAAAATCAAGTCACTCTTCATCAAACCTTTTTTTTTGATTCTCAAGTGATTATCCACAAAGAATTCCCACCATTAGGAATATTAAAATATGTTTGAAAGGCCACCCCTTCGGCACAGTTATAGGCATCCACAGAGCTGTGACCGAGACTCTGAACACCCTCATAGTTGATGATTTCTAGCACTGCTACCAACAATGGCAGAGGTGTTTGGAGCATTATGTGCATTCAAAAGGATCATATTTTAAAGTTGATAATATTGAATTGTAAATCATTTTCAATGAATACATTTAAAAAAAATTATTCTCATTAATTTCCAAACAAATCTTAACAGACAGCCTCAACTTCAGTAGCTTAAAAGGGTTTTTGTCAGTAGTCCTCAAATGGACCACAAACATCCTCACATGATACACACACTTATAAATGTGAAAAGTGTACACTTATAAATGTGATGAGTGAAGCAATGCAACATGTGGAGAGATGATGTAGGTGTGTGCTTGGCAAATTGAAACTCATTCAAAATGCATATCTAAGGAAATACATTTTAGAAACAGTGGGAAAACAAAAGTTACAAATATTATTTTTGTCACAGGAAACACATAAATGCAGTGTTTAAATATAGGGAAATTAGGCATTGCTGGACAAATGTTAATACTTTGATTAAACAAAAATTACAGAAGACAACAAAGACTAGAACAAAAAAAAGTGGAAAACATATACCATACACCTAGCCTTACTCTTAGCCTTAACTGGATTATGAATTTGTAAGTGGGAGACCATGTTGCTATAGTACAGATAAAAGTATAATATTTACCTATTGCATATTTTATTAAATAGTGTTCACTCTAATCTGTCTAATCTAATAACATAACTTGTCCAGAACAGTCCTCAAATAAAACTTTGTATTGACACAATGTGAACCACTTTGTATATCATCAGCTTAATAATAATAATAATAATTATTATTATTATTATTATTATTATTATTATTATTATTATTATATTTGAAAAAAAAATTATATAGCATCTTTCACAAACCCAAAGGTGTGTGGTTTAATGCATGCCTTCTTCAGCTGTCCCCTTACACTAATTAAAATGCAAAAATTATGTGATTCTTAAGGATCTGTAAAATGTAATGTTTGTAAAATGAGAAAAAGACACATTAACTTCCCTACCAAACCCAGAAAGACATTTCAGAGAGCAAAATTTGTAAAATAAACTGTATGACTATAGAAATACTCACAAAAGAAACTTGCCAAAGTCTGTGTGTGTGTATGTGTCTGTGTGTGTGTGTCTGTGTGTGTCTGTGTGTGTATGAGCAGTGAGAAAAACTGGAGACAAATCAATATAAATGATGGAGAGAAGTGGCTATCATTCGGGGGAAACAGGTGCAATATCTCTCCCAGATAAGGAAACATCCATCACAGCCAGACCTTTATTTGAGATGTTTAGGCTCCCTTCTGCTGATTGTCACTGTCTGTGCGTGTGTGTCTGTGTGTGCACCATGCACCAGAGGTCCCCACAAAGGATAGGAATATCTGGTATTTGAAAAAAAAAATGTAAGTGCCTTTTCATTACTGAGGTTAAGGTTAGGGTAAGGCACAGCATTAATTAGCTGCATCAATAATAATGTCAATGGAAATTCCTCACAAATATAGCAAGACAAATCTCTGTGTGTGTGTGTTTGAGAAGTGAAAAGAAATAGAGCAATCTAGGTTAATTTAGAGGGTGTGTGAGCATTGCAGCAGTGAAGAGTAGTAAGCTGAATGTGTGAATAACAGGAGGAATCGAAGCATTGACTTAGGATTAAAAAGGTGTGAAAGTCATAAATTCTATCAAGATCTAATTATCAAGTGCTTACAATAACTGTAATGATAATATTTAAAAGAATGTAACAATAATTGTCATGACAGAAATCATAATGGGACTTCTATGATTTTATTCACATGCTCACACACATGAACACATACAATCTGGTCTTTTAGAGCTTATCAGTGATGAGAGTATTCACTTGTTATTTAAACTTTAAAAAGCCCAAGGTAAAGTGAGTTGCAGCACACCAAATAATCTTAACTATTGATCAGCTTCAGAGGATTCTACAGGACTGATGTGGGTGGGTGCAAAACAACTCCTGTATCTGGATTAGCAATCAGTTACTATCCCTTTTGAGGACCTTTTATTAACATACTTATTAATGCAGCTAACAAATGCTATGGTACACCTAATGTTAGCCTTGTCTGTCTGTCTGGTTTTTTTGTTTGTTTGTTTTCTTTTTCAGATTTCCCCACAAAGTCATATCTATCAGATATTCCAATAGTTGTGGGATACTACGTTTATTCCCTACCAAAAAACATGCACAAAGATTATGTAGTGGTACAAGGCATCATTGCCATAGTAAATACCACTTCTGTTTCACCTGGCCCTCCCTGACTTATTAGCCAATTATCATTCATGTAGAGAGGATAAAAGTAGTTGGGCTTTTTTTTCTTTCCTAGTTTATTTTGTGTCAAACCTTGTGCATATTAAAACTAAAATATTAAAAACAAAAAGAAAAACAAGGAAAATTTTTTTGTATGTGATCATTGAACACCGACTCCTTCTTCCCTGAGTGAATGAAACTGAGTGTCCTTTAGTAAGAGGTGACTATTGATCTTTAGTTTGGGTCCTTGGGCCCTAACCCAAGGTGGCGTAGTCGGTATACAAGAGATCTTCTGATAAACGAGCTAGTAATCGCCCTCGTGTCGCCACATCCTGGCCTAGTCGGCAGGATCAACTCAGTGGAATTGGAGATGTGTGTTCTGTGTTTTTGTTTTTTTTTCTTTTTCCTTTCTCTTCCTTTTCTTTCTTTCTTTTTGGTTTTCAGATTGCCAGTTGTGTGTGTGTGACTGAACAGCAGCTGAAGATGAAGCAGCTGTGAGTTTATTGTCTTGTTTTTGGTGGCCACAGCATTAGTGTTTATAGCTTAGTCATAGCTGTGAAGAAATGGAGGGAGAGCTACAAAACCTCTCCCAGCGCTATCCACTTCTAGCGCTCCTGTAAGAGAGTGACTGGTCCTTGTACCCCGAGATAGGAGGTGTCTAGTGTTTAGGGGTAGGTCAGGTATAGGGCTAGAGGAGTGGATTGAGGAGGCTTAAGTCTGTATGAGGGCTCACCACCTGCCCCCATTCGATCAAGCATTCTTTCTGTTTGACCATCTGGAGGGAGAGGCGCGTGAAGAAATAAAATATCACCCGGCCACCGATAGAAGTGATCCAGCTAAAATAATTGCAGTTTTGCGAGAGCTGTATGGTTCCTCCGACTTTATAGGAGGCCTTTTTTTCTAGGCAACAGCAAGATGGGGAGACCCTTCACAAGTTCTCCCTTGAATTAATGAGTTTGATGTCTGTGGTGAAACAAAGCGCTCCAACTGAGATGCGAAATGCAGACATTTTGTTGCGTGATCAGTTCATCGAAAATGTTATTGATGGTTCCCTTCCCCGAGAACTAAAAAAACTCGCACGCAGGCAGCCTACCGTCTCTCTGTTGGATGTTAGGGCAGAGGCAATTAGGTGGAAACAAAAGGGATTGCCAGGGGGTGCGTGGGGCCGAAGCCATTCAGTTTTTTCAGTGATGGGCTTGCAGTGTGGTGCTCAGACTGTTCTTTTTGTGGCTGGTTCACACCAGGCTTCAGAGCTGCAAGAGGTGAAACAGAAGCGGAAGTCCCAACCGCGACAGTTTAATCACCTCACAGAAACTCTTACACAGCTGCAGAATAGTCAGCAGCGTAACCGCTCTGTCCATCCTGGTCCGGTAATCCGCCGGCAGTGTTAGCAGCCTGACCATTTTGCCACGGACTGCAGAAGGGAGCTGCCACTGGCTTACCAGTTTTGCTAGGGGGTGGGGCAGAGACTAAGTTAATCAGTGCTTGTCCACATGTGGACGTGGTTATGGGGGGAGTGAAGGTTCCTTGCTTATTGGACACTGGGTCCATGGTGTCCACTGTCAGAGAAAGCTTTTTGTGGCAACACTTTGCGATTTGGGACCAAAAGAAACTTCAGTCTTGCCATTGGTGTCAGCTTCAGGCGGCCAATGGACTGCCCAGTCCATATCTTGGCTACATGGAGCTTGCAGTCGAGCTCTACGGTAGGACTTTGCCAGGGTGTAGGCTACTGGTTGTGGGCTACTGGTTGTTAAGGCTGCTTTCTTTAGACCATGGTCTTAGAGCTGAGATTTTTTAAGAGCATCATCGGGCCAACGATGAAAAATGGGGGGGGGTGAATTGTAGTGGTACAAGGCAGTAGTAAATACCACATCTGTTTCACCTGGCCCTCCCTGACTTATTAGCCAATCATCATTCATGTAGAGTGGATAAAAGTAGGCCATGTCCTTCCCCTTGACCTCTCGCTTCCTGCCTCTTCGGCCCTTCCGCTTCTGGGTCGTTGTGTTCGCTGTTCACCCTAGAGTACAGGTAGGCACATTTTAGTATGCTGGATGCGTATATTTATCGCCCCTTTAGCTCACTCATACCGTAACTTTTTAATAGGTCCGGCATCTTCACCGTGATCAGGGCAGTTATTTGTGAGGTTGTTTATCTCTGTCACCTGGAGCATAGGTGAGACATGGTGCGCTTTTGTCGTTAATTGTTGTTGGCCAGGTGCTAAGTTTCTTAAAGTTTCTCTCCCTTTAACAGTTTGCTGGTCGCATGTTGTGTGGTGGCTGTTTTCTCCGCTTCGCGGAATCTCTTCACCCCTCTACCTCTCTGGAAGGGACGCAAATCAACCAAACTGAGAATTAGAGTTTAAGGGTGTGAAACACAGTAAGAGAGTCCAGTGTAAACATGGCTGAGTAGCCACGGCCATTTTGCTACAGTCGCTTCACCGCCAGTGTGCCACGGCCATTTTTGCTAGTGTCGCTTCACCGCCAGTTGGCTGCTGCTGCTTCGTTGTTTCTGCTACTGCTATGTGTGGTGGTGGTGTGTGTGTGGTTGCTGCTCGTGGTGGATAGTGCGAGCTTTGCTGGGACTTTCAGCCACTCACTTGGACTGTGTGTATGTGTGGGTGTGGGTGTTTTAAAGTTAGTCTGTCAAGGTGTGGTGCAGTTTGTTTTTCTTTTCTTTTTTGTGATTAGTGGTATTTTATTTTTTGTTTTTTGTTTTTGTTTTGGGCAAATTGTTTCTCTTTGGAGTTTTTTTTGTAATTAATTATTTCCAGTTTGGAGGGAAACTTTTCAATTTGACCTCCTCTCTCTTGTGTTTAATGGATTAATTGTGCTTCAATTAGGGTTAATGGCTGAGTAAATATCTCTGGCCAGAGACTTATCAATTTTCTTCTTTTTTTGGTTTGGTTTATTTCTTTTAATTTAAATTAATATTCTTCGTTTTATTAATTGATTATTCATTAATTTGGTTGTGTTATGGGATATTGTTTAATTGTGAACCTTTCTTTTTTTAACTGTTTTTATCTTCCCTTAGAGTTGAAGGCTGACGGTGGTGGTGGTCTCTTTGGGTGGTGGTGATCCCTTGAGTGTGTGGTACTCATTCAGGATTTTCTTTGCATGCATATCACATTTTGGCTGTGTGAGTGGGGTGGTGTTCTTTTCTTTTGGATGTCACTTTCCCCTGGCGATTCCTCCTCCAGCCAGTAAGCCTCAGTCCCTACCCTTTTCCCTTTTCAGTTGGGCTTTTTTTTCTTTTCTTGTTTATTTCGTGCCAAACCTTGTGTATATTAAAACTAAAATATTAAAAACAAAAAGAAAAACAAGAAAAAAAATTTTGTATGTGATCATTGAACACCGACTCCTGCTTCCCTGAGTGAATGAACCGGAGTGTCCTTTAGTAAGAGGTGACTATTGATTTTTAGTTTGGGTCCTTGGGCCCTAACCCAAGGTGGCGTAGTCGGTATACAAGAGATCTTCTGATAAACGAGCTAGTAATCGCCCTCATGTCGCCACATCCTGGCCTAGTCGGCAGGATCTCCGCCCAGTCTGAGAGCTAAATGTTTATGATCTGTTTACTAGGGGTGTGCCAAAAAATCGATTCTCATAAGAAAATCGATTCTCATTTATTATGACTCAGAATAGATTTAAAATGTCCCAAAAT
This sequence comes from Scorpiodoras heckelii, assembly GCA_028566435.1. Taxonomy (NCBI): domain Eukaryota; kingdom Metazoa; phylum Chordata; class Actinopteri; order Siluriformes; family Doradidae; genus Scorpiodoras; species Scorpiodoras heckelii. Next base: position 10,785,694 of record JAOVVH010000061.1, on the reverse strand, counting down.
CGATTTTAAAAAATAAATAAATAAAACAAATTCTTGGCTGTCGGCCTTCACTTTGTAAATACACGGGACGTCCTGACGTCACCACGCAGCCAGTTCTGGAAAGTACGCAGGCGCAGAAAGCACGAAAACAAAGACAGACAGCCGGCCCCGTCTTGGTAAAGGCAAAGATCTGGCTTCATTTTGTTTTTTACCAAATGTCCGGGAAGACCGAGCTTGACATGAGCTTCGCAGTGTGCAAGGTTTGCAAAATGAAAATTAAGCACTTCGGGAACACCACAAATGTGAGGGCTCACCTCCAAGCCTGCTAACTCCGCTAACCACTTCTGCTAACTCCGAGCGGGCAAAAAAAATAAATAAGCAGGTTTGTCGCCTGTTTCATCGCTTATTTTAAAGCGAGCTACTCAGTGGAGCATGGATTGTTTTAAACTTAATAAATGTGAAAAAGACCGTCTCCATTTGTCATTCTGTCTTGTAAAGCAAACTGGAATAGATCATGAGGATCCTTTACACACCTATAGAGTGAAGCAGAAATCATTATGAATCAAATCACTTTGAATCAAAAATTGATTTTGAATGTTATTGAAATAATAACATCCCACAAACAGATTTCGAGAGATAAAAGGGGCTTCCTTTTGAAAAACAGACTAATGCTCAAACAGTTTAGGGTGGTGTATGATAAAAGCGTCTTGTTAAACAATTTCTCAACAGTCCCATATGGTTTTTAGAATCTTTTATTTATTGTATGAGTTTTATTTATTCTGTATTCGTATATTTTGTATATGAGTTTTATTTATTCTATTTTTGTATATAAAAGTTTTATTTATTCTATATTTGTATATTTTTGTATATAAGAGTGTTATCAAAATGTATGCAACAGATTTTGATTACAGACTGCACTGTTACCATTTTCATGCATAGTATTTGGTCCTAGTAATAGTGGAAAATCATTTTTTATCAAGATGTTGTTAGAAAATTGTGGCGATGTAATGTCTAAAGTCCCTGATAACTCGAAAATAAATGTGCATTTTATTCAAGGGATTCCTGCTTCATTGTGTGATGATGAATTATTTCCCCCAAACAAAACAAATTTATTAGTAGCTGATGATTTAATGGAGACCTTGAGTAAAAATGATGAGATCCAAAAAGCTTTTACAAAATATACACACCACAGAAACTTAAGTGTCTTATATTTAGTCCAAAACCTTTTTGTTCAGGGAAAATCAAGCCGGACCATATGACCTAAATGCTAAGTACATGGTTCTTTTTAAAAACCCTAGAGACAAATTACAGATTGGTATACTGGCACGTCAAATGTATCCGGGGAATGGTAAATTTCTATTAGAAAGCTTCCAGGATGCCACGGCCAGACACTATGGCTACTTATTTGTGGATCTAAAAGGTCAAACGCCAGAAGACCTCCGTCTGAGATCAGGGGTATTTTTAAGGGAGAATCATGCTGTCTAGGTGCCGAAGAAAAAACTAAAGTGATGTCTGATCGATTGAAAAAAAACTTTTCGCATCTAAAACATATACACCAGTCACCACTATGAAAAAGAAAGTCGTTATTATGCGAAGCTTCAAGTGAAATACTAGAGTGTATATTCGAAATAGCTTTGAACCTACTCAGAGGAAACACACCACTAACCCCCAAACAGTTCGGGGTATTAAAAAAAACAGAAAAGATTCAAAGTGTGTGTGCGCGTATATTTCAGATGTAACGGTAAAAGTCACAACGCACACAACGCCTTTATGTTGGAAGGAAAAGTCACCGCGTTATAAAATAAATATCTCTAATATGTAGTCCATAAGTCCGATGGATATCAGTTCAGAGCTTATCACACTACATATGTATGAATTATCAAGTGATTTTTTTGTACTGATTTTAAGAAAATGGCATCCAAAGTCTCATTTTAGTGTATTTTGCTGATTACTGATATTAAACATCATAAAATGGCCATTTTTAATAAGTAGTCCATAAATCCAATTGATATCAGTTCAGATCTTATCACACTACATATATATGAATGATCAAGTAATTCTACTACTACTTATGAGAAATATTTATTTTATAACGCGATGACTTTTCCTTCTATCAAAGTCCATTCGCTGATCTGTGCGTTGTGACTTTTACCGCTAAGTCTGTAATATACGCGCACACACTTTAAAGCGCGGTTTAACCGTGTTTTGGAGAAAGGCGGCTGGACAAACAACGGCAGGGCAGCGTGGCGTGTGTGCGCAAGCTTCCGTGCATTCCTAAGTGGGGGCGCGCGCGCGTGCGCGAGAGAGAGTGAGAGTGAGAGAGAGCTGAACAGGACATTTGTACACCATTTTAAATTTACTCCAATGGAAACCTACGCATCCTCCTCATACTCGATATAACGAATATGCTCATTTTCAATATCGTGTAAAAAATAATATCGATATATCGATATTTGCGATATATCCCCCAGCTCTAGTGTGAGTGTCTTTTCAGT
>JAOVVH010000061.1:10750227-10765025 GCA_028566435.1 Scorpiodoras heckelii | reverse complement strand
TAGAAGCCAAGGTCTGTGTGCAGTGAGAGCTGTCCTCCAGGAACCAGGAAAGCTGCACAGAAAGGAAGGCCTGTCTGCTGTTACGACTGTGTACCATGTGCAGAGGGAGAGATCAGTAACCAGACAGGTAATGTCCGCATTACCAAGTTTCAAAGACAGGTTGTTAATTATACATTGTGTATCTTAATTTTATTATTTAGGACACAGCTCCTAAACAATGGTATTAATAAATAAATCCATAAGATTTTTAAACAAAATTTCTCCCTAATGATAATAACCATAATTATTTTGCAGATTCAAATAACTGTGAGCAGTGTCCAGGAGAATATTGGTCTAATGCTGTAAGAGATAAATGTGTGTTAAAGGTTATAGAGTTTCTTTCATTTACAGAGGTTATGGGGATAGTACTGGTACTTTTTTCCTTGTTTGGAGCAACAGTATCTGTGTTAGTAGCTATTTTATTTCTAATAGAAAAGGATACTCCAATTGTTAAAGCCAACAACTCTGAATTGAGCTTCCTGCTGCTGTTCTCTCTGACTCTTTGTTTCCTCTGTTCACTTACTTTCATTGGACGGCCCTCTCAATGGTCCTGTATGTTGCGCCACACAGCGTTTGGGATCACCTTTGTCCTCTGCATCTCCTGTGTACTAGGGAAAACGATAGTGGTGTTAGTGGCCTTCAGAGCTACACTTCCAGGCAGTAATATCATGAAATGGTTTGGGCCTCTACAGCAGAGACTCAGTGTACTTGCCTTCACTCTCATACAGGTTCTTATTTGTGTGCTTTGGTTAACAGTCTCTCCTCCTTTCCCCTATAAGAACATGGATTACTACAAGGAAAAAATCATATTAGAATGCAACTTGGGCTCCACTATAGGTTTCTGGGCCGTGCTGGGTTATATAGGAGTTCTTGCTTTCTTGTGCTTTTTTCTGGCTTTTCTAGCTAGAAAGCTGCCAGATAATTTTAATGAAGCTAAATTCATCACATTCAGCATACTCATATTCTGTGCTGTATGGATAACCTTTGTCCCAGCTTATGTCAGCTCTCCAGGAAAATTTACTGTAGCTGTGGAGATATTTGCTATTCTGGCCTCCAGTTTTGCTCTACTATTCTGTATATTTACACCTAAATGTTATATTATTCTTTTTAAACCAGAACTAAACACAAAGAAAAACATGATGGGCAAAACCACTTCTAAATAACTTTAAGAAACAAGTTCTTCAAATCTTCAAGCATATATGTTTTAGCTGAAGAATATTCTACTTGGAAATGTACTGTTGAATATAATCAACTCCAAAAATAATATTTAGCTATCTTATATCTTAGTGCCTCTATTATGGGAAAAAATCTATTGTATATCTACTATAGTTGAGAACAGATTAAACTTATAAAGAAAATCACAATTGTGTCTTATCTCTGTTCATAGAAACACCTTTAATTCTCAGCAAATTTCATGTATGTAATCAGTAATATATTTTATTTCTGGTATTAACAATTTGTGATATGCTAATTTTTATTAAAAAAAGGTTGAGTGATATCTTCTCATATTAATAGGCTCCAATCTACACCAATCAGCTACAACCTTATGACCACCTGCCTAATATTGACTATGTTGCTATTTTGCCACCAAAACGGCCATGAATTGTCAAGGCACGGACCTCTAAAGGTAGGCTGTGGTATGTGACACCAAGCTGTCAGTAGCAGATCCTTTTGTTCTTGTAAGTTGTGAGGTGGGGTCTCCATGGCTTGGACGTTTTTGTCCAGCACATCCCACAGATGTTTGATTGGTTTGAGATCTGGAGAATTTGGAGACCAAATCAACACCGTGTGCTTGTTGTGTTCCTCAAAAGATTCTTGAACTATTTTTGCAGTATGGCAGGGCACATTGTCCTGCTAGAATAGGCCATGAAGGAGTGTACTTGGTCGGCAACAATGTTTAGGTAGGTGGTATATGTCAAAGTAACATCCACATAAATGGTAGGACCCAAATTTTCCCAGCAGAACATTGCCCAAGCATCACACTGCCTTCACCGGCTTACCTTCTTTCTATAGTACTTCTTAATGCCATCCACATGATGTAAAAAAATAAAAACATGATTTATCTGACCAGACCACTTGTCCGTTGCTTAGGGGTCTGGTTCTAATGCTCACATGCCCATTGTAGGCACTTTTTGGTGGTGCAGACGGGTCAGCACATGCACCCTGTCTGGTCTGTGGCCACACAGCCCCGTAACCAGCAAACTGTGATGAACTGTGTGTTCTGACACCTTTCTATCAGAACCAGCACTAACTTTTTCAGCAATTTGGACTACAGTAGCTCTTCTACTGGATTGGACAATGTCTTAACCACTTAGCTACCATTGCCCCAAAGCTAAATACTTGCAGGCCTCACATGCCTCAGTTATGGTCAGTGTACACAATTCCACAGTATGAAAAACAGTGCAAAAATGGCATCCATGTGCAAGAAGCAAGGTGCAAAATTCTGCTGACCATAAACACACATGCTCATCTCACATTTGCCAAAAAACTTTAAAAAACCTGTCCTGTTACATCTGGCATAAATGAAGAATGCAATACACCATACATAAAGTAAATATGGTGGTGACAGTGTGATGTTCTGGGGCTGTTTTGCTTCTGCAGGACCTGGACAACTTGTCATAATTGATGGAACCATTATTATAGAAGTATGGATTCTATCATAAAATCCTGAAGGAGAATGTCTGCCTGTCAGTTGATGATCTAAAGCTCAAGAGAAGTTGGATTATACAGCAGGACAATGATCTAAAGTACACAAGCAATTCCACTTCTGAGTAGCTCAAAAGAAACAAAATTAAGGTTTTGGAGTTGCAGAGTCCTGAATCGATCCCGTTGAGATGCTGTGGAAAGACCTTAAAGGGGCAGTTCGTGCTTGAAAACCCTCCATTGTAGTCAAATTAAATTAATTCTGTTGGCCAAAGTCCCTCCACAGTGATGTAAAAGGCTCATCACAAGTTATCACAAATATTTGATTACAAAGGGTGACAAAAAGTTATTTTAAGTTTAGGGAAGCAATTACATTTTTACATGAGTGATACAGGTTTTGAATAAATCTTCATTTTCAATAAATGGAAATGTTACGTCTGTCACCTCAAGAGGGCGCCAAAAGCGCCCTCAGACAGAACTACAAATAAAAACGATTTGCTAATTTTAGTTTACACGCTCTGTGCTCATGTTTTTGTCATTTTTGTCGCCATCTGTGTCAAAATAAACACACTGCACTTGACTCTGCTTGTGTGGGATCGTTACAGGTTGATCCACCTCACAATGGAGTCAGCAGACAGCACTAACATGCAGCAAGCTTTGCTGCACAGCACACCGCAGCTAGAGGAGGTTCGCGGTACTGTTCGTCATTGGGAGGCGATGAAACACTGGATAGAAAGCTCTTCCACGGCTAAAGCATATGCTCCGGGAGCGTTGCCAGAGCGATACAGTGCCAGTCCCGAGGGGTGCAAAGGGTTCCTCCTCCAGTGTGAACTCCACTTTACGTTACATGGTGGACTAACGGACTCTCAAAAGGTAGCCACCATGATTGGATTACTCAGTGGCAAGGCGCTCCAGTGGGCTATGGCCGCTTGGCATCAATCAGGTGAGCATGAAAGCACCTATGAAGACTTTGTTACTTTGTTTTGCCAAGTTTTTGATCACTCTGCTGATGGCAGAGGAGCCGGCAAGCGGTTGTTGACCTTGATTCAGGGTAATTGGAGTGTGGCAGAGTATGCATTGGATTCCAGAACATTAGTGGCAGAGAGCAACTGGAATGAGCCCACCCTGAAGGCTGTCTGCCGGCGAGGTCTCCATGTTGACGTCCAGAGAGAACTAGCCTGCCGAGATCTACACATGACGCTCCATACCCTCATCGCCACAGCCATCACACTGGATAACCTTCTGAAGTCCCGGCCTGCCACTACACCACCAGCGGGTCATGATCATCTGCCCGCTATGCCTGTCTGCCAAAGAGAGATGATGAAGAGCCATTCTTCACTTATGTTTCTATTGTGGAGAAGAGGATCATGCTGTTCGACAATGTCCTAACAGGCCTGATTCTACAACCCGCACCGGCGGTGTGCCTAAACCACACACCCTGGTGCCCATGGTGAGTAGAGGATTTATCCTGACCCCTCGTGAATTTGTGGTTCCAGCACAGATTATCTTTCAGAGCCTTGTTTTGTCCTTTTCTGCTCTCGTAGATTCCAGGGCTGCAGCCAGTTTCATGGACTGAGCCATAGTAGAGGCATCTGGCATACCTACTCAATGCCTACCCACACTATTTTGGGTCAAGGCTGTGGACGGAGCCCCCATAGTTATGCACCAGACCACACCATTGACCCTGAGAGTAGGTGTGCTTCATGAAGAGACGCTCGCATTCATGATCATAGACTCACCCAAGCACCCAGTCATCCTTGGGATAGACTGGATGAGAACTCATAGCCCAGCTATCTCCCGGAAAGAGGGAGAGATATTGCACTGGTCCAAGTACTGTTTTGATAACTGTTTAGAACTTAAGTCCCTGTCTCTGTGTACTACTCAGGTGGAGAGTCCAGAAAGCGACATCCAAGTCCAGGTTCCCTCTGTTTATCAGGACCTATTTGTGGTATTCGACAAGAAGAAGGCTGAGGGCCTACCTCCACACCGACAGTATGACTGCACCATAGACCTCCTCCCAGGATGCACTCCACCCCATAATAAAGTTTATGCTCTCTCTTTGCCAGAACGTCAAGCCATGGAGGACTACATACAAGAGGCTCTCAAGCTTGGGTACATCAGACATTCTTCCTCACCCACCTCAGCAGGGTTCTTTTTCGTGGAAAAGAAAGGAGGAGGGCATCATCCTTGCATAGATTACAGAGGCTTAAACAAGATCACCATCAGGTACCCTTACCCCCTTCCTCTCATACCATCAGCCTTAGGCAGGGTGTTTACTAAGCTTGACCTTAGAAATGCCTATAATCTAGTGAGAATCAGGGAAGGAGATGAGTGGAAAACTGCATTTAGTACTACTACAGGTCACTATGAATATTTGGTGATGCCATATGGGCTAGCATCAGCTCCTAGCGTTTTCCAGCACTTTGTCAATTACATTTTTAGAGATCTCCTGGACCACAGTGTCATTGTTTATATCAATGACATCCTGATTTATTCACCAGATCTCTCCACCCACGTCGAACACGTTCGTCAGGTTCTCCAACGCCTACTCAAGCATCAGTTGTATGTCAAGAAAGAGAAGTGCCAGTTTCACCAGCCTCGAATAGAGTTCCTGAGGTACCAAATAGGCACAGAAGGTGTGTCTATGAACTGCCAGAAGGTAGAGGCAGTCACTCAGTGGGAATGGCCCCGCATGGTAAAAGAGCTATGAAGTTTTCTGGGGTTTGCAAATTTCTATAGGCGCTTCATACGTCATTTTAGCCAGTTACCCTCTCCACTCACCGATCTCCTAAAAAGGGGACCCAAAGTCCTAAAGTGAAACCCAGAGGCTGAACAAGCCTGAATTACCGTCTGTTTTGGAAGTTAATGCCTCCAGTCAAGGAGTTGGAGCTGTCATGTCACAACGCCAGGGAGACAAAGCCAAACTCTTCCCCATTGCCTTCTTCTCCAAGTAGCTCTCACCAGCCAAAAGAATCTATGGCAATGGGGATCGTGAGCTCCTGGCCATAAAGATGGCCCTGGAGGAATGGAGGCACTGGTTGGAAGGAACCAAGCATCCAATCATGATCTACACAGACCACAATAACCTTGAGTATATCAAAGAAGCCAAGAGACTTAACCTACGTCAAGCCCGCTGGGCACTGTTTTTCTCGCGTTTTAACTTTGTTTTGTCTTATAGGCATGGTACCAAGAATGAGAAGGCAGACGCCCTGTCATGCCAGTTCGAACCTGTGAGTTAAAGCCCCCAGCCAGAATCCATTGTACCTAACGCCAAGTTTCTCCAAGCTATAGTCTGGGAGCTTGATCATCAGATCTGGGATAAACAATCAGGTAATGTTCAATGCCCACCTGGTAAGATATTTGTACTGGTCTCTCTGTGGGGGGCCCTCATCACCTGGGCACATCTCACACCTGGAACAGGACACCCAGGTACACAACATGCCCTGGAGCTCCTGCGCACAAAGTACTGGCCTCGCATGGCTCAAGAAATCCAAGAATTTGTCACGTCATGTTCCACTTGTGCTCAAGCTAAGGTGGATCGCACTCTACCAGAAGGTATGCTGCTACCACAACCCATTCCAGAGAGACCATGGTCTCATTTAGCTATTGATTTTTATCACAGATCTTCCTCTATCTATGGGCCTAATGGCCATCCTGGTAATTGTTGACCACTTCTCAAAGGGCATGAGATTTGTTCCCTTCCCAGGTCTTCCCACTGCCATGGAAACAGAAGAGATTCTGTTCCAACAGGTCTTTCGTTATTTTGGGCTACCTGAAGACATTGTCAGCGACTGAGGTGTACAGTTCACATCCCGAGTTTGGAACACTTTCATGGAAAAGCTGGGCATCACTGTGAATCTGACTCCAGGTTATCATCCCCAAGCCAACGGCCAAGCCGAACACTTGAACCAAGAGTTAACCAAGTTCCTGCGTCTATTCTGCCAACATCGTCCTCAAGATTGGGCCTGGTACCTTCCTTGGGCAGAATACACCCAAAATTTAATCCGTCATTCAGCCACAGGTCTCACACCTTTTGAAGTCACCCCAGGCCATCAACCCCCACTATACCCACGGAATCCCACGCCCACAGACACCCCTGCTGTAGATCTCTGGTTTAAGAAAAGTGAACGAGTGTGGGCTCACACCCACCATAACCTGTCCAAAGCCATAACCCAGATGAAGAAAGCAGCTGATAGGAAGAGGGGAGCCACCCCAGTGTACCAGCCTGGTGACTGAGTTTGGATGTCCACCAAAGCCTTTGGCAACCCAATGGACAACAAAAAGCTTAGCCCCAGGTACACTGGTCCATTTCCCATTGTTAAAAACATTAATTATGTCTCCTACAGGGTACAGATGCCACGCCATAGCAGGATAAATCCCAGGTTTCATGTAAGCAGACTCAAGCCCGCCAAGCCAGGTCCCCTACCTGAGGAGGGAAGAACACCATCGACCAATGAGGTACAAATATTAGACTCAGATGCTTACATAGTCAAAGCAATTCTTGATTCCAGGAAGTGACAAGGGCAAGTGACACAGAAGGTTGTTTTGTTTGTTCTCCTTTTCAGTTCATGAATCCAGAGCGTGTGTTTCCCCTGCCTTCCCTATGACCCAGTTTGAGAGACTTCTGAGCTTTGGACTGCATTTTTGTTATAGTTTGTTTCCCTCGTTTGCTATTTTTGGTTTACACACTTTGTGCTCATGTTTTTGTCATTTTTGTCACCATCTGCATCAAAATAAATACACTGCACTTGACTCCGTCTGCTTGTATGGGATCATTACAGGAATGATCATTTTAAAGCTGCATTTTGTGTTTACTCATGTTGACTTTATCTTACATTAATATTAGTCTGATGATCTGAAACATTTAATTGTTATAGATTAACAAATATTAGAAGAAATTGGGAAGGTGGCAGATACTTTGTCACTGCAAAGTCAAGTCAATTGGGCTGTACTGTCATTTCAACCATATTCAGTGTGTACAGTACACAGTGAGATGAAACAACACTCTTCAAGGACCAACAGGTGCTACATAAAACAGCACAGGACTATGATAGACAACACAGAACTAGCTAATACAATGTTAAGTGCACATGTAGATGAGTGCAAAACAGTGTAAGACAAACCAGTGCAGACAGTGCAGAATAGTGCAAAAACAATTGAAATAGTGCAAATAATACAACTGTTGTACAAAAGTGCTGTTGACTGGTACACATTTCCATATGGGATGTATGGAGAATAAAGTGAAGAACAGTAGTGAAGATACGTAAACATAGCCCTAATTGAATCAGGATAAATTTTTTCAAGTTGTGCAGGTTGTGCAAAGTTTCAGAGGCATGCGAGTGTGTGTCCAGTTCAGCTTATTTGGGGTGTGTGTGTGTGTGTAGTGTTTATTCCAGTCACTGGTTATTGAGGAGTCTGATGGCCTGTGGAAAGAAGCTGTTACATAGTCTGGTTGTGAAGACCCAAATGCTTCAGTATGTTCTCCCAGAAGGCAGGATGCTGACGAGTGTATGTGTGGGGTGTGTTGTGTCAGCTACAATGTTAGTGGCTTTGCAGATGCAGTATGTGGTGTATATGTCTGTGATGGAGAGGAGAGAGACACTGTGATCTTCTCAGCTGGCTTCACTATCCTCTGCAGGTTCTTGTGGTCTGAAACAGTGCAATTCCCAAACCAGGCACTGATGCAGTGGCTCAGGATGCTTGAGATAGTCCCTCTGCAGAACATGGTGAAGATGCTAGGTGGGAGATGTATTTTCTTCAGCCTTTACAGAAAGTAGAGACACTGCTGAGCTGTCTTGGTAATGAAGCTGGTGTTCAGGGACGAGGAGCGGTTCTCCATTAGGGGAACACCAAGGAATTTAGTGCTCTTGATGATCTCCATGGAAGAGCCATCAATATTCAGTGGAGAGTGGTCACTCTATGTTCTTCTAAAGTCAACAACAGTCTCTTTAGTTTTGTCTATGTTCAAAATGTTGACTCTACACCAGTCCATCAGCCATTGTGCCTCCGCTCTGTATGCTGACTCATCATTTTTGCTTATGAGACCCACCATGGTCATGTCATCGGCAAACTTGATGATGTGGTTCGAGCTGTCCTTTGCTACACAGTCATTTGTCAGCAGACTAAATCACAGTGGACAGCACACAACCCTGTGAAGCCCCAGTGCTCAGTGTGGTGGTGCTGGAGATGTTGCTACTGAACTGTTCCTACTGAGGTCTCCCACTCAAGAAGTCCAGGATCCAGTTGCAGAGAGAGGTGTTCAGGTCCAAATGCTGAGGAATGATGATGTTGAATGCTGAACTGAAGTCTATGAACAGCATTCAAATGTATGCATCCTTCTTGTCCAGGTGGGTGAGAGCCATATAGAAAGTAATAGCTATGGTGTCATCTATAAAATTGTTGGTACAATACACAAACTGAGGGGTCTGGTGAGGGGGGCAGGTGGGTGTTGACGTGCCTCATGACAAGTCTCTCAAAGCACTTCATGATGACGGGTGTGAGCATGAGAGGACGACAGCTATTGAGGCAATACACTGAAGACTTCTTTGGCATGGGTATTATGGTGGTCACATTGAAGCACATTGAAATGATAGAGCTGCTCAGACAGATGTTTAAGTTGTCTGTGAGAACATCTGCCAGCTGGTGTGCTCATTCTCTAAGCACTCAGCCAGGAGTATTGTCTGGTCCAGCAGCTTTGCTTAGGAGAAAGTAGCCCCATAACTCTGTGTAGAGTTTTCCTTACTTCAGCCGTTTTGAGACAAAGTACCTGGTCATTGGGAGGAGGAGTGGTCTTCCTCACCATCACATTATTCTTTGCCTCAAATTGAGCATATAATTGTTCAGTGCATCTGGAAGGGAGGCATCAATGTCACAGGTAGGGGGTAGTCCATTAGTTAGTGATGGCATAGTGATGGGTGCCCTTCCACATATACTGTATCAACACATGTGCCCTCACTGTCCTTAGGGTCACTTTGTCACCTACTATGGAGGAGGAGTCTTCAGGGTCTTGGGCCTCAGCAGTGCATGCACCTTGACAGTCATCCATGGCTTCTGGTTAGGTCATGTGGTGACTGTTTGGAGACAATGACATTATCATTGCACTTACTGATGCAACTGGCCACTGATGAAGTGTAGTCCTCCAGGTTGATGTAGTCACCATCAGTTGCAGCCTCCCAAAAATGTCGCAGGCAGTGTGCTCAAAACAGTCCTCAAGGGCAGAGATGGCTCTTCCTGGTAAGGTGATCATCTGCTTCTGAACTGGTTTAGAGCATCTGACGAGAGGTCTGTATGCTGGAATTATAATAACAGACATGTGGTGTGAGTATCCAGGGTGAGGTCGGGACTCCGGCTTGTATGTGCCAGGAATGTTTGTGTAAACAAGATCCAGTGTGTTCACCACACTTGTTGCACAGTTGACATATATAGATAGCATTGACTTTAGATTTGCATGGCTGAAATCTCCAGCAACAATAAACAGTCCACTGGGGTGGGTGTTTGCAGCTTGTTAATAGCCCCATTCAGTACACAGAGTTCTAGCATTAGCACTGGGTGGAATGGAAACTCCAAGCACAGTGGTGAATTCCTGTGGTAAATAAAAAAAACTTGCATCTAGCAGTCAGTCCAGAAGTGAGGAGCAGTACCTAGAAACTAGCACAGAGTTCTTGCACAATTCCATGTTGATGTGAACACACAAGCCAATGACATAAGTCTTACCACACAGAGCTGTTTTTCTTTTGGCATGAAACAAGGCTAACCCATCAAGCTGAATGGCAGCATCTGGAACTCACAGACACAACAGTGACTAGGTTCACACCTGTGTGCTAGTACTGTGCCTTGCATTTTGTAACAGACATCCATAGCAGTTTGCTTGAAATATATACAGGATAATTAAAGTATTATTTTATTTACTTTACAATGTATAGTTTTTACCTACATAATCTATATTCCAGTATACTTCAAAAAGTTTATTTTATTTATAAAATGCACAGCGGGTGAAGGGAAAGGTGAAGTTGAAATGTGTGCAGAGAGTTATTCATGAATATCCTATAGTTCCCATCACCATCCAATTAAGGGGACAAAAACATGGTGGTTAGTCCCCACCTCTCCCATCCACTAATTCTAGGGATGAATTGGCCCATGATTAATAGTTTATTAAAGGGAATTTATGTGGATGGGTCCTGCACAGTAGCAGCACAGCATGGGATGTCTCCAATGTTGGAGGGGGAAGCAGAGTCCCCCTTGTTGACATCAGCTCTGCATCAGACAGACACTCCCCTCATTCTGGGAATTCCCCAATGGGAATTTCCCTCTGGAGCAGATGTGCGATGAGACACTCCATCACGCCTTTGACCAAGTGAGATTAATCAAAGATCAAAGGGTTTTCCCCGATGATGCACTACCCTACCTGTATTTTGCCATTATTAAGGATAGATTGTACAGATTGATGCAGGACCCAGGAAAAGTTATAGGTGCCTAACAGATGCTGGGAAATGTTATTCTAGGAGGCTCATCATAATCCTATGGCAGGGCTTTTAGGACAGGATAAAACACTCTTCTGTCTCATGGCCCACCTCTATTTGCTGGACATTCACAGAGATGTCTGTGGGTGGTATGCAGCATGTCACAAATATCAGCTGGTGAATCCATCAGGCCACCCCAAAAGTGCCATTGTGCCTTTTCACATTAATCAAGGTCCCATTTGAAAGAGTTGGACTGGACCTTGTCAAGCCATTAGAATGGTCAGCATGGGGGTTCAACTTTATGCTTGTCCTAATGGTCTACGCAATGTGATACCCAGAAACAGTTCCACTATGCAACATCTCAGCTCGCAGTGTTGTGGCAGCACTCTTCAGTGTAATCTCAAAGGTCTGGATCCCCAAGGAGATCTTGGCCGAACAGGGCACAACATTTGTCACACACACTTCAAAAACTGTATGGACTGTTGGGAGATTATATTGATTTGTACCAGTGTATATCATCCATAAACAGATGGGCTTGTCAAGTGATTTAATAGAAAACTCAAAAACATGACTTGTAAGTTTGCTCAAGAGGATACAAATATTGGAATAAGTGGCTTGAGACCCTGTTGTTCGCAGTCCAGGAGGTCCCACAAGGTTCCATGGGGTTCTGCCCATTTGAATTGCTCTATGGCCATAGACCTTGCAGCATCCTAGATGTTGTGCGGAAAAATTGGTAGGAGAGACATTCTAACAGTAAAAACAAAATTAATATGTTCTTGATCTGAGATCAAAGCTCCACACATTGGGAACACCAACACAACATTTACTACAAGTGCAAGAATGTCAAAACTGCCCATACAATAGGGGGTCACACCTAGAGATAAGGTCTTCATTTTACTGAACATGTCAAGCTCTAAATTACTTATGAAGTGCCAAGGACCTTTTGATGTCACACAGCGAATAGGGGACGTTGATTATGAGGTGGTGCACACAGACAGGGGGGCATGTCAAATTTACCATGTCAACCACCTGAAACCATGGAGTGAGGAAGAATCAACAGCTTTGGCGATGGTGGGTCCCCAGAGGGTTGTGCTGGGACAGGGAATAAATTTTAAATTTATTTCTGGTCCAGATTGAAAGACACCTCTCCTCCTCCCAAGCCGCTGATATTGCAAAATTCCAGCAGGAATTCTCTGACATATTCTCATCTCTAAGCCATAAGGCACACTAACATCATGGAGCACCACATCAAAATGCCCCTGGGGTAGTGGTTTGTAGTTGCCCCATTGTGTCCCTGAACATAAAAAAACTGGTTGTCAGGGAGGAACTCAAGACCATGCTCAATATGGGTGTAATTGATTAGTCCCAGAGCGAATGGTGCAGCCCCACCATTTTGGTTCCCAAAATAGATGGGTTGGTCCACTTCTGTGGTAATGTAAATGCGGTGTCTAAATTTCATGCACATCCCATGCCTCACATTGAAGAACTGCTTGATCGGTTAGGCGCAGCTCACTTTTATTCAACACTGGGCTTAAGTAAGGGATATTGCCAAATCTTCTTGATTCCAATATCCCCCAAAAGAAATGGTATTCTCCACACAGTTCAGTTTGCACCATTTGTGACACATCCCTTCGGGTTGTTTGGGACTCTGGTGATGTTTCAGCATTTGTACATATGCTGCGGCATATTTAGATGACATCATCATTTTCAGTAATGATTGGCCGCAGCACATTTAACATTTCAGGGCCATCCTGAAATTGCTGAGGTGTTCAGGGCTCACAGCTAACCCAAAGAAGTGTACAAAAGTATCTGGGCTTCCACTTGGGTCATGGGCAGGTGCATCCCCAAATTGCTAAAACTGAAGCAATTGCAGCCTGCACATGGCCCAGGACCAAAAAAAGAGCTGAGGTGGTTCTTGGGGCTGGCTGGCTATTAGCATCAGTTCATACCTAATTATTTGGACATCACCAGCCCTTTGACTCACATCCCTAAAAATTCGGAACCAGATAAGGTCCAGTGGATGGAGCAGTGTAAACAGGCTTTCAACCAGGTAAAAGCAATCGCAATCTCCTGACTTCTCTCTCCCCTGTTTGTTGTAGACAGATGCACTGGATGCATTCCAAGTGTTGGAGGGAGAGGACCGCTCCTTGGCATGAGTTGAGTGGTGGGGGTATGGCCAGACATGGTAAGATTTGTTGTGCTGTTTAGGCCTATATACAAGTCTGTCACACCAGATGCTATGCAAACACTGAGATATATTTATGTTACAATCAGTCTCTGACAGATTTTATTTTTTGTTCACTTACCACCGTGGCGGGTAACTGAACATTGAATTGCTTTTGTCTGGCACCACTGACTCCATGAAGAAAGCCTTAGAAATAATAACAAATAAAACAAGTCAAATGTACCTGAGAGTAAAAATGTTTGATAATGAATAGAGTCTTAATCTGGAAGTAAAATTCCCCGATATCTTCTTCCCCGATATCCCCGACATCCAACTGGAAAAGCCATGAGTTGCAAACAGATTACAAAGCAGGTATGAGCTCTCACTGTTGAAAAATTTTAGTGAGGAAGGGGCTCAAAAAACAGAACATGAAACATTGTAAAGACAACAATTAACAACTGGCATTACCAAGAAAAGGAAGTCCCTCTAAAATTGATAAGAAGGCCAGGACAAATGGTCAATCAGTCTGCCAAGAGGCCTTCAGCAACATTAAAAGCTGAAGTTCTTCATATGTCTTTGCTATGGTGCCAGGTGGCAACACGGGAGCATTTTCAACAAAAACAGCCCAATTTCCCAGAACCATGTGGAATAATGTGCCATGGTCTGATGAGACCAAAATTGTGGCCATTATATTAAAAGATATGTTTGGCACCAAAGTAAAACAACAGCACATCACCACAAGAACACCATTCCCATACTGAAAAATGAAGGTGGTAGCATAATGCTTTGAGGCTGCTTTGCTTCATCTGGAACTGGGACTTTAATCAGGGTGGTGAGAATAATTAATAGCTTCAAATGCTAGCCAATTTTGGCACAGAATATGAGGCTTCTGCTAAAACACTTAAGACAAAAGTGAATTTCACCTTTCATAATGACAATGTCCAATGTCCAAATAAAAAAATAATGGCTTCAGCAAAACAAAATCTAGGTTTTTGAATGGCCCATCCAGAGTCTAGATCTAAATCCATTCAAAAAATCTGTGGGGTGACCTGCAGAGGGCTGTGTACAGGAGACAAAGTTTGCCAGATTGACAGACTCTTTCTCAGAAAAGATTGAATGCTGTGATAAAACACATAATTTATAAGACTCTTTCAAAATATCTAAGGCCACTGTACATAAATAGAATAAAATAGTAGTTATAGTAATAGTAACAAACACAACACACAAAACACAAAAAACAACAGAAACTAAACGAAACAAAATAACAAAATCCTGAAACTAAGACAATATTGAATGAATTAAAATAATAGTGCTTTTATGAGTGGATCAGACGCAACAGTGCTGCTGATGTTTTTAAACACTGTGTTCACTTACTGTGCACTCTATAAGACACATCCACCATATTGCTCTACCCTTTAGATGTAAAGTTAGAGACAGTAGCTCATCTGTTGTTGCACAGTTTGTGTTAGTCATCCTCTAATCCTTCATCAGTG
>JAOVVH010000061.1:10692179-10706311 GCA_028566435.1 Scorpiodoras heckelii | reverse complement strand
AAACATGAGAATTAAACACACACACACACACACACACACACACACACACACACACACACACACACACACACACACACGTTAAAAATGACCTGTTGTTCCATAAGACAAATGAGCATTTAGGACTTTTTATATGTTAATTAATATTCAGGCTTGGGATAACACTTAACAGGTGATCAGAAAAGCCTAATCTACTGGACTTGGCCATTAAGTTATGTGTGATGCTCGGGATATGTACCTATTGTTTTACACAACACTTAACAGGTGATCAGAAAAGCCTAATCTACTGGACTTGGCCATTAAGTTATGTGTGATGCTCAGGATATGTACCTATTGTTTTACACAACATGTTCCTTATAAATGGAGTAAAGCGGCTATCAAAATGGCAATTTTGAGCTAAATTAATGTTGTTGTTTTTAATTGTATATCGCTTTAGAGCTTTTCAGTTTATTATGTTGGCCATTCATATTTTTATTTCATTTTATATTTGAAAATCCAAGATGTCCGAGGCAGGATTCGAACCGACGCTAGAGGCGTCAAATCTTGGTTATGATTAGCGTCGAGAACCGGGTTCAATCCACGGGTTGCAGTGGTCTGGGTCCTTTCTGTGTGGAGTCTGCATATCCTCCAGGCACTCCAGTTTCTTCCCAAAGTCCAAAGACATGCATATTAGGTTAATTGGTGTCTCTAAAGTGCCGTGAGTGTGTGTATGAGTATGTGCCCTATGATGGATTGGCACCCTGTCTAGGATTGATCCTGCCTTGCGCCCTATGCCGCCGGCTAGGCAACAGCTATGACCCTGGGGACAGGAATAATCAGATAAGATAATGAATGAATAAATGAATGAATGGTCTATACTTGTACATATACTTACATATTTGTACTTGATATTTTGATTGAGGTACAGTATAAAAGTAAAAAAGTATAATCAAGTATTCCTGCCTTATACATAAAGTTTAAGAATACTTGGCTTGTAGTTTGGAAATGAACAGGTAGAACCGAGCCTGAGCATTGATGTGCACTGTGTAAATGACCCACAGAGAAACAGATAACATTTGCCTGCTTTTATTGACAATTCTTGAAATGGTCATACTGTGTGTTCTGCTTTGTTTTGAACTGGACATTTGATTGACTTGGTATGTTCTTATATTTTTGCATCCAATACAATATAAGTTAGAAAATTTTGATTTATAAAGAAAACAAACATGTTCTTAATCTTGAGCATGTCTAGTAAATTTTTCAAATGGCAGCATTCATTAGCTAACTTCAAGTCAATTTAAAGTAGAGTTAAAGTTATTATGGAAATGGGGGTCAGGCTGAATGCCAGTTTGGAGAGTGGAGCTCTATGGTAATGATCTGCATCTGTGAGGGACTGTGTCTAATTTGTGTTCTGTGTATGATACAACATGGCACAATCATCGCTGAATTTAGGACAAGTGCAATGTGAAATCTAGTGACCAGAGTACTTGGCGTGCCTTTTATCCTCAGCAACAGCAAACTTTGGGCTGCAACTGTGGTAAGTAATTCTACCAATTTGATAATGTCATGTACTCTTGTTTTAATAAACCTCACTATATATGAAAGTGAAGTATTGACCTACTGTGCTTGCACACAGAGGAATTTGTCCTCCATATTTAACCCATCTGTGCAGTGAAATTCACATATATACACACACAAGTGAGGTGAATATGCTAGCCTGGAGCAGTGGGCAGCCCCATCCACACAGTCTGGCAAACAACAGAGGTGCAGTCACGGGGGCCCAGGTGGATATGTGTGGCAAAAAGAGACAGTGCATAAAATTGGAAGGCCTCAAGCACATGCACGACTTCTGGTTGGTGCCTAGCAGTAAGTCCTGTATCTTTGGCCTAGATTACTTCTCTGCTATAGGCGCTGTATTGGATTTAAAAGCATGGGCTTTGTTGTTTGGCAACGTGAAACTGTCTTTGGTGAAGGCAGGTGGCGGCACTGTGGCAGCACTCACGAGCAACTCAACCGTCATCATTCTGAGCTGCCTGCACGCCAACAAGCTCCTGTGCCAGAATGAGTGATCATGTCACTAAAAAAATTATATTCATGAACTGTGGGAGCGTAGCAGCTCTGGACTCTCACTGGAGCAGACACAACAGCTGTGGGAATTATTGTGCCAGTTCATGGACATTTTCACAGCATCCAAAAACTGACTGTAAGTGCACTGATCTTGTTCAGCACAACATAAACAAAGGAAATGCTGCATCAATCCAACTGTGCCCACATCAGCTTCCGCTAGCAGAGAGATGTAGCTGAGCAGAAGATTAAAGAAATTGCAGTTGCAGGGGTCATTGAGCCCATGGGCCGCTCCAGTTGTGCTAGTGTAAATGTAAGCAGGAGACTGGAGGTTTTGCTTGGACTATCGCTGTTTGAATGATGTCACAAAGGTAGATTCTTACACTACTCCTTGCATAGATAATGCGTTGGACTGTTTAGCTGGCTCAGCTTGGTTTAGCTTGCTAGATTTACATAGTGGGTACTGGCAAGTAGCATTAGCAGAAAAGATGGCATTTACATTAGTCACTGGACTATGGGGCACTTTACTGTTATGTCGTTCAGACTCTGCACCCAGCTTTGAGGACACGATGGCTAATGTGGAGCGAATGTCCTGAGTGAGGTGTGCAGCCGACTGAACATCCTTAAGACCCGGACAACACCCCTTCATCTTCAGAGTGATGGGTTAGTCAAGATATCTAATCACATGCTCGCCACCTAAATAGCCATCTTAACTGCCCAGCACCAGCGTGACTGGAATCAGCACCTGCCCATGGTTCTGCTAGCCTACCAGTCCACAGTGCAGGAATTGACAGGCTTCACCCAAACACAGCTCATATTTGGCATAGAGCTGCGCACACCAGCCGAGCTGGCGTATCGAGCTCCACTAGGGGTGGATGTTGAGGACCAGCCACTACCCAGGTATGTTTGGGAACTCCACCAGCAATTGCTTATGGTTCACCAGCTGGCCTGCAATGATCACTGACAAGCCAGCGATTGCCAGAAGAGGGCGTACAATTCCGTTTGCCAGGGGCTACCTGGAATGTGGTTATGGCTGTTTAACCCTCTGCAACAGCAGGGTCAATAACCAAATTTATAGTCTAATTGGGAGGGTCCATGTGAGGTGTTGGGATGCCTCGGAGAGGTGGTGTACCACATGCCCTCAGGCTGGCACACCATTGTGGTACACCGTGATTGGCTTGCACCATACTGGCCCCGTGGCACAGAGACAGTTAACCCCAGGGGTTCCAGGGTCAAACCACAGTGTGGGCTGGTGGAAAGACTGATTAGCCCTGTGTTGCCAGAGGCCTGGGAGTGGCCTTGTCACCTGAGGAGGACCCCTCTTGAGCTGAGAGAGTTTGTGAGGGATTAACTGTTTTGTGTTGTGGTGTTGTTCACTTTCGTGTGTCGCAGGTCTGGGCTGTATGGGTCACTGGGTCTGCTGACCCTGGACTGTGTGTTGCGACTGCCACTGGGCTGGAGTGGATTGCCTGCTCCAGTAGGTTTTGTGACACTCAGAATACTGTTAGCCAGCTTAGTACAGCAAATAATGGGAGGCCTTTGCTTTATACCCAACAAGCTACATTGATGTGAACCTAATCCAGACTAGTGCTACATTTTCATTTTGGATAAAATGCATTGACAAGAGCAGACTACAGGATGCAAAACGTCTGCTAGCCAGGGAAGGCTAGGGCAATGGATGAGACTGGGGAGAACAGAGGACAAGAGGATCTCTTGGGAGATAAGGAAACATTAAATAAAGATTCATCACTGGAGACACATGGGAAGAAAAAACCTCAGCCAATGCCAACAAATAATGTGTGACTATTGTCTGTAGATGATTTTTAGGCCCTATCCACATAACAGTGGAATTTTTTGAAAATTAGATTCTTTTTCCTATACTGTTTCAAAAAAATCACATTCAAATGACAACATTCTAGAAGCACTAACATTGCACCCCACCCTGCCTGGGAATTGAACTTGGGACCTTCTCACTGTGAGGCAGCAGCACCACCATGCCACCCCATGAATGAGTGAAAGTACTGTAGTATGTATGCCAGGCCAGTAGGTGGCAGCATAATTGAAATATACAGACACCACAAAAGAACATAATGTGCCTGTGCATTAATCAACCACCCGGCCTGCAAACCACTAAGCTTAGCTTGCATAACGATGACATCCTTATCACAGAGTAAGATATAACATCAAAAAAGACAAGCATTCATGTAGACAAGGTTTTTCACAAGTCACTGTAGACTACAGCAACGTGAGCAGTGTTCTACTATTTTGTTTTTGTGTTGTTTACATTAGCATAGTAGAGTGGGTTGTTTACGTTAGCATAAATGTTAGCGTAATAGATTGGTTGCAAGTCATTGCCCATGGTATCTTAACCTAATAGTGTCTGGCTACTAAATACACAGATGAATTGTTCTGAACCTTGTTCTTTATAGCTGAATAGCAGTAATAAAGTAACACTTCAAAGGCATCCTTCCCCAACCCCAACCACCACCATGCAGACACACACACATCTTAATGGTGAACTTTAACAAAAAAGTAGGATACAAATATAGGTCTATACTGTCTTTTTCACCCAGCGTTTTGCTGTATTGTGTAAAAAGAAGATTGAAGTCCAGTCACTGGATTTTAAGTGAATTTTAAGTGAAGTGTTGACCTACTGTGCTTGCACACGGAGGAATTTGTCCTCTGCATTTAACTCAGCCATGCAGTGAAACACATATATACACACTAGTGAGGTGAGCACACTAGCCCAGGGCGGTGGGCAACCTCGTCCAGGGCACCCAGGAAGCAGTTGGGGGTTAAATGCCTTGCTAAATGGCACTTCAGCCCTGTCTTGTCGGTTGCGGGGTTCGAACTGCAACTGACAAGATCCTTAACCAGAAGCCCACAACTGCCCCAAAGAGCAACACTAAAATAATGTTATATAAATTTACATAATGATGTGCTTGTTGCTATAACTTTTTTCACTTTTTGACTCAACCCACCCGACCCATGATATTTTCTAGTAAGTTACTGGCTCTACTCATACCATACAAAGGCTTTCTTCTCCATTACTGTGTGTACAAACACATAAATAGCCATGCATGAGATCGGTCATGTCACTGTTGCTTTCAAAAGTTTCCATATTCTCTTGAGCACATAGGAATGTTAGGGTTGTGGTTAAAATTTTTCCAGTCTGGAATCTGGTTTTAAAAATTTGAGTTTTCAGGCTCTGAAAATGCTGTTGTGTTGATTAAAAAACCTTTCCATTTTCACAAAAATGCCATTTTCACCATTGTCATGTGGATGGCGCCTTAGTCACTTCCTATAAAACATTCAGTGTTGTTTCAAATTCCTGCCTATAGTGTTTAACTGGCAGGGCTACTTTGTTGACGTGGAAAATGCAAATAGGTTTGCAAACAGAGATAGTATGGAAAAGATACAGGGCAGTACAGCAAAGGCTCTTCTGGCCCAAATTACAACCTGAAAGTAAGGAATATCTAATAGAATGGCTGTTATTAACTCTTACTATGGCAGAATCATATTGACATTGATGTGCACAAAAATGCAAACACTCATTTTGCAGTTGAATTCAAATTATGCCTCATGATTATATACTCATTTGCAAGACATGCTACTGCAAGTACATATTGGCATTAGCATTTTCGAATAATAATGTACATACAGTCTGGAAATTGTCATGCAATGTGGTTGGGTTTTGAATAAAACCATGAGGAAAAAGGAAGACGACTAACTCTCTTTCGAACATTAACCTTTCCAACCTTTCATACAAATTGAGTCGTGCACATTGCTTTGATTTTGCAAGCATGAGACCAGGTCTGAATAAAGCCACCTTTATGATTTATATATGAAAGGAGGCTCCATTGGCCATAAATAAACAGTGCATCCCCCACAGAACTCAGCAATGGCTGGTGAATTATCTTTATACAAAAGGCCATCAATGGCTCTGATGGGCTCTTGCTGGGCTTTTAAGTGCCTATTCATTGGTCAGCACAGAGGCTTATACACAGATGGACAAACTTATTCACTAGTACTAGTAGTAACTGGTCATTTTATTAATGAATTTTCAAAATTTTTGCCTTTTCTAATAAATCCACGGCAGACAGACTTTTAATATTGGGGGATGATAATAATATTCATATCTGCTGCCCAAATAAACCTATAGTCAGTGAATTTGTGCACCTGATAGAATCTTTTAACCTCTTACAGTCAACCAATGGTTCCACTCACAGTCATGGTCATACTCTTGACCTTGTTTTATCCTATGACTTTCTTATTAGTGATAAAGTAATTGAGGATGTTGCATTTTCTGATCATAAACCAGTTATCTTTAATATTTCATTGCCCATACAAGCCACAAGTACCAGAACTGCAAATTACCGTTATCAACCCATAAACTCTGCTATGGCAAGTGCTTTTTCAGAATCCTTTCTTAAGATGACCCCATCAGGGTGCAATGTGCCCACTTCACCTTTTTCAACAGCTGAGGAATTAGTTACCAGTTTTAATTCCACCTGCTCATCCATCCTTGACTCTGTGGCTCCCATCATAACCAGGCATGCACAAACTAGACCCAAACAGCCCTGGGTAAATTATAACATAAAACTGCTTTCTTAGAAGAGAGTGTAGAAAAGTGGAGCAGAAATGGAAGAAAGACCGGCTTCAGGTATCTTTTGAGATTTTAAAGGGCTGCCAGCTTGCATTTCAAGAAGCTACTAGGCTGGCCAGGGAAAGCTACTTTTCAGCATTTATATCTAGACATAGTAATAAACCCAGGGTTTTATTTACTACTATTAACTCTGTTCTAAATCCACCTGTTTATTACCCAGCCGAGTCCACCAAAATCTGTGAGGACTTTTTGCACTTTTTCATTGGAAAAATAGAGAACATCAAATTGAGTATGACACCTGATAGCAATGACCCTCCTCTAAATCTGAGGTGTTCAGTCAGCTTTTATCTTTTTGAGCCCATCTCTCTTCCTGCATTGAGAAATGTAGGTTTTAATATGAAGCCCACAACCTCCCCTGGTGACATTATCCCCACTCCCCTCCTTAAAGATACATTTGACGTAATAGGTCCTACTTTGTTGACTATAATAAATGCCTGTCTATCTTCTGGCACTGTTCCTGCATGTTTTAAGCATGCTGCTGTACAGCCTTTACTTAAAAAAACACAACCTCAATATCTCTACTCTTAATAACTATCGACCAACTGCAAAACTACCGTTTCTTTCTAAAGTACTGGAGAAAGTGGTGCTTTCACAGCTGTGGGCTTGCTTAACAAAAAAATGACATCTTTGAAATTTTTCAGTCTGGGTTTAAACCTTCGCATAGTACAGAATCAGCCCTCCTAAAAGTGACTAATGACTTGCTGCAGATGCAGGAAAATGTGCCATTCTGGTGTTGTTGGACCTTACTACTGCTTTTGATACTGTTGATCACAGCCTACTAATTCAATGTCTTGAGCATGTGGTTGGCCTCAGGGGAACAGTGCTGAGCTGGTTTATGTCTTATCTTTGCAATAGGACTTTTTCAGTAAACACTGGTAATTTCTTTTCCTCTATTTCTACTATTCACTGTGGGGTTCCTCAAGGATCTATTTTAGGACCAGCACTTTTTGCTCAATATATGCTTCCATTGGGAAAAATAATTGGGAAGTACAATATTCAATTTCATTGTTACGCTGATGATACCAAGCTGTATCTCCCCCTGCTTCCAACTGACTTGAGCTCTTTTAAGTGCCTGAAGGAATGTCTGAATGAGATTAAGTGTTGGCTAGCAAATAGGTTTTCTTCAACTAAATGAGGATAAAACAGAAGTCATTCTCTTTGCCTCTCCTAAAAACTCTGATTTTTTAATGGATAACATTGGTGAACTATCAGACTTTGTGAAGCCACAAATAAGGATGGTTGGTTAGTAGTACCGTTTGAACTTTAAAGTATCATTAAAACCATGGTTGATTACCGCAGTGTGAAAACTCGCTGTATAAAGTCAAACAAAAAGGCAGAATCATTCTCTCAGATGCAGCGGTGTGTGTGTGTGTAGATATTTCAGCCTTCTAAGAAGACGAAGTATGAAGTTTGATCATATTTTGGGTTTTATAAGAATGCAGAAGGAAAGTTTGAAGATTGAAGATGACC
This sequence comes from Scorpiodoras heckelii, assembly GCA_028566435.1. NCBI lineage: Eukaryota > Metazoa > Chordata > Actinopteri > Siluriformes > Doradidae > Scorpiodoras > Scorpiodoras heckelii. The sequence continues at coordinate 10,698,135 of JAOVVH010000061.1, read as the reverse complement.
ACCCTGTCTGCAGAACATGCCGAAAGAAAATAGCGGCAAAACACATCAAACCTTACGAGTCATCTTCGCGACCACCTGCTACTTTTAGAGAATGCAGGTTAAGTTAACTTTAACGTAGAAGTCTGTGGGGACTTCGAAATAGAAGAAATGTCATGGTTTGTGTGGTTTAACTTGTGCTTATGGTTCGTTGATAATATAAACTGAAGCTTTTAGTGTCAACAAACACTCGGTGAATCAACAGTGAATCGAAACTAAAGCTTTTAACACATATTTCTGTGGAGCAGTGTCTCCAAAATGAGCTCCGAGTTAACAGTCACACAAACCCTGGAACAAGACGCTGCAAAAAATTTAATCTGTACTCAAATTTAACCTAACCCTTTTCTCCTCTCACTTGCAGGGTTAACGTTCTGAGGGGAGTATCTCAAATCACCCAATGTCCCCTACATAGTGCGCTACATTTCAAACAATCACAATCAACATTAACAAACAGTTGAGTTTTAAACATGGAATAACCTATTATTAGTGTTGATTACAGATGACCTAGTCGAACACTTCATGCACTCTTTTGGGTGAAGGATCTGCTATTTCATGATCCACGAAGTGCACTACATAGGGAATATAGTATAATTTGAGACGGGACCTTGCGTGAGTAAATGCTGTTTGCCGCTTTTAGGAAAAGCAATGTTGAGGCACTATTGCAGATTTTTTTGTTTACAGAGTATTACAAGTATCGTAAGCAATATAAAAGTAATACTACAAATGTATTGACTATATTTTTTAATGTTTATGCAAAACAAAAAGTGCATCTTGCTGCCAGTTCTGTGTTGAAATAAACATTGGTGAAACGAGTTTGTTTGTCTGTCAGTATTTATTTATTTTACTTTTTAACACATTTGAACAATGTCGCGACAATACCGATAATCGCGATAATTTTGGTCATGATAATCGTAACATGATATTTTAATATCGTTTCATCTCTAGTCAGAATCAGCTTTTTTCTCCTTAGGTCTATTTCAAAGATTAAAACTTTTTGTCACCGCAAGATCTGGAGAAGGTAATTCATGCCCTTATTTTTATGTCGCCTTTAAGTCCCCATTATCTCGGCTCCATTAAAAGAGAGAGAGAGAGAGAGAGAGAGAGAGAGAGAGAGAGAGAGAGAGAGAGACAGAGAGAGCAAACAGCCGCATCCAATCACTGGGAGAAAGGCCAGGTCCCCGATTAGTATAATACTATCCCTACTAGTCCCAGACAGCACTGGCTTACTGCTTAAGCACATCCACACAATGATTTTGTGGATGACAACTGCTCTTTCTTATGACTTTTTACTTAAATTTTTCTTCATTACTGTCATATTTTTCTCAGCTTCCCTGCTCACAAGCTGGGTCTGCTACTCAGTGACCTCTGCCTTCACACTTGTCCGATGTGAACGGACAAGATGCTATCAGGTGGCACTCACAAACTCGAGTCCCCTATCTGCCTCAGACCCTTGCTTGTGATACTTGCTTACCTGGCCAAGATGAAGGAAATGATGAAAGCGAGCATCCTCAACAAAAAAAAACTGTCTGTAGACAGTTGCTCTCTGGGAAGTTAAATTATAGAATGCCTTTGACTTTCATACTGTGTTGTAAGTGTATTCAAGGGCTTCAGTCATAGTGAAGACTAGCATCTAAAATGGGTTGAGTTATACTGTACATGTTATTCTATTAGTATGATGCTTTTGTTTGATGTAATGATGTTTCTCCTGTTCACCTCTTTGAAGAGAAAAGACATGCAGTTATGTTGGCTCTCTAAAATATTATTTTGTTTGCTGTTTTGGTACCATTTTGTATCAAGCATTCAGCTTTTTTTTCTTTCTACCTAGCTCTTGTGCATGTTGATGTACGGCTAACAATTTGTAATCTTATGTTAGCACTAACTGACATCATATATATCTTGTATTTGGTTTCCATTAATGATTAATCTCCAAACTTGCCTTGCCTACATATTGTTTTCCACTTCCAGTCCACTCCTCCAAGAGAAAGAAACTATTCCACATCCATCCACGCTTAGAACGGTGAAGTGGTTGTCCAGTCCCATCAGATGTGCTAAATCCAGGCACTGGGAGGAGCAAGGCTGAGCTCCACTCCAGAATGAACAACAGCAGGAGCAAAGTGAGCTGATTAGTTGTCATTGTATCCAGTCGCTTCTGGTGAGTCTTTGATAAGGAATCAATTAGTGGCGTATCGTTTGGGAGATACAGCTGAATGGAAATCAGAATAGAACATCATATCCTCAGTCTACTTTTCTCCTCTCTTGTTCAAGCCTGGAAGAAGACAACAGAAGATTGATGAGGCATAAAATTATGCATCATGCTATGGTTTCTTTCTTGAATCCAGAGATAACAGAAATTTAACTTTACAGTTTCTAACTGAGCTATCTTATGCATTAATAACAGGGAGTGATGAATGTTTCAAAAACACATTTATAACCATTTATTTACTCTGAAGGTTGACGTCACATAGATGTAGATCAAAAATATGGAGTGAACTGCAGTGCAATGCTTAAAGTTCTGATTACATATCAATCTATTGTACACAAGAAGCAAAGCAGTCTGCTTAGCTATACTCACAATGAGTCACTGAAGCACAGTGTGTCCCAGGAGCACTGCTGAATGGTAATTAATGGAGTGTGTGCATAATTTATGGGCTTTTGGATCTAAATCCTAATAAACTGGTCTTCCTTTATTCCATTCAAGCCAGTTTTCATGGAAAACTTAGAAGGGCAAAGTGCCATGCCAGCCTGATGGGCATTTATTACCTCATTGTGTTTCTGGGAGTATCACAAGCAACATGTGAGGTCATCAAGATATATGAATATAAAAGACCCACCAAAAGCTTAGTATTTGGAAGCAAGGATGGGTCATGGTTCACCACTTTGTGCAAAACTTCATGAGAGAATTGTCAATGTTGAAATAGTTGAAAAATAGTTGAAAGACAACGGTTCTTAGCACAAAATTGCAAAAATGTTTGGTCTTTCACATTTCATAATATCATGAAAAGATTCAAGGACTCAGGGGACCCAGGATGCTTATATTGATATTTTGGAGAGACATATGCTGCTGTCTTTTCCCAGAAACTCCATGTTTATTTGAGCAAGACACTGCCAGGCCTCATTCTAAATGAGTTACAACAGCATGGCTTTGTAGACATAGAGTACGTATGCTTGACTGCCCTGCCTGCAGTCCAGATCTGTCTCCTATTGCAATTGTATGGCGCATCTTAAATACAGTAGGAGAATCAGACAACAGCGACCACAGCCTATTGAGCTGATGTATACAGCAAGAATGCGTAAACATTTCACTTGCAAAACTGCAACAATTAGTATCTTCAATTCCCAAACGATTAAAAAGTTAAAAGAAAAGGTGATGAGGGGCCATAAATTTCTATTTTTTTAAAAACATATTTACCAAATAGTATTAAGTTCATACATCGAAACACTGAATATATTTTCTTTGTCCTTTTGTCTGTTAAATAAACGTTCAAGTCAAATAACAAATTAAATTTTTGTTTTTATTCCATTTTTATAATGTGTCCCAACTTTTCTGGAAATGGGGCTTGGAATTAGAACTAGAACTTTTTGATATTACTAAAATAGTACTTGTAAAAGCACATTGTCTTATGAGCTTGACTGAAACAATTTAATTAATGATCTACAGATGAAATTGGGCACTAATCACAATGTAGCAGTTTAAAATTGTGTCGGCTAACATTAGCTAACATTAGATAACATTTTATGTTTGCAATGAAATGCCAGGGCAACATTGCTTGCTAACAGCAGCTTCCTGACATTAGTTAGCTAATGTAAGGTAAAGCAAATTTTTGCATTTGATAGCTAAATTTAGTTAGCTAAAATATAACTTGTTGTTGGAAACTAGCTAAAGTAAGCATTTACCCAAAGACACATGACACAATCTTATTCAGAAAATCTGAAAGTAAGTAAAGGGTATTAAACAAGCTACATAGCTAAACTGTAAAAAAAAATAAATCTTTTTACAGTTTTTCAACAGTAAAATTTACAGTTTTCTCCTTGTATTTCAAAATGACAGTAAATTACATTACAAATTATGTGATTTATTACAGAAACTACAGAATGTTCAGAATTCAGCTGCCAGGTTACTCACTCACACTCTGAGCACATCACCCCTACTCTTAAATGTCTTCACTGGCTCCCGGTTCAGTTCTGTATTCAGTATAAACTTCTTCTTCTGGTTTTTAAATCTTTTCAAGGACTGACCCTTTCATATCTTTCTGATTTATTGACTAGACACTCCCCTTCATGTGCACTCTGTTCCTCCGACTCCTATTTGCTTTCTGTCCCTATCTCCAGGTTACACACTTTCGGTGATCTAGTGTGGCTGGTCCAAAACTCTGGAACACCCTTCCACTTGATCTCTGTATGTGCACTTCACTCTCCTCTTTTAAAAAATAACTAAAGACACTTCTTTTACAGACTGCATTTCTTAATAGGTAGTTTCATATGTGTATTCTTAGTATTTTTTTTTGTTATTCAAGTTATTGCAACACTTTTAATTTTAAATTGGGCTTTTGTAATTTGCAATTTAATGGTTTTTGTAGGGGTAATGTGTAAAACAGTCTTAGATTTATAGTACTTCTAATAAGAAAAATAACAGCTAAGGAAAGGCACAAGCGGTTAATGCAACAGCTTTGTGTGTAGAAGAGTGTGGGTTCGAGCCCCACGAAAGCATCGTATTAATCCATCCACCGTATTCATCCATCCATTATTACAAAAGTTAGATTTGATGAATTTAATCTATGAAAAAATGACACATTATCATAACTGAAGGACTTTTTTTTACACCTTGCACCTTCACACAGATATTTTTTCTTTACAGAAATACTTATTTTATCCCCAATCATTGCATGCAATATTAACATTCAGAATGCTATACTATTTCTTTTTGCATTTGTCTCTTCCTTTATTATTTAGAATTCATTTATGCTTTTCTTTTTTAAGGACATTCTAGTCTACACTTACTTTTTCTATCGCTTTTATTGATGAAAACACATTTTGCATCTCTTTGCAAACTTTATGATTAAGATGTAATATGATTTTAAGATTTTAGGATGATTAGAATGAAGAATAAATATTTTCTATTAATATTGGCTCCCCCTGGTATCATGTTGGTTTCAAACATGGTAGCACCTTTAGCAGCTTGAAACACTGAGTTGAGTTGTCCCACAGTGAGGACAAGTGCATCCTTGGAATGTCACAGAAAATGTATGTGATTCTTGTGATTGCATTTTCTAATTAACATTCAAGGCTGTCCTTGGGTTTTAATAGAATTCTGGATATTAATCATTGATGCCGCATGCATATTAAGCATTAAAACGGCACGTCTTTTTAAAATTCTACTTGCTGCCCTATGCCAAGGGGGGACAGATGAGCCCTCAAAAGTGGGGAAAAAATCCTTGCCAGATGTTCAGCACTTCATTTAATTATCTCAACTTAATTATTGTATTAAGAGTCAGATGTTTATGAGACAAAGATGTTTATGAAGAAAGGTATCAGTGGAGGAGGACTTACAGCTGAGTAATATAAAAAAGCAAAAAAGGAACAGTGCAGGGCAAATATTCTGTTATAAAGCTTCACAGGCTTACTTGTCATATTAACCATCTTAAGTGTTAGATGTACATATGTGTTTTGTGTGTGTACACATGCTTACAAAGCACACTGGTTTGTAATTTTGTTTTAATAATTATTTAAGTGGGAATGCACTATGCTTGGGTGCACTGGTGGTTTGAAACAGACGTACTGGCTGTACAACCAACAGCGTTTTATATATTATTGTGGCACACTAAACATTATTGAAAGGACCAATATGAGAACACACACACACACACACACACACACACACACACACACACACACACACACACACACACACACACACACACAC
>JAOVVH010000061.1:10669859-10680614 GCA_028566435.1 Scorpiodoras heckelii | reverse complement strand
AATACGGCCCTGGGGGTCTGTAAATAATAATTAGAGGAATTGACTGGACAGACTTATTTTTTGCGGTTACGCATGTTTTGTTAGTGTAGAGAACTTCAAATGCATTGAATTTATGTCCATGTTTTTGTGAACCGCAATGCCTCCTCCTCTGCTAGTTAGGCGAGGCTGATGTATGTAACTGTACCCTGGAGGACTAACCTCATTTAATCCTACATATTCATTTGGTTTAATCCATTTTTCTGTTAAACACAGTACATTAAACTCCTGATCAGTAATAGTTTCATCAACAGTAACTGCTTTAAATGTGAGAGACCTAATATTTAAACAATCCTACATTCAGATCAAAGGTGCTGGCATTGTATTCAGTATGATGTAATTTAATGTTAATTTGGTTACTAAAACAAACTTTCTGAGTATTTCTACATTTTTGTTTAGCTCGGGGAACAAACACAGTCTCTATGTTGCAACCTGAGTGACGACTCAATGCAACTAGCAGATGGTTGGTTTAGCCTATTTGTATGCTCCCTGGCCATGGCTCTGGATTGTCAGAGATTAACTAGTCCTGTGCTGAGACTATGAGCTATGCTGCAAGAAATGAGAGCAGAACCTTGCTAAGTGGGATGGGCCCACTACTTTAATATATATCATAGAGATCATACAATGGAAAAGAGGGGAACAAAGACATAAATATATCTTGGTGTTAGTGAGGTGCTTAAATTGGCAGCCCTGGAGATCGAGCCTGGGTCGCTGAGTCTACAGACTGACATGTGCAGTCAGCGCTGTGGGGATAAGAAACTAAGGTTGAAAGCAAGAGTCAGTGGACTCAAAAGAAAAAGTCAATGAATAACAAGTGGGAAGAAACAAGAGAAATAAAATGCATTCACTGAACCAAAAGGCTGGTGAGGCATGTCTGTGAACAGCTAAGCACACCAAGCTCGGACCATGCAGGTAAAAGAAATGCCAAGAAACCTGAAAGTGCTATGCCAAAGACTCCAGGAACCAAACAGCAAGCTAGGGCTTGAAAAACAAAACAAATATTTTCCTGCATACAAAAGGAAACACAAGGATTACCCACCGTAGTGAGGATACACCAAAAGTAGAGTGGTTGGGACTGAGGTAGTGAACCCTCCACGCAGCTCAAAATGGGTAGCTGCCCACGGCAACCAGGGGCAGGACGGAAGTCGCACCCAAAGCGAGGACTAGCCCTGACAACAGTGATCAGCTCAGGGCTGACCCTTACCGCTGACCGTCTACAAGGCCCAACTTAAGAATGTCTCTCCCTAGAATTCCTTATGCTGAAGCACTATAGAAAACCAAAGGTGCAATGAGATCACCGCTCTAAACCTCATTTAAATAGGCTGCAACCAGGTGTCTCTCATCAGCACTGCTTAGCGCTGATGGTTGCTGGGAGTTGTAGTTTTCCTAGCATGCCTCTTTACAGATAGCATTCTTTCATGTCAGAAATATTACTAAAATAAAAAATATGTCACTGCATGATGCAGTAAAACTAGATCATGCTTTTGTTACCTCCAAGTTGGATTATTGTAATGCCTTGCTGTCTGGATGTTCCAGTAGTTCCATAAACAAGCTCTGGTTAGTAAAGAATGCAGCAGCCAGAACACTTGAACAACAAGATAGGACCACATCACCCCTATCTTATCCACACTGCATTGGCTCCCAGTCATATTTCACATTTATTAGAAAATAATACTATTAACCTATAAAACACTAAATTATCTCACTCTAGAGTACCCAAGCAAACCTTTAGTTTGGTATGATCTGCCATGCCTACTTTGATCAAAATTTGCAGTGTCTTTGTTGATACCTCAAATAATGAAGGATACAGCAGGGGAAGAGCTTTCTATAACTAAGCCCCACAATTATAGACCAGCATTCCAGTTAGTGTTCAGGACTCAGACACAGTGTAGGCTGAAAACCTACACCGATCAGGCATAACATTATGATCACCTCGTTTTCTCTACACCCATTGTCCATTTCATCAGTTCCACAATTACAAACTGTAGTCCATCTGTTTCTATCCATACTTTGTTAGTCCCCTTTATTCTGTTCTCCAACGCCGAAAGGACCACCACAGATCAGGTACTATTTGGGTGGTGGATCATTCTCAGCACTACAGTGACACTGATATGGTGATGCAGTGTTAGCGTGTGTTGTGCTGGTGTGAGTGGATCAGACACATCAATGCTGCTGGAGTTTTTAAATGATGTGTTCACTTACTGCTCACTCTATGAGACACATCCACCATATTACTCCACCCTGTAGATGTAAAGTCAATGACAATAGCTCATCTGTTGTTGCACAGTTTGTGTTAATTGTCCTCTAATCATTCATTAGTGCTCACAGGATGCTTCCATACTGGATGCTGGTGACTGGACATTTTTGGTTAGTTGACTATTTTCAGTCCAGCAGTGACACTGAGGTGTTTAAAAACTATAGCAGCACTTCCACTCACAACAGCATAACACACATTAACACGCCATCACCATATCAGTGTCAGTGAAGTGCTGAGAATGATCCACCACCCAAATAGTACCTGATCTGTGCTGGTCCTGTGGGGGTCCTGACCATTCAAGAACAGAGTAAAGGGGACTCGCAAAGTATGGAGAGAAACAGATGGACTACAGTCTGTAATTGTAGAACTACAAAGTGCATCCATATGGTAAATGGAACTGAGAAAATGGGCAATGAGTGTAGAGCAAACAAGGTGGTCATAATGTTATGCCTGATCGGTGTATTTGTTTAGTCAAAATTTTTGCCACTAGCCTTTCTTCTTGGTTAAAGATGCATGTCCCGAGAATTCATGGGGACAGACTGTTCTGAGACTCCTCCTTCTCATCACCTGCAAATCACTTGCTGCTGCTGAAGATGGCACTACATGGATAGCTTAAATATTGCCATTATGGACAACGTAAAAATACACTTAAAAACCATGAATTTGAATTTGGATCGCAACCGCCATAACAGCCATCCTACAATGGCTAGGACTGTAATTACCATGAACAGTTTTACAAACCATCAGTCTCTATTAATGAACAGTTGATAACATTAATAAATTAGTCTTCATGTTAAAACTTTCACGAATTTGCAAGTTACACAATTGGAATTTTTTACTATATAGAACACATTTATAAAAGGGATCATTTATTATTGCACTATCACCCAAATGAGGAGGGCTTTCTTCCTCTTATCATCTCAGGGAGTTTTTCCTGCACAGATACCCTTGGCTTACCCATTAGGGTTAAGATTTGCTATAAGTTTTAAAAGTTATTTCCAGATTTTATGTCTTTGTAAAGCTGCATTGTGACAATGTCCATTGTTAAAAGTACTATATAAATAAAACTGAATTGAATTGAATACATCACTGCCATATTTATGCAGAAGATTCACCTTGAGGCTATTATATAATTTGTTTATTTAGCTGTGTGTTTAAATGCACAATATTGTTTAAAAACACCAAAAACTTTTTAGTGGTGTCAACATGTTAAACGTATTAATGTGTTAAAGAAATGATCACAATAAAAAAAAATTAACACCACTAAAAATTTTAACTCATATTAAAAATTAGTTAAATTATGCAAACCAGCAGTGGCATCAGTTAACACAAACATTCTGAAATTGAACGTTATGTTACTCGTTTTCTGGCATTCTGATTGCAAGTGTCCCGAAGCTGAATCCCCTACTATCCCTATACATTGCACAGGGTACAGAATCCCTAGGGGTCTTCACAGGGAACTCGGTTGCTAAAAAAGCTCTATTTGGATGCCTTGCAACATCATCAACAGCGGACAGCATCGGGGTTGAGACTTGATTACATTGGTTGTGTTGTACAAGACAGCACTCGGCTGTATTTAGCATGATAAATCAAACACTGTCCAGGCTAATTTTGTATGCTGTACGCACTTTCTAAATGAATATGATGAAATGTCTATGAACTGTGGGTGATGTATTTTAACTTTTCAATATATGTTTTCGTTGTTGTGCACAATGCTCTGATCTCTTGCGTTCAATGTTAGCTAACAAGCTAGGAGATCCCATCCTATTCATTGCTAAAGATTGAAATGAACAAAGAAGTTGTAGCTCTTATTGGCTTGCTATATTTTTGTACGTTACATCAGTTTAATGAGCGACGGAGACAACAAATATGCTGGAGCTGCATAACATATATGTAAACTCCTTCCCTTCCATTGTGACAGTGGGTCTCTGAGGTAAAATCCAATCAGCCAATCATGTAGCAGCAGCACAACAGAACTTCCGGAGAAGTGATATACCTATATTCTCTCGCCTCCTACATACTGTGCAGCTCCCTTTTAATTAAAAAAAATGAAAAGGCATCAATCATCTTTAATATTTCACTTTTATCAGATAAAGTCAACTGAATAATGAGGCAACATTCAACAGTTGTTTTTCTTAAAATAGACCAGTGATGAACGGCAACAACATTTTTTATGGCCATATGATGCCTACCTGCATGTACAACGCTAATCAAAAAGTGTGTTAAAACTGCAATTAAAAAAATTAATTGAATGACAGCAGTTTTTTTTTTCCTCTTTTTTTTTCTACTCCAATGTTATACTCCATTATGGCTAGTATACCATCTCTGTATATAGAAAGTCAAGGTAATGTGTTAATGCTGTTATCTGTTTTTGCATATTTAATTTTTTTTAAATGTTACACAATCAGTTACTAATTGTCTGCAAACTACTGAAACAATTACATGGCGTTCAAATGACATTCACAATATATTTAATCATCCAAACTAAACTCTAAAGCACTGCCGTAGTTGGCCATTTTCTAGTGTAACCCACAACCCCAGCTCACAGCACAAAGCCTGATGACAGTCAGGGGGTTAGACTGTTAGACATTCATCTTTGTTCAGCAGGCACAGACAAACAAATTCATCCTCATTGAGCCCATCAGTCTCTATTGCTTTCATGTGACAGAGTGGAAATGTGATGGCCCGCCACCCACCTAGAAAAATGAAATGGCCATGTGATGACACTTCGCTTATGGAGTCTGTCACATTGAGCATCACAATGAGATTTTGCACAACTATGAAATGCACTGTTAAAGTAGATCAAGTGAAAATGATTCATGATGAGAAATAAAAGGACCACACTGCTCAATGTATTGATTAGATAAACTCTTGAAGGACTAAGAATATTTGTCTCATACGGTGTCTTCTTGTTGCTTGCTTCAAAATCCTGCTAGTAAATTAATAGTCAAGTCTACTTTGCATAAAAAATGCAGTCCCCCAGACAGTGATGATAATGAGACTAAATTAGATCATATTCAGCGTTTCCCTATGCTTCAATTAACTTCTAATTTATTTGATTTTGGGCCATGGTACAAACTGTCCAATGCATAATATCTTCAATACATGCTAGCCTTAATGCTACATAGACACCATAGACCCAGTGTCTATTAACCAAGAAACCATCAGCCCACCAATAGGTACATCTAAACGAGGACAAGAGGACATTATTCTAGAACTTGCCATATCCTATTTGGGCCAACTAACTTCTGACCCAAAATGTGGCTCTGCAGTTCTGGGGATGTTAGTTTTCCACCAGTGAGTGAGACGAAGAATGTCTACCCCCACTAGATGAATGGACCACCCAGGGAGGAGGATGAAGGGAGACCCGTTCCCCATACCAAATTCCGTATGTAGATGGAACCGAATGGCTTCGACCCCTTATGCCCCCTGGCATCCCCTCCTGCTCGAACCCAAGTGCCTGCGCTCGGGCTTCCAACATGTTCATGGTTGAGTGACAACGTACTCAGTACACGTACGTACTCAGTAAATGTATTGTACAATAAGACATCAGCATTTACCATGGCATCGGGTGCCACATAATTTTTCCCATAAGGTTCCTCAGAGCCAACAAGAACTCTAATAACTAGTGCTGTCAAATTAACATTTGTTAAAGTCACAATAAAAAAAAAAATTAACACCACAAAAATTTTTAACACAGATTAAAAATTAGTTACATTATGCAACCAGTGGCACCGTCAGTGCACACAATGCTGAATGTTAGCATCGCCTAGCTCATTAGCTACCATAAACATTCCTAAAGATTGAAAGGAACAATGGAGAACAAAGAAGTTGTAGCCGTTTTTGGGGTGCTATTTTTTTTATACTACATCAGTTTAATGAGCGACGGAGATGAGAAACGAGATGGATCCGCATAACACATACCATTCCATTGTGGCGGCAGGTCTCTGAGGTAGAATCGAATCAGCCAGACATGTAGCAGCAGCACAACAGAACTTCCGGCAAAGTGACAGACCCATGTTCCCTAGCTCCCTGCACACGATGCAGTTCCCTTTAATTTTGAAAAAAAAAGACATCAATCATTGTTAATATCTCACTTTTATCAAATAAAGTCAAGTGAATAATGAGGCAACATTCAGTTGTTTCTCTTAAAAAAGTCCAGTGATAAACGGCAACATTTTCAATGACCCTACGATGCCTACCTGCATGTACAACACAAATCAAAATGATCGCTAAAACCGCGATTAAAAAAAGTTAATCGCACAATTAAAAACATTTATCGTTTGACAGCTCTAGTAATAACCTCTCCCCTCCTGCTGTTTCCTGGAAAAGAAAGCCTCCTGTAGAGCCACATATGACTGAGACAACCCAGGCAATTCTCTTTAAATTACAATGATCTTATCTTGGGCACCCTTTTCCAAGTTAGAGCAGTCCTTTACCTCCTCCTTCGCCTTGCCTTCTAAATGGTCAAACAAAAAGAAAGCTTGATCAGTGACAGGAATAGCAGGCCAGCATACAGGCTTGCGCCTCCTCTACCCATTTGTTTATACCCATCCAGACTTTCCATTATTAAACATGGCACCTTTTCTATCTTGAGGCACAACAACCCAATCTCTCTGATACAGGGAGACTGGAATCTACAGGCAGAGATATTGCTACTGGCCGGTCCAAGATACCACCACTAGACCCAACTGCATATCAGTTAATCTTTCTTTTGCCTAAATTTACCATTATCTGCCCTTAATTGATTACCAAATCCCTGAGCACTTACTCTTAGAAACTCTTCTGAACTCTTCAAAGAGTCGTCAAAAGGAGGGCTAAGACAAATATCAAAAAGAGGAATAAAGAGAGAAAAGGAGGTAAATCTAGCAAGCTCACTGCTGTTTTGCTTCTACCATTAATCTCAATAACCACAACACTCAAATATAAAATATTAACCTGCTTAAAAGTGTCCACTACTCAAAACAAAGGAACAAAGAAAAAAAGGAACACAAGACACTCAAAAAGGAAAAACATACAAGCTACCCAACAAGGAATACACGTCTCTGCTTTCAAATGGTAAGTCCTGTTGACTGCCAGATTGTGGTGTGGGGGTGGAGCCAAATCGACTACCTCACCCCTGGAATTCAGACCCAGGAAACAACCACTACTATTTAGCCCAATATGGTCACACATGTTCATTATACCAGGGAAAACTGAGACATGTTTCCATTCCAAAAATTACAATCATATATTGGAATCAGATGTCCAACAACAAAAGAAAGAGAAATAAAAAGAAAACAAAAGTCACCTAGGCTGGGAACTGAGTGTGGGGAGGGGCAGACTCACCAACCCAAGGTGAATGTGAATGTGAAGTATTGACCTACAGTGCTTGCACACAGAAGAATTTGTCCTCCTCATTTAACCCATCCGTGCAGTGAAACACCCACATTTAAACACACTAGTAAAGTGAGTACACACTAGCCCAGGGTGGTGGGCAGCCTCGTCCAGGGCGCCCGGGGAGCAAGCCCATGGCTGCCACGATAATTGTGATAATTGCCAAGGGGAGATGGTGTCAGAGGCCACATACACATACACACGGGCTCTACATGCACATACGCTAAAAGGTGTCAGGCAATTAATCAGCAAAAATGCACTAAAAACTCCTCACACCTTCACATACACCGCTAAGAAAATGCTAGCCTCCCCACCACAGGCCCTCAGTCTTACTAACAATACTAAACTTAAACAGGGCCCCAGCTTTTAAGGCCTGACTGATATAACAACAGGATCAAGTTAGCATGGAGATGGCAAAGCAGTGGAAGCAGTAGAAGTAAAAGGAGCAGTAGCAGTGAAACAGCAGAGGCCAACTCTTACAATAATCCATATAAGCTGACTATAATGAGAATCCCAGGTTAGTTACGCATATCATGCCATAGACTACCTTAAACCAACCCTACCCAGAAGCCACGTTAACACCCCAACTTCACATAGCAAAGCGGGTAATGCCAAAGACCCACCAACAACAGTCAGGTGCAGAGAGCACAAACACCAATTCTGACACAATCTACTAGCCCACAACCCCAGCTGTAGCCGCAAGAAATCAAACATGCTTCTCCACAACCAGGAAGCCATGAGCATGGAAGACAAAAGGGGAGCGACCGGCAGATACAACCACCCAAACTAAACCAGCACTCTTTATAGTCAAGAAAGGTGCTGATTGGCCCTGACCAAAGAACCAATGGGCGGGAAAACTACATTTAAGCAGGGTGGAAATGCCATACTGCTATACTGAATTGTTTCTAAATCAAATTTATAAATGCTCATTTAAACATTAGAATTTTGTCTCCACATATAACCCTGGAAGAAGAAAAAAAATTACAGAATAATTCAATAATGAAACAGTCCAAAAATTTATTTTGCACAATAATAAATGTTGTAATATGTTATCACAACAGATGCTTTCAGCAAAGAACTTAATGACTGTCACTATAACTATTTCAGGAATAGAATTTATTTCTGTGTGGCCTTTTCATTGCCATCTTCTATATATACTGATCTGTGACAGTGTATTGCTTTAGGTTATTTTGCATCTGTTACCATTCTTACAAACACTAGTACATGGTCATATTAAGAATGATAATTTTTATTGCTTCTGACAGCTATCCTCAGCCCTATCAATATCCCCCTGGTGTTTGAGAGTAAGGTCATTAATGAATGCAAATAAATGTGACAGGAGATAAACCACTGACCTAATATAGGATTAGAATATTAAAGAAAGGTCACATTTACATTTTATTCTCTCTCATTCCCTTTCTGCATCTTTACCTTTGTATAACATATTATTGTTTTTTCTTTCTCAGTGACCATGCATCAAAATCGTATTTCAAAGGACACAATTACATGATCAAAGCCTCATCAGATGACTGGCACTTGACACAGACATATCCTAAGTTAAGTTACAGCACAAATCAGCAGGCTTCAAAACAAGGCAATTTCTGTGTTGATTTCAGCTGATATTTGGGCTCAGTATCCATCCATGACTAGGTTTTACTCTCCTAGGAAAGGAAGGATTAACAGATGAAAAGACCCTTCTTCTGTGAAGTTTTAACGTCCTAGCAGAGGCAACTTTATAGAGAGGGTTCTGTGTTTTATTTGTAAATAGTTATTTTTTACAAGCATGTAAAAGATCAACATTTCCTAAAAGTTTTAACTACAATGCATAATTATAACTGTAGCTGCTAAAAATAATTTTTCCTTTTTAAGTCTTATTGCTATTCCTAATTTAGTGATTTATTTTTGTATTTTTGTTTTCTTCAGGTAATGTCATCTGGCATGTACTATAAAATCTCTCTCTCTAGTGCAGTGCAGTTTCATATCATTGAAAACAAAACAGAAATTTCAGCTGCATGAATTATCTCAGTGGTTGACTGTCTCAAAAGTTCAAAATGATAGGCCATTTGCTAAGTAATATCCATCCACATAAAGCAATTTATTATTTTTCTGGAAGTGTATTGAAAATGCATGCATTAGTGCAAGGAACAGGGGAGGTCCCCACCCCCCACATTCCCAATACACACACATATGCACACACACATACGTTTCTGCATTCTATGCATGGTTGAAAATCCATGTTTTGTAGAGAAAAAAATGATGTCACCCTTCAGCAAGAGTTTATGAAAATCCACCTTCATCTCCTAGAGCTGTTGCTTTATCATGTAATAATGTTTAATGTTTGTGTTAGCTATTACTAAAATTGTAAGAAGATAAGAAAAGATGAAAAAGCACCAGAAAGATAAACCAGAAGATAATCTCCATAAGGAATGCTGATTTCAACAAATGAGTATATTTACTGCAGCAAATCAATGAAGGTATAGAATTGCAGTTTCACAGTAGTCTCCTTGCTACTAATTTCCTTGCTGCTACTGAACTCAAGTGAACATCTGAACTGAAGGAATGGCTTACTTTTTGGATTTCTTTGTCTACAGAATCATTGGGAACACAGATGAATTTTACCCACTGATTGTATATACCAAAGACTTCACGCAAGGTCAGACTGCAGGACAGCATGAGTACACGAAGGAGATATGTGAGAGCACCCAGGGATGTTGACATCCAATCTGCACCTGTCCTCAGTGATCTAATACATTTACAGAATAATTTTTACTCCTTTTTGGCAGTGTTCACAATGACCAGATCTTTATTCTTTAAAATTGGGACAATTTGCTGGCACCCATAAGGAAAGTAGAGTTTTGTTGTAGGTTTTTTTTTAGAAAGAAAAAATTGAATAGCCAAAAAGTTGTCTTTTCATTACTGAGGTTGGGGTTAGGGCTAGGGTTAGCATTAATTAGCTGCAGTAATAATTATGTCAATCAAAAGTCATCACAAGTATAGCAATACAGATATATCTGTGTGTGTGTGTGTGTGTGTGTGTGTGTGTGTGTGTGTGTGTGAGAGAGAGAGAGAGAGAGAGAGAGAGAGAG
>JAOVVH010000061.1:10630701-10646621 GCA_028566435.1 Scorpiodoras heckelii | reverse complement strand
TTTGTAAAGCTGCTTTGGGACAATGTCCATTGTTAAAAGTGCTTTAGAAATAAAATTGAATTGAATTGAATTGAATCATACATCGCTCCCACTAGGAACTTGATATGGCTCGCATCCATCACCAACAGCTCTCTCCAGGTGATTTTCCACTTCTCTACCCTGTCCCGTCTTAACCACTGCCCCTTTTTTTCCTGGCCTGCTGCTGCTGCACACCGCGTTTCCTCTTCCTGTTCACGAATAAAATTGGTAATCATGCACCTACTCTCAGGTGACATAGCCTTATTAAATGCTTTCACGCATCACCTGACGCTAGTCCTGCCCTCCCGCTTTGTACCTGCCCTATCACGTCTCTGAGCTCCAATGCCCTTTTTGCTAATTGTACTGCGTCACAAGAATTCCACTTTCTCCCTGACTTTGTGACTGGTGCTGCCGCTTTAATTACTGCATCCTTTGACCCTAACGACAACATTTTGCGACATGCTTTTGCACATTTAAACTCCTTCACTAAGTTTGTCAGCGGCAATTCTAACGTCCCTCTCCCAAACCATGCCACACTACTTAAACAGCGTGGAGCTCCCAGCCACTTTCTTATTGCATTATTCACCAATCTTTCTAACCTCTGCACCTCAGTAATTGGCACTTCATAAACTGTCAGTGGCCACCTTATACAAAGAAGCAATACAAACTGAAAATACCACAATTTTAATTTACCTGGCAGAAAAGATTTATCTATGCTATTAATAGCTTCCACCATTTCCTTTCTCATCTCCATAACCTGCTCTTTGTCATTCAATGCTGCACTATACCATCTACCTAAACTCTTAACTGTTTTTTTCAGGATGGTAGGTATCACCTCACCCTCCATCAAGAACCTTTCTTGGACCAGTTTTCCTTTCATGATAGACACACTCCTAGACTTACTGGGTTTAACCTTCATCCTTGCCAGCCTAAAGTTATTTCCTAACTTCTCCAACAGCCGCCATGTACATGGCAGAGTAGTTGTCAGTGTTGTCATGTCATCCATGTATGCCCTAATTGGAGGTAGCTGGGTACCATTGTGCAACCTCTCTTCACCTACGACCCATTTAGAGGCCCTAATTATAACCTCCATTGCCATTGTGAACGCTAATGGTGAGACTGTACACCCTGTCATTACATGTGTAGCTATGTAGCATTAGCCAAGTCTAAAAACACCACATGAAGTTCTCTTACCTTTGTCTTTGCTAACTGAATGCCAAATCTGATGCCAAATCATACTACTATGCTTTAAACAACCAGCAAATCCTGAAATCCCTGCCTTCTGCACTGAAGTATCTATTAGCTTATTAGCTCTCAGATATGTAGCCAGTCTCTTTGCAATTACATTAAAGAAAATCTTACGCTCTACATTAAGTAAACTAATATGCCGAAATTGCTCAATAGTGACAGAATCCTCCTCTTTTGGTATAAAGATACCCCCTGCTCTTCACCACTCATTTGGAATCATCCCTATCTTCCACATTATCAACATAGTCTTCCATAAAAACCTCAATGCATCAGGTGCGCTTTTATACACATGATACGGCACTCCATTAGGCCCTGGTGCCGAGCCTGCTCTTGCGTGCTGTGCTACATCTTGTAACTCACTCCACCTAGGGGGACTAACATCCATTTTACACAGTATCTCCCCTACTGCTGGAATATCTGCTGGTAACTCCAACACTTTTTCTGCTTTCTTTTCTGTATACATGCCCTGAATGTGTTTCTCTAACTCCTTCTTTTCTACTTTTAAGCTCCCTGATTACTCACTCTCAATCACTCATTATCTTAACCGCTTATTCCTGTTTCCAGGGTCACGGGAGACCCGGTGCCTAGCCGGCGGCATAGGGCGCAAGGCAGGATCAACCCTAGAAAGGGCGCCAATCCATCATAGGGCAGCTCCCTGATTACTCTTTACTAAATAACGTCTTAGTAAACTTAAATGGATCTTTAACAAATGCGGCCATGTTTTTGACATAAGCTGTTTTTTTTAAATCTACCATACTATAGTTTAGCCCTTGGTGATTTCTGAATGTGCTCAGTTGTATAGAACTAATAGGGCATATTAGTCTATTCTTATCTGACTAACTGCAATCTTTCCATCTGATAATAGAATCTTGTGTATTAAGTATATCTACTGTATGTTAGTGTAATGTTAGTCAGAAACACAGAACACATTTTCAGGGTAAAATGTGGTATAGTGTTTTTCCATATGACCTTTATCAAGACTATTGCACAACCACTGAAGAATAGCCGATGCCATTGTCCTCTTCCCAGATACTTTTTTATTGAACTGGTGTGCATTATCAGGCAGCTAATTCTCAAAATTCAGCCTTCAATCCAAGTGATGGATTTACTCTAATATGAAGTTGGAACTATGTTATGACAGTGGGCCATCAGTAGTTTTATCACAGAAGATAAAATCTGTCACATAATGTCATCTGTCACTGTTCACAGATATTTACTTAAGGTTCTATTTGGGGAAAGCAATTGCATACCTTAAAGAATATGTTCCTTGAAAATAAATGCTGACGTTAAATATGCAATTTATTCTGATGTACACTGGCACTTCTCTCTGGACAGCTGATTTGAATATATCTGATCTAACTGTGTTATCTCTGCATCAGGCAGCAGCTAAATGTATTGGCATTAAGCTTATGTTGTTATTCTTCTTAGCAGACTGTATTGTAGACTTAATGAATCTTCTATAATAATATAATAAATATCAATGACTCTCTTCTCTTTGCCCTGCACTTGGGAAAGAATGGCACCAATGCCTTTATCACTTGTGTCGGTGTCCACCACAAATTCGCCTTAGAGATTAAGTAATGTTAACAGCAGTGTACTACAAAGGCTCTTTCAAATTCAGTTGAAAGCACGGTCAATGGCTTTGTCCCATTTAAAGTCCACATCTTCAACCATCAACCTGTGTATCAAAGCTGCACACAAACCAGCAGTAGTATGACACCAGCCCCAGAATGCTCCACCCAATCGTGCACTGCACTCATTATTTCTGGGTCAATATCTACACCAGCTCCTCTCATTACAAGTCCCAAGAATTCCATTCAGTGCTGAAACAGATTACACTTCCCTGGATGTAGCTGGAGGTTTGCTGACTTAATACCCTGGAAAACACACACTACATGCTGTAGTTAGTCCTAAAAACTAGAAGAATGGAGCAACACATCTTCCAGGTACACACTACGCTGTTTTTTGGATACACCAGCAGGGGCGGAGCTACGGGAGGCAGGCAGGGCCGTTGCCCCAGGGCCCTCCCTCGGCCGTGAGGGGCCCCCTCCAGTGCCACTGTGGGCCCCCCTATGTTACCGTGTATTTGATTAACATGTGACTTTCTGAAACTTGCTCAAATAGTTTTTTAAAAGCCACCCATGTATATGATCATTGCTAATTATTATACTTTTATATCTCTCAATTTTGCTATACAGTCTTATCATGGTGTGAAATTTTTTAATTTAAAAAAATCTTTGAAATCTCTAAACAAACATAAAATATAATGAATAGTAATGTTTCGAAACATTCGAAACAATGTTAAACGAAGCTGTTCGTTTTGTATTTAATTGGTTTCTATTTAAGAAACTTGCTAAAAAATGCAATGCATGACGGAGTGGATCTAAAGGCCGTCTAACATCTTCATCCGCCTGATGACATACAAGACATGACATGGAAGGTGCAAGCCTGGTCACGCTTGTTTGTTGTCTATACGAATTCAACATGTTTAAGAGTAAGGATTCAACATGTTAAGGAAAGGAAAAATAAAGAGGAGGCAAACATTAAATATCCAAGAGGTAAGAGCCTGTCTGATTTACTAAGACAATTCAATATGATTTGTCTTAGTAATAAATGTGAAATAAAAGTGATTAGATGGTCAGGCAGCTGCCAGTGGAATATTGGTCTCCAGCACGTTGTTGTGGACGTAACCTATTGAAACAAATCGCGTCCTGTCCGAAGCGGCATAGAAACATTTGTTGACCAGGGACACTCGAATTCTCTCATTTTCAGGTTTCACCCGCACTTTTAAACTTACATGTGCACGCGGGGTTGGGGGGGGGGATTTGGTGTTTTGCCTGGGGCCTTTTGTGTAGTTGTTCTGCCACTGTACACCAGCAAGCACTTGCTCTATTAGTCACTCAAAATCACTGGAGTATTAGAAAGTCCCAACAGCATAAGTGAACTGCCATAATCCTGTGCACAGCATGAATGCCATTTGCACTTTTGCCTTCAGGGCTAGTGCCACTGGCCAATAGCCAGTCTGTAAATCCAGCAAGCTAAACCAGCATAAGCCTGCTAGCTGTTCCAAAGCATCATTAATATGGGGACTCGTATAAGAGTCCAGCTTAGTCACAGTGTTTAGGCAGTGGTAATCCACACATAAACACCAACCTCCCCTTTTGTTTACCAAAACAACATGAACAGCCCATGGGCTACTGCAAGGACTGATAACACCTGCAGCCACCATCTCACAGATCTTTTGTTGTGCAACCTCTCTTTTGTCCAAGAGAAGCAGGTTCAGGCAAAGCCAATAGGTGCAGCCTTGCTGGTGTTAAGGTTATGCTGGACAAGCTCAGTTCACTTTACATTCCTCTTCAGAAGCATCAAAAGTCCCCTAATAACGATACAAGTCCCAGAACGTTTGTTTCTGCTCAGTTTTAAGTCCCGTGATGCTATGTTCACATAAGTTTTGCATTACACTGCAATTGGTAAGTACTTTTTGAACACTCACTATGACTGGCTAAGACATTCACTGTCTGCGGTGGCAATGATAAAGTTGCTTGGGTGCACTGCCTGTTGCCACTGGAGATCCATGCACTGATACTGGTGCTGTGTGTTCAGCTCCTCCTGTAGTAACTGTAAGGAAACTGTAGTGATCTCAACCCAATGGCATTGCTCCTGGCCTCTTGCGCTCTTCCAACTGCCTCTGGTACTGTGTGTTCAGCTCCTCCAGGAACAGTGGCTTTCCCCAAGGGAGACTGGGGTGGCACTACCAGGGAGCCCCTGCTTTCCACTGCTTCACCACCGCAGATAACTTTAGCCAGTATAATATTTTTCATATTTTAATGAAATTGCAAATGCTGTTGTGGTCCACACTGTTGCCCTTTTCTGTCATTTAAGTTGTGGTTTTACAGAAGCTGAGGGTTTCTTGTGTTTTTTTTTTATTTTTTCATATATTTGTATTTTGCAGGTGTAGCTGAACCAGTGTTTTTGAGCCAATGAAATGTAAAAAGTGCACATTTTGCAGTTCTGATCCCAAGGTGCTGCTGAGGCATTATCAGCTTTGTCACATTTTGTTTCGTGTGTTTCATGGTTTCATCATGTTTAATAAATATTTTATTAATTATCACATTGTTTCATATTTTTTTATTAGATAGGCTCTTTATAAAAAAATAAAAATAAAAAAACAGATTAGATCTATTTAGCTTTGTCCACTATTGTGACGCAACTTTGTAATTTTAAACTTGTTTTACACATTAACATTACTCTGTTGTGTAATCTATCTACAATCTACATTAACACATTCTAACTACCTACTAAGTAGAAAATTATCAACATTAACCAGAGCATTCAGACAGGTGGCTCTGCATAAAAAAGTGTAAAACATTGCCAGGTAAATGTGATTCTCTCACACAGTAAATGTCAACCTATAACCAATTTATTGGACAGATATCTGTCATAGCAAAGTGGACATATGTGTAATCATTTCAGTTTGTAATCATATTCCAAATAGATGTCAAAATAGCTGGTGACAGTGACTGTGGACAAAGTTTAAAATGTTTATGATTCCCAGATGTGTGGGGGATCTGAACAGCCAAGAAATAAAAATAACAATAGTTTTCACCAAGCTAGCTGGCAGTCCCATGTTTTTTGTTGCTTTTTTTCTTCTGCTTTTTTCACCAGTTTTTGACAATATCTGTAATGATCCCAAACTGAGGTCGGAGTCAAGTGCAGTAATTTTATTTAGCACACATCTGGAGACAAAAACACAAAAAGGCAACAGTCTATACAAAAAGAATGGGGCAAAAATAGAAACCAGGACAGAGCGTGAAAAAGGCAAACAGATGGTAACAAATAAACGAGTTCAAACGGGGGAGAGAAGATCCAGGGCAAAACGGGAAAAAACAGGCAGGGAACACGCTCTGGCTGGGACTGCAAAAAACACAGAGAAAAAAGAGACTGAGAACAGGGCGAAACAAAGGGGCACAATACAGGAAAATAGACAGAAAAATAATAAACAAAGGGGACGGATCTCAGGTAATGAGCTTAATTAACAACAGATGGGGGTAGTTACCCTTGGCTCTTGGGGTGCTGTAGTTCTGGGTTGTAGTTCTTTGAATTGTATTTTTGTCGCCCCCGTGTGGCGACAGATGTAACAATATCATGACAATATCATGTACTTGGACTTCACCAATCCACATGAAACTTGGTATGGTTGTAAGGTTTGTGTCCCTAGGTGTGTGTTTCCCTTTGTGCTAGAGCCCCCTGAAGTGGGGTAGGCTCAAAATACTTTTGGCAATAGCTTGAAAACCATTTTTTCCAGAAATTGTGAACTTTTCATGGCAAGTATATGTGTCGCGAATAATGTTCAAAGCAAAAATCTAGCACTTCACTAGCCAATATGTTGTGATATAAAAAATTTCACCCACATCATTCTTTAGATGCATGCAGCATTCTTCAGATGAACACAAAATTTCATGAAATTTTGTCCATAGGGGTTGCTGCAACGGACACATTTCAATTCACTTTATTTTTGTTCTTTCTCTCACTTTATGTGGTGGTCATATTATGCACCTCTATGTGGTATGTCTAGTTAGAATTAGAATTTGTCTATCATATTTATTATACAGTAAATTAAATAAAAAATAACTCAATAAATTGCAACTGCTTTAGACAATCAGTTTTTGGTATCGTTCACTGGAATCAGAACAGGTATGCTCATAGCCTTTAAAAAATAATAAAAACAAACAAACAAAAAAAAAATAAAATAATAATAATAATGGCAACAGCAATAAAAACAACAACAACAGCAATAATAATAATAATAATAATAATAATAATAATAATAATAATAATAATAATAATAATAATGGCAAGGCAAATGTAAGGAATCAGAGAATATGTTTTATAATGTAATTATAATCCATATATAATGGGCCTGCATTTTAAAATTAATTTGATAGCAAATGCTGCTACTGTCATAATACAAATGAAAGGCAAATGTTTCTTTTTGCACAAGGGTTTCCAGTTGGAACTGTGTGCCCAGTCACTGCTGGAAGTATGGCTCACTGCCCAGATACTGCACTCAAATGGGTCCTGTAACAGTGCCAGACAATTACATATTGATGAACTGATGTGAGCTCAGCGTTGTACTTTTGCAATATTTGGCATGGGTCTGGGGCAGGAAGACTAGCACCAGGACTTCCAGGACCACACAAGCTGCCTTTTTTAGGCTGTCCAGCAGCTGAAATGTCAATCCTACTTTCAAGTGGGTCAGAGATATTCTTTCTTTGAGTTCTACAAAGACATCCCACCAATGCCTGAAGGTGGGGAAGAACACTGATAGCAAAAGTCTCTGCTGGAAGAGGACAATCCTAGATGGATGTGACAAATTGATTTTGTAACAGATGGGTAACAGAAGATTAATCTGTATAATTATCACAGCTTAACTTTCAATGAGAAATTTGTTTATCTTAAAATGGAGATATTTGAAAAGAGTCCACAGAACTTCCTTTGATTAGCCTAAATCTGTCATAGCTCATTGAGAGCTGCTAAAACAGCTGTTCAGGCTATTCAGTTTTAAACACAGTGCAAGTCTGTCTGTTTTTATGTCAAGAGATCTGTCAGAACAAAAAGTCACTTTAAGATTTAAAAAAGGGACAAAAAAAAGTTACTCACCTTTAAAATGATTATACATTCAGATACAGAATTGTTGAAATTATCTGACAAATATGTCCAAATATCTGTACAATATAAATAATACTATACCAATAATGAGCAAATAGTTGTTTATTCAATTAATGCATGGAACTGTTCCATCTTATTTCATTTGACTTGACTAACTATTCAGCTCATAATGATTTCAAGTATCCCAAAATAAAGGATGAATGTTTCCTAAAGTTTACAAATAAATCACCTTTTTGTTTTATATTAATGTTCAGAGAGGAGTAATAGTTCTTTACTTCAAAATATCTTTATTAAAATATTTAAATCAATAGTGTGCTTGTTTGTATGGGGAATTTGACCTACAGTTTAACAGTAATCCACCCCATACATATCCAAATACTGACCAGCATACCTGTCTGAAAATAAACACAGGACAACGTTGTTGCCTGTTGTTGGAAAGAAAATGTTTTTTTTTCCTCCTGTAGACTAACAGGATAAGCAGGCATGTATTTTTGCACAGTAAAGCTACAGGTGTAGTATATTATACAGCCTTTTTACACAAATTTATCAAGAGAACCCTTAGCCAAATAATTGTAGTAAAATTATGATGATACAATATGGACCTAGGTCACTCACAGCAATGTGGGCTTACCCAATACCATGTTGACAAAAAAAATTAGCTACACATAACATTGAACTTTGTACAATTGTTATGTTGGAGAGGAGGGACTCTCTAGTTAGACCTATATGCTGATGTAGCCTCTATGATCGAAGGAAAAAAGTATGTAGGCCTATGTCATAATCTTGTGTCAAGATGAATTGTATTTAAATGTATGTATTGTGCAAAAGTATTTGTGTATGCCATCTTGGCTTAATCATCATGATATTCAAAAACAAGCGTAGATAATTCCACGTTAGAAATTTAGTTTTTAAGAGCCACCCAGAAGGAACTGAACACCTAAAAATGTCATTTCTCCATGTGTCCATCTTGCCTGTTACGGCTACTATTATGATGAGGTCATGATTTCAACTTTGAATTCAGTTTTTCTATTTTCTTTTCCACAATATTCTACTGACTCCTGGCAATTCTGTATAGTTCGCATATGTGGACAATATTACACTGACTTAATTCAGAATCCTGACCATACAGTGTATTAATAAGTAAAATAAAAACATGCCACAAAATGTTAATTATTCTGTACCCGATGTGACAGTACACCTTAACAGATTAAGAATAATCCTCCTCCAAACTGCCAATAATCGGCTGCCTCCTTGATGTATCTGGGGAAAAAAGAAGCAAAAAGAAAACATGAGATTTATACATATAGGACACATCATACAAAATTTTCAGGTTTTGTGCACATACAGTTGAGTTTCTGGAGTGCCTACCAATACCCAAACTTTGAAACATGACAACCCAGTTTCTGGTGGGCTGCCTATTTAAAAAAAAACTTGGGCTTAAGAAGCCCATTATAATGATATAAAACTGTAATGTTGTGGACTGTACAGACCAACTCACAACACTACATCAGCCCTCAGACTCAGAAAACAGAAGAGGTGATTTTATAAAATTTGACCCAGCAAATTCACTGATCTGCCATAACATTAAAACCACCTCCTTGTATCTACACTCTTTGTCCATGTTATCAGCTCCACTGACCATACAGGTACACTGTGCAGTTATACAGATACAGACTGTAGTCCACTTGTTAACCCCCTTTTATGCTGTTCTTCAGTGGTCAGGACACCCCACAGATCAGGTAGTATTTGGGTGGTGGATGATTGTCAGCACTGCAGTGACACTGATGTGGTGGTGGTGGAGGTGTGTTAGTGTGGTTTGTGCTTGTAGGATTGGATCAGACACCGCAGTGCTGATGGAGTTTTTAAACACTGCAGTGTCACTGCTGGACTGAGAATAGTCCACCAACCAAAAACATCCAGCCAACAGAGACCTGTGGGTAGCATCCTGTGACCATTGATAAAGGATTAGAGGGTGACCAACACAAACTGTGCAGCAACACAGATGAGTTACTGTCTCTGACTTTACATCTACCACTTGGAGCAACTAGGTAGGTATGTCTAATAGAGTGAACAGTGAGAGGACAAAGTCATTAAAAACTCCAGCAGCACTGAGTGTCTGATCCAATCCTGCAGTGCTGAGAATGATCCACCTGCCAAATAGCAACTGATCTGTGGTGGTCCTATGGGGGTCCTGACCACTGAAGAACAGGGAACAAGGGTCTAACAAAGTATGCAGAGAAACAGATGGAGTACAGTCTGCATCTGACAACCTGCACAGTTTATGGTCAGTGGAGCTGATAAAATGGACAAAGTGTGTAGATACAAGGAGGTGGTTTTAATTTTATGGCTGATTGGTGTACCTGTTCATGTGTGCTAAAAAGCTAGTGTATCTGACTGTTTTTACAACCTGGCTCAGGTCAAAAGTGAAAAAACATGAGTTTTTACAATTCCATATGACAATGAATTATTTTCCAAAATGTTAATAATTCAGTTTATGTAAGCCTAACATTTATAAGAAATATATGTAAGCCTAACATTTATAAGGAAAAAAAAAATTTTTTTCTATTGCCAGCAGGGGAAATGTCTTACAAATGTACTGTGATGAGATCATTAAAGTACTTAACCAACCATACTTAACACAGCATACACTAATCACAATTTAAAATTCAGAACTTGTTACAATTCACAAATATCTTGACTTATTTACAGCAGTTGATACTTACTAATGATGGACTTCCAACTATTGATCTAAGAAATTAAACCATGTTTCTTATCATTAGCAGGTATTACTGCTGGAAAAGGGAATGAAAAAATTACTCAGAAAGAAACAGACAGACACACATACAGGTTTGGGCCAAATATAACATCCTTCTAACATTTCCAAGACAAGCACAATCCATACAAAAAATTTCTATGTAGGTAAAGGAAAAAATTGGCCTACTATTGTAAGAAGGTCCATCGTGCCATGGCCTGCCACTAGAGGGCCACGGCGACATCGCACTCACGCACTTCTGAATGGTATTTTGTAGCACTACGGAATGAGGTACCTAGGGACAGTGGTTGGTAACGTCGGGCCTCATAGAGGTTTGGCGGTAGGGGTCGTCTCCGAGGTAATAACTCTGATTCAGGGCTAGTAATTTTCTACCAATGTGACTTTCATCTCTGACCTCTAGCTGTTCTGGGCACTTGCCCATTTCATTAAGCGTTCGGCTTGCTGCGGCGCCGCTCAACTATATGTTTGGCATTTCCTCTTCCACTTTCCTTGTTTGATTCCTGGTTGGGACCCCCAATCCCTTTTCAGTTAGATGATTTTTTCCCTATTCACTGGGGCTAAGACATAACAGCCCCACTCCCCTGCACTTGGGTCTTTCCCCTCCCCCCACCCTAACAACTACTGGCTAAAAGGATTCTTACCTGATATTGCCAATATTTTGCAATATTTCTTCTTTTTCCATATTGTAGTTTTTGTTGTCTGTTGACAACTCAAATTCTCTAGAAATAAGAATTTGGCAGGCTCATGTAGAATAATCCAGGTAAGTAGCAGTTCAGATGCACATCAACATTAAAACCATTCAAACAAATCAAATGTTCAAATCTGACTGGTGATGAGGCATGCACAGTAGTCACTGGACAGTTTCCTGAATGACAGGCCAGGAGCACCAATCATGCTCAAAACAAAATGGGGAGACAGCCAATAGAAACTGTTTCAGTGAAAGAAAAAAAATGTGGGTTTTTTGTTAGCTGTTATACTAAATTAATTGGTCGAATGTATACTAAAGTAGGTTTTCAAATGCCTTTTCTTTTTCAAATTATATAACTTTTTTCTTTTTCCAGAAAGTGTAAACCATTTTGTTTTTCATAGTATTGTCATTTTCGGTTTTCTGAGCAGCAAAAAAAAGCCTATTCCAGTTTAATGTAACACATTAAATGAACAGTGTTTTTGAACAGTGAAGCATATGAACACTTAATAGTAAGTCCACACTAAATCACATATAAAAGTTACTGCTGCACTGCTTTCTTAAGGTTGAAACTTCCAAGTGTGTTGCTGCTCTAAAGAACTAACTGGCTTTACTGGTTGCTGCCTAGACTATTGCAATGCATTGTTTTGCTTGGCCTTTACTCATTTTATTAGGTGCTTTTAGTGACTGTGACATCAGTGATTGGATGTGACAAGATACAAGAAAAAAAAAAAAAAACCTACAAACTTGAGAGCAGTTCAGCTTTGTGCTCTAGTTTGATGTAGCAAACATGTAGCTAAATTTGTGTCCAAAATTACATGAATATAAAAGTAGTAACATTAACTTTACAATAACAAAGAAAAACACTAAGTTTATTAGCCAAATATTTAATTACAGATTAGTATTGTAATTTTACATACATTTGTGTGTAATTAAAAAAAAACAAACAGAAAAATACAGCATAAATAAAATAAATTATTTAAATATAGTTTTACATATAATAAATAAAAAAAAAAACACAAAGTGTTGCTTTTACCTGTGTTATGATTGGCCAACGGGATAGGACCCAAGTGTGGCGCGTCGTGACATAAAAGTGGTGCCCTGGTCTGTCAGGATCTCTTTCGGGATCCTGACCCAGGAGATCACACTGAAGAGTGTGGCCACAACACTGCATGCTGAGATGTTGTGCAGCAGCACTGCTTCCGGATATTGCGTTGTGCCCGTGAATGCCTGGCCAATAGAAGTGGGCCATGCAATGGAAAAGTGTTTTTTCCTGTCCTAAATGTCCCGCCATAGGGTTATAATGAGCCACCTGGAATAACATTTCCTGGCAGCTCTTAGGCTCCAACAACTGGGTGGTAACTTTCTGTGAGTGAGTATCCTGTGTCACTCTGTACAGTCTTTAATAACCGCGAAGTATGTGGAGGATAGTGCCACATCAGCGAGAACCTTTTGACCATCGATTACTCTCACTTGGTCAAAGGCGTGATGGAGCATCTCATCACACATCTGCTCTAGGGAGGGAGGGGGGAGTAGGTCCCACCTCTGCCTCAGCACTGGTTTGACACTGAGCTGACATCTACGAGGGAAACTCTGCTTCTCCCGCCAGCGCTGCACCCACCATATGCCGCGCTCCTTTTGTGCAGGACCCATCTGTACAAATTTCCCTCAACAGTTTATTAAATCCTGGCCAATTGGTACCCAGAATAAGTGGATGGGAGAGGCGGGGACTAACCACCACCTTGATGCTATACTTTTCTCCCTTGAACAATATTGTGACTGGAACTACAGGATATTCGTGAATATCCCAGTGCACACATTTAACCTTCACCTTTCCCTTCACCCGTTGTGCATTTTCCAATGCCCCACCTTGAACCAGGCTTTGGTGAATCACAGTTTGACTGCATCTGGAATCCACCAAGGCCTGGTGTGTACCCCCTTGTACACTTACCAATATTCCGTACGTCCCGGCTTCACTGGACCCACTATGCGGTAGCTGCTGGCAGCTTGGTGATGAACTGGTTCAGCACCACCTGCTCGATGATTCCCTCAGTGTCGTGATCCCCTGTGAGGAGCCACCAGGTATCGTATAGCTGCCAGCCGAAGACGAAGGGCTTCCCGCAGTGAGAGGAATGCATCCGCCTGGGCCTGCTGCATGGCTGTGAGGGACTGGATGAGGCTGCCAAAGGGCAAGGACTCCATGTCGGCATTCTGGATTGCTTCTCCCAGGTTTCGGCATCAGTGTAACAGAAATGAAAGTTGGGAGACAGGTTGGGAGAACTCAAACAGGTATTTTATTCTAAATCAGAACTCAAAGTCAGCTTTTCAGCCTTGAACTTGGAATCAGCTCTCTCTCTCTCTCTCTCTCTCTCTCTCATCATGGCTCTCCTGCATGCTCTTTTTGGCTCCCCTTTAATCCCTCGCACTCTACACACACACGTGCACACAGGGGGAGAGAGACAAAGGCAATTAGACTTGAGAAATAAGGAGCAGGTGCTCACCTTTTCTGCCGCTCCTGGCTCTGTCTCCCATTGCCAGATCCCACCAGATCATATACCCACTGCCACAAATATATTTTACTGCACAAGGCTGTCTGACCTTGACCTTGAGGAGCTTGAAAGGCCTGTTATTTCAATGGTATCTGGCAATATGGTCAGATACTTTATAATATAAGAAAGAAAAAATAAAATCCTTCAAATACTGTTTGATTTAAGCATCGACTGTACAGGTTGATCATGCTACAGGCAATTTCAGTCTTTTCACAGTTTGTTTGCAATTGATCAGTGTTTAGTTTAACAGATGGTGTAGTAACCTCATGAGTTGAAACTGAGGTTTCTGCTTCTTTTATACAAGAAATTTTGGTAACACTTTCTTTGAAGGTTGTCTGCATAACACATTCATAACAGTTTACATAAACACTTCATCACATGCTCATGAATGTTTAAATCAACATTCATAAAGTATACATATTTAACATTATATTAATGTGGAATATTATGCCATTTTCTTGAGACGTTTAATCAAAATAAAAGTCATTTGTTATTTTGAAAAACTATATTATTTTCAGTGAAACTCAGTGAAATTTCTGGATAGCTAAAATAAAAATGTCCTGAAGTGACTCTGTTATCCCTGTTAAGTATGAGAAGTTTTATTTTTAGTGATGTTCTCCCTCACATAGGGACAAATATAATTGTGCATTGGTTATCCTGTTTGATTAACGCTCATTGATATAAATTTTATATGTACTGTTTTCCCAAGGACTGATCAAATTAGATTTGGGGGGTTTTTTTGTTGGCTTTTTTTGTGCATTACTTTGAAATATAATCAAGTTACTGCTGCCATTCTTCCATTCATTCAGTGATAGGTTGTAATGCTTTGACTTACCTCACTCAGAAATTTTATAATTTCGTAGTTAATCTGCTTTATAAATTAAACTTTTTGAAATAAACTTGCCTTACTTTGCCTTTACCTCAAAAGTGATGGCAGCCACATCAACCTGACTGAAATACGTGTTACACTGGTTCTTGAAAGTTTGTGAACCCTTTGGTATTGTCTATATTTCTGCATAAATTTGACCTAAAACTTCAGATTTTCCCAGAGGTCCTAAAAGTAGATAAAGATAACCAAGTCAAACAAATGAGACACAAAATATCAGACATGGTCGTTTACTTATAGAGAAAAATGATCCAATATCACATATTTGTGAGTCGCAAAAGTATGTGAACCTTTAGTATTAGCAGAAAATTACAAGGATCAGGTGTTTTCAATCGATGTGATGACAATCAGGAGTGAGGGGGCAGCCTATTTTATTTAAAGAACAGGGATTTAGTAAAGTCTGATCTTCACAGTACATGTTTGTTGAAGTGTATTATGGCATGAACAAAGGAGATTTCTGAGGACCTCAGATGAATGATGTTGATGTTCATTATCCTGGAAAAGGTTGCAAAACCATCTCTAAAGAGTTTGGATTCCACCAATCCACAGTCAGACAGACTATGTGCAAATGGAGGAAATTCATGACCAGTGGTGGAAAGTAACGAAGCAAATGCAATTCGTCACTGTACTTAAGTATTTTTTTGTGTATCTGTACTTTACTCGAGTATTTTTATTTTGAAGGACTTTTACTTTAACTTCACTACATTTCGAAGTCAAATTTTTACTTTTTACTCCACTACATTATGAGAAATCGGTTGTTACTTTTGTCTCATGCATGCATAAAATATATTACATTTTAAACGAAAGATGCGCGTAATCACACCAATCAGGTTACAGCACGTGCACTTTGTTGCGTGCCAGCATGTGTGCAAAACAAAGAAAACCCAAACTTTCCACAGCACCCCTGGGACTATTTATGTGACTTTTTTGAAATACATGAGAAGAAACAGGAGTCATTTGTTTTAAGTGTCTTCTCTGCCTGCCTCATCCCCATAAGATTTGTTGTTATGAGAACCTCCCTGTCCAATCTAAGGAAACACGTAGAGGTAAGGCATTTTCATTCGGGTCATTTTCTGTAAGTAAGTTAATCTA
>JAOVVH010000061.1:10614936-10625658 GCA_028566435.1 Scorpiodoras heckelii | reverse complement strand
CACACACACACACACACACACACACACACACACACACACACACACACACACACACACACACACACACACACAAATTCATAAACACACCATCGGATTATGGAAACGAGAGTAGGGACCACTGATTCCAGTTTAATTTCTTTAAGAAACATGTAATTTAAACTAATAAATAAATAACAACAATCAGGTGTTTTGTGAAGAGTATTGTGTAAATATAATGGGATGAATAGAATAACAATCACAGTGTTGGATAAGAAAAGTTCACTCAGCTGACACTCAGCAGTTCATTAGTGTATTTTAGAGATTCACAATCTAATATGTTTCTCTGTGTGTTCAGCACTATGTTGATACTGAAACTGGAAAAAACATTAAGATGATGTGCATGATTAAAGCTACATATGGGAAATATTTTATTGTCATAGTCAATGACATTTTATGTTTTGGAATAAATTATGATAGGTGAATTTTTATGCAAACTATCTTGGAATAAAACCAGCAATGGCATCACTGGTCTTTATATGGCCCCAGTGTGACTGCTCTGTATAATTTCATTCATTATATGCCTTTATGTAATAAGGGCATTTTTTGGCATGGCTTCATTCTTCTGTCTAATAATTATACAAAAGAGAATAAATCTTCCTTGCAAAGTCTGTTTGCATTACATTACACATTTACGTTATGGTTTCAGCTCAAATCTTCAGTAATTTCTTTATCCTCTGGATAAGTCTCAATGGATCCAGAGCCCATCCTATGAATATTGGCTAAAGGACTGGAATAAAATCTGGATTAAACACCATCCAATCCATTGGAAAAATCACACACAATCAGAAACTCATTTGCACCTAAGAACAATTTAGAGTAGCCAGTCAACCAATCCTTCTGGCATGTTTTGGAGAGTTTAGGTGGAAACTGAGAGCCCAGAGAAAACTTGCATAAGCTCTCCAAAGACAGTTACTGGAGATCCAGATTGGATCCTTGGACTCAGAGTGTACTGGGCACTGTGATACTCCTCCTAATATACAGATGTGTGGTAGGATATTCCTTGAATTATTCTGATTGCAGTGGAAGTGAATGCTCATTTCTTTTACATTCTATACATTAAATAGTGCCATATTTTTGGTCAAAATCTGGTCACTGAACAAAGCTGCAAGAATGTTTTATTTTTATAATCATCTACAGTGAAAGAAGATGGAAAGATACCTTCCACCCCTGTCCCCCCAAAAATCCTGCAATTTTAGCTTTGCAGTACAAATGCAGGCAATGTTAGATCAGTGGTTAAGATGTTGAACTACTGATCAGAAGGTCATGAGTTTAAATCCCAGCACTAACACACTGCCAGTGGTGGGCTCTTGAGAAAGGCTCAACCCTTAACTGCTCAGTTATATAAAATGATATAAATATGTCACTCTTTATAAGGGTGTCTGCCATAAATGTAAAATTAATGTGATAGCACTGCAGTACTGAAAGCAATAGTAGGACTTCAGTACTAGTATAATTGTACAGCATCCATTTTACTGCTTTCGACTTGCAGTAGTACTGCAGTAATACTCCAAACATACTGCACCCAAATTGGCCACGTCTTGGAGGAAGCAGGTGTTTGGCCCACCACCCTATGTTGGTAGTTGTTATGTCTTTGGGGATAGTTAGCTAGTAGGTGTGAATTTGCAAGACTAGTCAGTAAAAGCTTGTGGCATCAGTCTTGACTTGGCTACCAAAGGCTTGATCATCTTGACTCTATTTGTCCAGTTCTATGCTTGACTCACCCCAACAAGTAGTGGTCTTGACTAAAATTCCAATTACTAAATCAGAGTTCTTTCCTCTATGGTCAAACTCAGGACATAAATGAACTGTGTGTTTGTGAAAAAGCAATCAGAATACAATTTCAGCAGATGAGGCTTCACAGGAATGCTAGAGTGAGGACTGAAAGTCACATGAATTGCGAAGCAGGGGCACCTGTGTGTCTGACTCAAGAAGCATTCGGGATGGAGTAATGTTTTACATTTTTTTCCCTCTATCTGAAGTGTGTGAAGTGAAATAAGAATACAGTGTTAAGAGTTCAGTAACAATTCAGGGAAAAGGGAGATAGTGCTTTGGTTTCATATGCTTTCTTCTACACATTTGCAATTTTACACTGTTAACACATGTTCATAGTGTGCATTTTGTCTTTCTCTCTCAGCTGTATCCAGATTTTGCAGTTTGGAAGTAATATGTTGTACTTGGCCTTTAATTGTTTCTAATTTATAATTTATTTATTTACAAAACTTTTTTTTTTATCTTTAATGGCCTTGAATAAATGCCAGGACCCAAGGTTTCCCAGCATAGCATTGCCCAAAGCATTACCCTTCTTCCAATAGTGCATCCTGGTGCCATCTTTTCCCTAGGAAGGTGACCCAGCTGTCCACATAATGTAAAAGAAAATGTGAGAGATCAAACCAGACCACCTTTTTCCATTGACCCATGGCCTAATTTTGCTGCTCATGTGGCCATTATAGGTGTTTTTGGTGGTGTACAGGGCTCAGCACTCTGACTGGTCTGCAGCTACACAGCCATATACACAGCAAGCTGTGATGCACAGTGTGTTCTGATGTCTTTCTGTCATAACCAGCATTAACTTTTTCAGCAATCTGTGCTACAGTAGCTCTTCTGTGGGATTGGACCAGACTGGCTAGCGTTCAGTCCCCATGCGCATCAGTGAGCCTTGGGCGGCCATGACACTATCACCAGTTCACTGGTTGTCCTTCCTTGGACCACATTTGGCAGGGACTAACCACTGCATACCAGGAACACCCCCACAAGACCTGCCCTTTTTGGAGATACTCTGACCCAGTCATCTAACAATCACAATGTGGCCCTTGTCAAAGTCACTCAGATTCTTACAGTTGCCCATTTTTCTGCTTCCAACACATCAGCTTTGAAAACTGACTTTTCACATGCTGACTAATATATCCCACTCCTTGACAGGTGCTACTGTAATGAGATAATTAATATTATTCATTTCACCTGTCAGAGGTTTTAATTTTATGCCTGATTGGTGTATAAACATATTCTAGACAATTATTTGCTTCCAACATTGTGGCAAAAGTCTGGGAAGATTCACTGTAGAACCTGGTGTCCATGGGTGTGGAGGAAGACTTTGGAGGCTTGGGGAATTTCAGCAGAGCTCTGCACTTTAATTTATTTTTGGCATACTTTTCAGAGAACTTTCCAAAACTCAACCAAATAGGATAAACCAATAGAAAAGGAGCCATCACTAGCTTGCAGATTTTATGAAGTTTTCGCAAAGTTCAAGTCAAAGTTCAAATGTTTTACACTCTGCTAGCTATGCATCTCTCCCTCCCTCTCTCTCTCTCTCTCTCTCTCTCTCTCTCTCTCTCTCTCTGTCTGGTATGGTTATGGTAGTCACTGTAAGCACAAATAAACACTCAATAAAAACATTAAGGACAGAATCATCACACATTACCTGCCAGTTCAACCCACAACCATATAGTGTATGACTGTTATGGCCCAACTCACTCACTCACCTTCAACAATCACTCCATACTGATCAGGGTCACAGCAGATCTGAAACCCACCCAGCACCACAGGGAGCATGGGGGAAGCATCCACCCTGGATGTTACACCAATCTATTACATTTAGAACCAAAGTGAGGTCACTAACTATCCAAAAATGTGTAGTCTGGTGAAATGGAAAAATTGGAATTGTGAGTGTGTGTGCCTTATGATGGACTAATGACCTGTTCAGAGAGTTTCCCTGCCATTCACCACTGAGCACTAGAACAGGATCCAGCACAAGCTATTTGTGTGACTAGAAACTTTATGGAATATGGATTTGTGAGTGTTATTGATTAGATATCAATTCTGACTATGATTATGTGATTTGGGGGCCTTCCAGAAAGCTACAATCCTTTTGTGTGTGTAGACGTTGTTGTCTTTGCACCATCATATTACTGTTTTCCTTAAAGAGAAATCCACTACTGAATGGATTTCACCATTACAAAGTAAGTAAGTATAGTATATTGGGTACACTTTGATCTTATTTGTTGCTGTAAACAGTTTTGTCATTGTTAACTATTTGTAGTTTGCTTCCAAAAAAAATTGTTGATAGTGGTGTATGTGAGAGAAAGATATTTTAAAGGCAATGACTTCAGAAATAAAACTGAAGAAAAATCTTTAATAATAAGCTAAACACAATGTATTTCAGATTGACCTCGTGGAATTTTGCTCCTTCAAATTTCTAAGTCCTACTGATGAACTATTTTTTCTAGGGAAATTACAGCATCTGGTCTCACTTAGTTTCATGCCTTAATATACAACACTTTTATATTGTATATTGCAGGTATACAGAAAAACAGCTGTTTTTTTATTGCATAAGCTATGATGAATATTATGTGCCAGAGCACCTTGTTTGCAGGAGTATGAGCTATCAGTAAGATTGATATTTAGTATAGAACATGGTACGTCTGTCATAATCCATGCCATGTGAGCATAATTTAAAAATTACTTGCTAGCTACTTGTTCATTCTAATATACACACTGCTGTTACATACATGGTGGAAAGATGTTTAGATAAAAATAGACAAAAAAGATACAAATTAATGCAAGTTTTTAGTCATCAAATAGAACTTAGAATCTTTTGAATGCTTTTATTTTTCTAACTTCAGTGAAGGATGCATTGTGTTCCTTTTAGACTGGCAATGCTTACAAGATATCCTGACATTCAAAAGTTCTGAAATTGACCAATATATGGATTTGCATTTGTGAAAAATCTATAATTATATTCAAGCAAGTTGGATGACTACAAGAGACACACATGCACAGAGACTGGGTCACTGACTTGGACATGATGTTCAATAAGAATGAATCCAAAAAGTAGATTAAGAACTGCCTCCCCCTGGATAGGACAGGACAAAATTTGGCAACTTAAACAGCACAT
Source organism: Scorpiodoras heckelii (assembly GCA_028566435.1). Taxonomy (NCBI): domain Eukaryota; kingdom Metazoa; phylum Chordata; class Actinopteri; order Siluriformes; family Doradidae; genus Scorpiodoras; species Scorpiodoras heckelii. The sequence continues at coordinate 10,620,728 of JAOVVH010000061.1, read as the reverse complement.
GTTGGGAGGTTGTTTTTGGAATAGCAGCCTGATAGACACACATGTCTAGAACCCTGCCAGTTACTGTCAGAGAAAAACAATTAAAGAATATGCCAGTTACAAACACTTCAGACACAAAGCTCTTTATTTTTTGCCCAAATGATTTCTCTTTTCGCATTTTCTAGAACTTGCTGTTCACCTTGTAAATACATGATGAAATAATTTTTCTATTATTGTCCATATCTAATGTAACTTCTTTAAGGAATTGTAATTTCAATTCATGCAAACTTGACAAGGATGTTGCAAACTTGTGCATTGCTTCAAGTTCTTTGTCTTTCTTTCTATAACATAATTTATAAATAAAAAAATAAAATCTTTAAATAAAAGTTATTAGTAAAAATAATATACGTATTTTCTTTGGGTTTGGATGGGATTGGGATGGTCTTTGCTTGTAAATCCTAAAAATTATTCTTTTTTCCAATGCTTTTTGGGTTATCATTTCTGATTGAATATGATTAGTTGCTAAAAGTGAAGCAAATGAGAGTGTTAAGAGCTGCATAGCAGAGGGTGACCATGCATTTTATGTATACTAATTTATTTGATATATTATTATTTTGGAAGTTTCTTTACTTCATAGATTTTATTTACAAGTTCATAAGACTTTATAGAGTACCTTTTGTGATATATTCATGTGCTCAGTCAATTGTAAGTTAACGAATAACTATGTTTAAGATACATTTTATACAATACAATATTAAGATACAAGCTTAAACCTGTAATGATCCCACACTGAGGATGGAGTCAAGTGCAGTATGTTTATTTTGTGCCAAACTGGTTAAAAAAAAAAAAAAAAAAAAAAAAAAAAAAACACTGAAGAGAATAGTCTATATACAAAACACAGTCTATATACAAAAATCCAAGGCAGAGCGTGATGAACGGGAACGGGATATCGAGAACAAAAGAGTCCAAAGAATAGGGAAGGGAGGATCCAGGACAAAAATGAGGAGAAAGCAGGCAAGGGAATCACACTCTGACCGGAACTGCAAAAACAAAAAGGAGAAGAGAGATGAACTGAGAGTGATGTGAAAAAGCAAATAAAAATATAGAAATGAGGCAACATAGAAATGTAGACAAAATACTTAACTTGGGAAATGGTGTGAGCAGATGCAGAGAATCTTCAGATAAGAAGTAGTGTTGATCCGCGCCAGAGGTGAAATGAGCAGTCCTTTTAAAGCCGGCACGGATCACAGGCTGATGAGCTTAATTGAAGACAGGTGGATTTGTTTAACCGGTTTCTGGGGAGCTGTAGTTCCTGGTTGTAGTTCTTTACTTAGGTGTTTTTGTCGATCCCGTGTGGCGACGTGTGGCAACGGACGTAAAAGAGCCCCCCTCCAATGGGCTAACTCCGGAAGCCCTTTCTCTTTTCCATGGTCGTCCTGGTTTTCTTGGTGCAGGTTTGTGAGGGTGCCGGTTGTGGAACTCCTGAATAAGGATGGGGTCCAGAATGTCTTTGGCAGGGACCCAGGAATTTTCATCTGGCCCGTATCCCTCCCAGGAGACCAGATACTGCATGGCTGCTTGTCGTTTCCTGGAATCAAGAATGTCGTGAACAGTGTAAATTGTGTTGTCTGACCTGGGTAAGTCATGTTGTTGGTTGTGCGGACTCTCCTCCTGGTTTAGAGGTACTGCGATGGCTGGCTTAAGCTGGCTCATGTGGAACGTCGGATGCATCTTGCTATGGCATGGAAGGCAAAGTTTGTAAGACACATCGTTAATGCATTTGGCTATAGGATATGGACCGACATACCTGGGGTCAAGTTTCTTGTTGGTCATGGGATTTCCGAAGGCTTTTACCGATACCCAAACTCTGTCGCCTGGCTGGTATATGGGGGAGGGCCCTCTGCGTTTGTCGGCCGCATTCTGCAGAACCATGAGTCCACACTGGGCATTTCTGTGGGTGTGGCATTCGAGGGGTACAGGGGCGGTTGGTAGCCAAACATTGCCTCAGATGGGGTGAGGCCCATGGCTGTATGTTTGATAGAGTTCTGGGCATATTCAGCCCATGGCAGGAATTGGGACCAGTCTTGGGATCAATGAAGGCAAAACAGATGTAGAAATTTGGTGAGCTCCTGATTTACCCTCTCTGCCTGTCCGTTGGCCTGGGGATGAAAACCTGAAGTGAGGCTGACGGTGATCCCCAGTTTATCCATGAAAGCTCTCCAGACCTTAGATGTAAACTGGACCCCCCGATCACTCACTGTGTCTTCTGGTAAACCGAAGTACCTAAACACATACTGAAAAAGGGCTTCAGCAGTTTCTTGAGCTGTGGGCAGTTTAGGCATAGGCAAATATCTGACAGTCTTGGAAAATCTGTCAACAATGACAAAGATGACCATCTGACCTTGTGAGGGGGGGGGAGATCTGTGAGGAAGTCTACAGCAATGTGCGACCAGGGTCTCTCGGGTACGGGCAGAGGTAGCAGCTTTCCAGCAGGGAGGGTGCATGGAACCTTGGCTTGGGCACAAATTGAATATGACCAGACAAATTCCTGGACCTGTAGGTTCATCAGGGGCCACCAATACTTAGCTTGAATGAGTTCTAAGGTTTGTTTGATGCCAGGGTAACCAGCTCCTGGCGTGACATGGGCCCATGTGATGAGAGTGCTTCTGTGGGACTTGGGCACGAATAATTTCCCTGGTGGCATGCGAATGGGGAGGCATGTGGGCTGGGACCTTCAGATCTCTTGGTCCAGGTCCCATGTGATGGCCTGTATGAAGTGACACTCTCGAAGGATGGGCTCGGGTGCCGTAGGTTTGTTCTCTGGCTCGAACTGCCTCGAGAGAGCGTCGGCCTTACCATTCTTGGAGCTGGGCCTGTAAGACAAGATAAAATTGAAGCGTGAAAAGAAAATAGCCCAATGGACTTGGCGAGGATTTAGTCTCTTAGCTGCTTTTAAGTATTCAAGGTTCTTGTGATCAGTATAAATAGTGCTTGGCTCCCTCCAGCCAGTGTCTCCACTCCTCCAGGGCGAGCTTTATAGCCAATAGTTCTCGATCTATACATTATAGTTACGTTTGGCCAGGGATAGCTTATGGGAGAAGAAGGCTATTGGGTGGAGTTTGGCTGGTTCTACTTGGTGCTGTGACATGACGGCATACACACCTTGATTAGAGGCGTCTACTTCGACAATGAATGGAAGGTTTGGGTCGGGTTGTTTAAGTACTAGGGGAGAAGTGAATGCCTGCTTAAGTTTGGTGAGTCCGTGGTTGGCTTGAGGATTCCAGTGGAGCTTCTTTGCGTTGCCTTTAAGCAGGTTGGTGAGTGGGGTAGCAATGCTACTAAAGCCCCGAATGAATCTTCAATAAAAATTAGCGAATCCGAGGAAGCTCCTGAGTTCCTTGACCATGGTGGGGTGCTTCCACTGAGTCACGGCTTCCACCTTTTGCTGATTCATAGTTATGCCATTAGGGCCAATGTGGTAGCCCAAAAATTCCACTTGGGATTGGTGAAACAGGCACTTCTCCTTCTTAGCATAGAGGTGGTTGTCCTTGAGGCGTTGCAGTACTTGTTGAATGTGACAGATGTGAGAGGCCATATCTGGGGAATAAATCAAAATATCGTCAATGTAAGCTATGACCCATGAGCCAAGTAAGTCTCTGAAGATCTCATTAATGAAGTGCTGAAAAACGCTTGGAGCAGAAGACAAGCTGTAGGGCATAACCAAGTATTCGTTTTGTCCATTAGTTGTGCTGAAAGCTGTTTTCCACTCATCTTGATCCTGGATACGAATCAAGTTGTACGCACTTCATAGATCCAGTTTCGTGAATATCGTAGCGTGGCGGAGTTGTTCTAGGGCAGCAAGCCCAAGAGGCAGAGGATAAGGGTATTTTACAGTAACTTTATTTAACCCATGATAATCAATACATGGACACAGCCCAATTCCTTTTTTGGCTACAAAAAAGAAACCTGCTGAGGCTGGAGATGAAGAATGCCGCATGTAACCTAGGGCCAGGGCCTCCTGTATGTACTCCTCCATGGCCTGGTGTTCAGGTAGAGATTGTTTTTGGGAGGAGTGCATCCTGGTAACAAGTCAATAGCACAGTCAAAAGGGCGGGGGGCGGGAACTCGTTGCCTTAGTTTTATCAAACACCACCTGAAATGCATGATATTCACAAGGTACCTGAATGGTGGTTTTGGTCTCTGGGCTCTCCACTTTGGTGGTGCATAGTGATGGATGGCATGGTTCTAGACAGTTCTTGAAACAGGAAGTGGATCATTTTTGAATTTCCCGCTCCTTCCATGAAATGATGGGGTCATGTCGTTGCATCCAGTCCATACCCAGAATAATAGGGTGCGCAGATGATTCCAAGATGAGGAGTGATCTCATTTCCTCATGGAGCACTCCTACTCTCAGTTTTATGGGAAGTCTCTCATGAGTGACCTGACCTTCGCCAATGGGATCGCCATCCACCGCCTGAATTTTGAGCGGTGCGTTCAGTTGGCATGCGGAAACGTGATGCTTGGTGACTGTGGCCTGGTCGATAAAGCTGGCGGCCGCACCTGAGTCAAGAAGGGCATAGACCACAAAACCATGGCTCTGAAAAGCAATCTGTACAGGTATAGTAAATTGGTTAACAACAACCGGTATTCTGGGTGTGGGGTTTAGGCACAACACTGGTGCAGCGAGTAGAAGTAGGCCTGGTTGGACATTTTTGTACTGCATGTCCTTCACCGCAGTAAAAGCACAGGCATAGCAGGGCTCATCATCGTCTCTCAGATGTCAGCAGTCGAAGCGGGCCCAGCACCATCGGTTCAGCCTCTTCTGTGTGGACGATGAATGAAACACTGGGTGGTCTGGCTCGCAAAAGATCATCCATTGAAATGGCGCTGGCGATGAGCGTATCCAGGGACATGTGAGTGTCACGACAGGCCAACTCACACTGCAAGCTGATGTTAAGCCCGCGTTAGAAGATGTCTCGCTGTGCGGGCTCATACCACTCACTCTCTGCTGCTACGGTCCAAAACTTAAATGCATATTCAGCTACTCGACGGCTCCCCTGAAACATAGTGAGTAAACGCTCACCGGCACCCCGGCCGTCAGCGGAGTGATCAAAAACTTGGCGAAACGCCGTCAATAAGGCTTGATAAGAACGAAGCTGCTCACCTGAAAGGTGCCATGCCACTGTCGCCCATTGGAGAGCCTTTCTGCAGTGTAAGCTGATTATAATAGCCACCTTTTGTTTATCTGAGATACCCTCATGGAGAGTAAAGTACAGATCGCATTGGAGGAGAAATCCTTGGCACCCTCCGGGATCCCCTATATTCCGCTCGGGCAGAGCACCAGGTGTGCAGGGCTTAAGTGTGGGCGAAGCCTCACCACGCTGCCTGATGGTCTCCCACTGGCGGAGGGTGGTGCGGACCTCCTCCAACTGCTGTGTGCTGTGAAACAGAGCCTGTTGCAGGCTCGCACAGTCTGCTGACTCCATTAGTGCGGCAGATCATCCTGTAATGATCTCACACTGAGGACAGAGTCAAGTGCAGTATGTTTATTCTGTGGCACACAGGTGGAGACAAAAACACCGAAGAGAATATTCTATATACAAAAAAAACACAGTCTATATACAAAAACACAGTCCATATGCAAAAACACAATTGCTATATACAAAAATCCAAGACAGCGTGACGAACGGGAACAGGAGATCCAGAACGAAGGGGTCCAAAGAACAGGGAAGGGAGGATCCAGGATAAAAACGAGGAGAAAGCAGGTAAGGGAATCACGCTCTGACCAGAACTGCAAAAACAAAAAGGAGAAG
>JAOVVH010000061.1:10491097-10504115 GCA_028566435.1 Scorpiodoras heckelii | reverse complement strand
AACAAATGCCCACGGTATGATAACCGTGCATTTTAATACCGCGGTATACCGTGAAACCGGTTACCGCTGCAACCCTACTGCCAAATACCATAAATGTTAATGTAAATATGAATGTACCGTTGTAAAATATCAGTAATATACAGCTAAGCAGTTTAGATGATCTACCAATGTACAATGTATATTGTTAATAGGATGTGAGGAAATCTTATTTTTTTTAAATACTGAAGAGTCACTCAATACTCCTGCACCTCCATAAAAATCAATTTGGCTAAGCAGGCATTTACTTGGCAAGAAGTCTTGCTTTCTTGCTGTCTTTACTTCTTTTTAAATAGAACATATTGGAGGCGGCAAAAAAAACCCAACTTACCCACAGTGCTCTATTTATAAAATGTAAGCTTATATATCTACTGGTGCAGTAGATTTAGAACCTGATGTAGATCTGAAATTCACAAGGGACTTGCACAAACTATAATTATTTACCTACAAGATAGCTAGTTGTATTAACTTCGGTTTCCTGAAGTAGGATGAGTGGCAATTTAGGAGTGCTGATCCAAACTATATGGCCAAAAGTATGTGGACCGCTAACCATCACACACATGTATGGGTCAAACTGTATGGGATGGCTTTGTAAGCAGTAGCATTACAGTTTGTACTCACTGGTGTAAACCTGTTGTGGTGACTGTCAGGTGTCCACATACTTATGAACACATACTGTATGCATGATATACAACATACTTCAGTATAAATGAAGCATTTAAAGCTACAGACATGAAGTTCCTTTTCTATGTCAACAATAAGACATTCATGGCAGTTACGTTTTATTCAAGAAGCCGTACAATTCATTAACAGCTCATTCCTCCCATATTATACGAGTCTCATCCTATCCATTTTTGTTCACCATTTTCACACCACAATTTTCCAAATACGCATCAAAATGTCCAAAATACATAAAGCAGGGAAGCACAGATAGATCCAATAGATCAACATGTATAATAAATGCATTTCATATTGTCCAAGGGCCAAAGAGTTGCTTCAGTGAGATACAACTGCCTCATCCTCATCCAGAAATACAGCTAATGGGCGGGTCAGCTTAGGTTCCTTGGATGATGTTCAAACCAAAGGTAGAAAATATCATGGCTTAGTAGAAGTATACTTTTCAAATACACATTAAACTTTGAACATGTTTGAAATCCTTCATTTGGCTTTTCAGATTTCACACACACACACACACACACACACGATCTGTCCGGAAAGTAATAAGAATGAAATTCCTGAACTCAGTAAGGCTTACGCATGGGGATGGTGATTCAAGGTCAGTTAGAGTGGGATCTCAGATAAATGGTAGGACCCATGTCAGTTGCATTCTAGCCTTTGCAGTGCCCAGACGGTTGTTTTTGTGAAACCGTGCTGAAGTGCCTCATCACTGGAACAATGCAAGTGAACTTGGAGCAACAATATGCAATCAAGTTCTGTGTGAAAATCAGTGAAGCAAAGTGAATCAGAAACTCCTGAAATGTTGAAGAAACTACGCTATCATCAGCGAAAGTCTACTGACGGCACAAAGCTTTCAACAGAATGTTCACTGGAGATGAATAATTGGTGTTCGAGTATGATGGCAAAGTGCTGAATGGCACATGACATCACCTCACCCAAAAGGAAGTTTGCATGAGCAAATAAAAAAATCAAGTAAAAATTCATCGTCTGTTTTGATTCTCAAGGGATCGTCAATGAAGAATTTGCACCAGAAGGCCAATCAGTAAATGGAACATTTTATCTTGGACTTTAGGAACGTTTAAGGAAGAGCGTTTTGTGTGTCCCGTCATCAGATCAAAAACAATCCAGAAAATAAACATTCCAGTCCTTCCACATCCACTGTCTAGTCGTGACTTGGTTTCATGTGATTTCTTCTTGCTCCCCAAGATTAAAACATATCCCCATGCTTAAGCCCTCTGTAGCACAGGAATTTCATTCGCATTACTTTCCGGACAGACCTTGTGTGTATTTAAATATACATATACACACATACATACAATGGGAGATGTTCACGGGTAGTTTGAGAACCCCTGAAACAAGCAAGAGCACAATTCGACCTCATGACCCTAAGAACTAAGGAATGGAGAAGCAGCATGAAAAGGCACCTGCAGACTTTGTTGCTTGGTTCTCCATTTGATGAGGACGTTTTTGTAGAGCAGGCTCCTGGTTTGTTGCCACACTCCAGCATCTCTTTTGCTTACAGACTGCATTCTTGCAGCATGCTTCAGCAAGCTGGGACAGGGACGAGATCGCAACTCAACGTCCGACACAGCTACAAAATCATAAAGTTCACAAGCACAAAGCAATCGAAACTAGACCTTTTAAAATGAAAAATCAGTAAAGTGGTGGAAAGTTTGAAAATGCACCTGGGCAGAAGCAGTAGCAGGAATAATGACCGAGGTCAGACGTCTCCCTCCTTAGCGCCTTTCATAAAGCACTTTCCGAACAACTGGTTATAATTTCAGTCTGGACTGTTATCTAAATTATGACCTGTATTTACAGCAAAATGCTAGCCTAGCTGAATGGCGATATATCCACATGGCGTCTTAGCAATTTCTTGCTGATAAAAATGACTAACCCAAAATATTTATTACGTATTTCTCTTTTCAAAACAAAACGTCCCGAGCTCACGAGCAAGCGAAGACGTTACTAGATAGCTGTCATGCTAGCTAGTAAACACAGGTAAGCTAAGCTAGCACAGTACTGACAGAAAACTGTACTCTGTCCAGCGTTAGAGCGCTAACTCAAACAAAAGACACTTACGTACAAAATACATTAAGTCATGTCTTTCTTCTAAGACCTTATTTCTGGGCTAAACACAAAACGCCTAACCGCGGAACACGCTCCGTAAACACGCACACGTACAGCGCATACAAAAAACCAAGCCAATTCCTCCTCAGTCAGCAGATGAGCTAAGGCCTGTGACGCTGACCAATCAGGAAACGCAATCTGTGATTCTGACCAATCAGGACGCGGCTCTTTTTTCTTGCACAACCTGATCCCATACCTGGGCGAATATGTTTACAGTGCTTTAGGTATCTCGAACCTACGTGTGGGTGGGATTTAAAAAATATTAAAAGTTTAATTATATTACAGATAATTTATAATAAAAAAAAATTCTGGGGAAAATGTTTCATTTATGGATAATGTTTGTTTAGTACTCAAATGTGCGCACTGTTCATCCTCTTTAAAAAAAAAAGTAATGCAGCCGTATAAATACTTTGTGTGCAAGGCTCTTAAATACAATGTATAAAGGAAACAGTTTTGAAATCGATTTTATTTGTATACAAATAAAAAATGTACAAAATTAAGAGTAGAAAAAGAGTATATGCATTTATATGAAAAAAAAACATAAAAGAAAAGGCATGTTGATTAAAACATCTTCAGGTGCAGGAATGTGGTACAAACATATATATGTTCAATTTGTGATTGTGCTACCAAGGCATATGCCATCCAAAGAAATAATGCAGTTTAAGTACCAGTCTGAGGCACATGAAAAGAAAATCCTGTTAGTCATTTACAGTAAAGTGACATCAGCAAATGAAACAGACTGGAGTTTCCAGATCATTCTACCGAAGCTCAGAGCCCATTACAGTAATCACGGATATCAAACTGCATGTTGATACCCTGACTGCATGTGAGACAATGAAAACACTATGAACTGAGCATCCAAGACATACTGTTCCCTTGCAGATAAAATCCACTCACTCCCATACCTGGGTTCATAAAAAAGGTTAACATTCAGCCGAAATACACTGAATTACATTTTGAAAGTGCTTTTTATGATTTTCCAGAATCACATATTACACACACCATAAGGCATGATCACACACTAAACCCAAAAGCATTAGAGGCAGGATTACACCCTCTGTCAAAATTGCTCAGCTTAAACAAGCATTTCTTTTCTAGCATCTTGGGTTTTAATTTTCAACAGTTCTGCATCCTCTGGATCCATAACAATCAATGCACATCGATATAAGTCAATGGATTTACAAGCACTTTTGATTAAAAGCACTTTTGTGCTACATGACAGATAAGCTTCAAGCACATCAGCAGAAACATATAAAGGACCATAGGAGTCCCCCCCAAGACATGCAAGGCTCGTAATCAAGCCTGTACACAGCACAAGGAAACAGTCAGGTTTCTTTGATTCTGTCATGTGTAACATGGGCATTGGGATAAAGAGAAATGTTGTCTTGGATTCCACTCCAAGACAACAAAAGAGTTAGTGCTAGCGGCATGTTGAGTCTTTCCCCAAGTGCAGACTTGAGGTTGATGATTAATGAAGGAAAGTCCTCAGTGTCTGCGAATGCGATGACCTCCAGCACCTGTGGAGGTGATGTAGAGGAGCGGCTGAGGCTGCCTGGTTTGGGGGCCATGTTTAACGTTGCTTAGGTGGGAGGGAAGGTTGTTCAAGGGAGCATCTGCTGTTGAACCTATCAGGTTTGGGAAAAGAAGATGAAATGCATTCTTATAAACAAATCTAACATTATTTCAATATTTTTACCACTATTTAGAGCTTTTAGAGTCAAATTGTGATTCATAATGGCATAGGAATGAAAAAAGAACTAAAGCGCAAACCACTGGCATCATAAGTAAATATAAAAAAAACCCCACCATTTATGGTTCATACAGAATCATGTGTATATTAGTCAGGAAAAACGTGCTTGTTACATAAGACGACTGTAGAAAATCATGTACAGACATTATGGAGTATGTTATTGACCTGTCTGGTGGTTGGTGTGGGAGGGTCGGGCTTTGCCAAGCTGAACCGGAGCTCTGTGCTGAGGGCGCAGGAGGGGTGCAGGAGGCTGACCGTTAATGTGTAGGTGTGGGTCAGAAGTGCTATCAAGAGGCCGGAAACGTTGGCTGGTGCTCTTCCCCTGGGTTAGCTAGAAGAGAAAAAGTATATACAAATGTATTACTCACTCAATCCTACTTATTTAAAAAACCAACAAGGAATCAAAAATAACGTAAACTCGCTGATTTTTTTTTTCACATTATTTATTTATTTTGCATGGGTAGTTGGTTAAGTATTTATTCATTTGTTTATTCAGTAAACAACCACAACTGCATTTCACTCAGACTTGATCTTTACAAACAGACCAAGAGAACAGAAATACAGACATTACTGACAAAGATCATCATTCATGCGAGAACTGTATATTTATACATATTTATTATTTAAATGTCATCTTCTTGCTTACATCACAGCTGGTCAATTATTATTTTCCAGGCCTTTAAGTAATTAATTACACTGGCAATTCTTGAAAAATGTCTTAATGACTCACAGCTTGTCCAGTCACTTCAAAGGATCGAGATCTTCTTTTACGTCTGCGAGCCTCAAAATTCTGCTCCCGTGGGCCAATGTTTTTGGGTGCAGCCTGGTGGTTCCTGGGTCGTGTCCAGGTGCTGCTTGGGACAGGGCCGTCGCCTGTGCTGCTCGACAGATTGTCGTCGGATGTGGCGTGGTGGAGCTCTGGGCTTGGCTGCCGTCCACGACGCAAGACTGGTCTTTTCAGAGTCGCATCAGTTAAATACAGTGTACTCTTATTTTTTTTGGAATCCAGAGTCAAGGGGGGAGGAGGAACACGCAGGGCATCGATCTCCAGCACTTTGGAACGGCGCCGGGCAGCTTTCACTGCAATGCTATGCACACCTCTTAGAATCTGCTGCCTCTCTAATAAGAGAAAAAAGTGGAGGATAAAGAATTATAAACAGATGGTTGCAGAATATTCAGTCGGACATAAATTAAGCCAAATACAGTCAGTGAGCACTTAATTAGGAATACCTGTACACCTATTCATTCATGCAAGTTTCTACTCACTGAATCATGTGTCAGCAGTGCAATGCATAAAATCGTGCAGATATGGATCAGTAGCTTCACTAGAGAAAAAGTAGCTTCCAGTATGCAGATATGGACCAGTAGCCTCAGAATGGGGAAAAATGTGATCTCTGAGATTTTGACTGTGGTATGATTGGTGGTACCAGAGGGGCTGGTTTGAGTATTTCTATAACTGCTGATCCCCTGGGATTTTCACACACAACAGTCTCTATGGTTCACTCAGAATAAAGAAAAAAAATTCTGGAAGTGGCAGAGGAGAGCAGAGAACGGCTAGACAGGTTTGAACTGACAGAAAGATTACAGTACCTCAGATAACTACTCTGTACAATTGTGGTGAGCAGAAAAGTACCTCCGAATGCACAACACATTGAACCCTTGGCACATAGGCTACAGCCCATAGGTTTTCATGGGTTGCAGTAGGCACAGACTCACCAAAACTGGACTGTTAAAGACAGGAAAAACATAGCCTGGTCTGATGAATCTTGATTTCTGCTGAGGCGCAGAGATGATAGAGTATGAAATTGGTGCCAACCGCATGAATCCATAGACCCAAGCTGCCTTTCGTCAACAGCCCAGGGTGGCACAGGTGCCATAATGGTGTGGGGAAAGTTTTCTTGACACACTTTGGCCCTGTTAATAGTAATCAATCATCGCTTAAATGTCACAGCCTATTGAATATTGTTGCTGACCTTGTGCATCCCTTCATAGCCATAAATTACCCATTTTCTATGGCTACTTCCAGCACCATGCAACAAAGCAAAAGTCTTTTCACACTGGTTTCGTGAACATGACAGTGAGTTCACTTCCGAGTCACCAAATCAGATGCCAATACAACATATTTGGGATGTGGTAGAATGGGAGATTCACAGCATGAAAGTGCACCTGAAAAAACTGCAGGAACTGTGAGATGCAATCATGTCAACATGGATCAGAGTCTCAAAGTCATCTTTCCAGGATCTTGTGGAATCCATGCCACAAAAATTTAGGCTGTTTTGAGAGCAAAAAGAGGCCCTGTCCATATTAATATAGTGTTCTTAACAAAGTGCTCAGTGAGTGCAGATAGACTCTAATGAATTTTTAAAGAAGAAATTAAACAGCTTCAAAAAATTATCATGATTTCTTATCCTGACATTTACACTGAACCGAATAAATAAATTTTTTCTCTGTAATTGATAATATAACAAACAGATGGTACATGATCAGAGTACAGAGCTGGTCGGTGTGCCTCTGTGCCTATTAGCAGAAATGATATGAAGTTAGGAGATAATGATACATTTGCTTCTCACACCAGCATATGAGGCAGCAATGTGTCTTCAAGTTAATAATATGCAATCCATGCTGTAACTTCACCTTCACCTTTAGGGGTGAGAGGAGCTTCAGTTCCATTCTCACTGCTCTCAGGTGAGGAATCCAGGTGGCTGCTCACACTGTGACTCAAGAGGCTGTAGCTCAGAGCTCCATCTAAAGCACTCGGCAACAACTATAGACAAAAAAGTAAATCATGTTTTTTTTTTACTGCACAGTCATGAATATTCCATGGCTTATGAATCCTCCAGATCAGGTGGAACAGTTCTCCCACTCTCTTTGTTGAAACACCTCTACAGAAACATTGACTGACCTCTCGATTTCCCTGTCCGTTGATGTGAATCGGTGGAGGAGTCATGACCACAGAGTTATTCATCTGCCTTGCATGCGGGCTGCTCTTGAACACACGATTACTCTCACTGTGGAAGGCATGAGAGAAAACATGTAAGAAATATTGTGAGCTGACAACAGTATGATATTAAAAATAATGAGAAAAATTTTACATGGAAGTTAAAGGATAAATCAAAAATCAGGTACAATTCTAACAATTTTTTCAAAAATTTTTATATTAACACAAAAATGTTTATGTTTACACAGAAATATTTGTTTATTAACCATGGTTTATGAAGCATGGTTAATTTTTTGTATATTACATTACACTACAGATGTTCCAGTAGTTAATGCTTTCAAAGAAATTTATACCACGGTGTTGTTCGCTTAATTCTGATTGGTCAGAAGGTGACTGCATTTCAATTTTTTCTATTATTAGTTTCTATGATATTGTTTTAACAGTAGGAAGAAACTAATTTTGCATGTTCCACAACAATACATGTGACTATAAACAGATCAAACGTATGGCATCTTTATTTAATTAAATGATAATTAAAAAATAAAGTTGATTATTTTTCCTATAACAGAATGCTCTGTCATGTTACTGTCCTCAGATAATACACCATGTTTTGCATGTATTAGCATGTAGTTGAAAGTTCCCACATTCAAAGAGGACAATGGCTGTTCTGAAACAAGACATAATGATATAACTGTACTTGTTACCAGTGAATGTACAATCTTCAATTAAAAATGGTTTTGTGCTTTCAGAAAACTAAGTGAAAAATAAGCATGCTTTTACTTTACAGTGTCGTGACAAAATATTAGCCCCCTTCCCAATCTCTTCTATTTTGCTAATTTGCAAAGACAACATAAGTAAAAACAAAATGCATCTTTTAAATTATCATTCCATTTATTGAACATAAAGATTTATTCAAAACCTTTATAACCCATGTAAAAAAGTAAATAGCCCCCTACACCTAATAACTGGTTGAGCCACCCTTTGCAATCAAATGTTTGCGATAATTTCGGATGAGTCTTTTATAGCACTTTGGAGGAATACAGACCCACTCTTCTTTGAGAATTGTTTTAATTCAGCTACACTGGAGGGTTTTCGTGCATTAACTGCCCGTTTAAGGTTTTGCCACAGCATCTCAATGGAATTCCAGTCAGGACCAGTCCAAAACCTTAATTTTGTTGCTTTTGAACCATTCAAAGTTGGACTTTCTTGCATGCTTTGGATCATTGTCTTGCTGCATAACCCAGCTGCACTTGAGCTTTACGTCAGAAACTGACAAGTTGGCATTCTCCTTCAGGATTTTCTGACAGAGAGAAAATTCATGGTTCCATCAATTATAATTCATCCAGGTCCTGCAGAAGCAAAGCAGCCTCAGACCATCACATTACCAACACCATATTTGACTAAGGTCATGGTGTTCTTAATTTATGCCAGATGTAAAGGGACCCATGTCTTTCAAAACATTCCACCTTTGACTCATCAGCCCACAGAATATTATCCCAAAATTGAGACAAGCCTTTTTTGTTCCTTTTGGTCAGCAGTGTTTTGCAACCTTGCCAATCTCATGGATGCCATTTTTGTCCAGCGTCTTTCTTATTCTGGAATTGTGTACACTGACCGTAACTGAGGCAAGTGAGGCCTGCAGATCTTTAGATGTTCGTCTAGGTTCTTTTGTGACCTCCTGGATGAGTTGTCGATGTGCTCTTGGTGA
Source organism: Scorpiodoras heckelii (assembly GCA_028566435.1). Taxonomy (NCBI): domain Eukaryota; kingdom Metazoa; phylum Chordata; class Actinopteri; order Siluriformes; family Doradidae; genus Scorpiodoras; species Scorpiodoras heckelii. The sequence goes on along the minus strand of JAOVVH010000061.1, from coordinate 10,494,875 downwards.
ATTTTTGGCAGGATAGCCACTCCTGGGAAGATCACCACTGTTCCAAGTTGTCTCCATTTGTTTATAATGGCTCTCACTGTGGTTCGATGGAGTCCCAGAGCCTTAGCAATGGCTTAGTAAGCCTTTCCAGACTAGCAGATTTCAATGACTTTATTTAGCATCTGTATTCAAATCTCTGTAGAACCTGGCATCACATTGGTAGACAGGTTCTGTTTAGATTCAACAGGTCGGGCAATAATCATGCCTGGGTTTGGCTAGTGAAATTGAACCCAATAGTCAATTGAATTTAGTTAAGTGGTTGATTTGGTAGCTAAGGGGCAATTACTTTTTCACTTGGGTGATATAGGTATTGAACAAATCTTGAACTTCAATAAATGGAATGATCATTTAAAAGCTGCATTATGTGTTTACTCAAGTACTTTGTTACAGCACTGTATGTATTGTAATTTTATAAAAACATCAGTAAACAGTTAGAATAATTCTTTACTAAGGCTTGACATTCTGAATAATGTTTTTACCTATCAGGCTCAGGTAAAATGGGTGGCAAAGTGTGTCTTCGCACCCTTCCTTTTCTTGTTTCTGACCCCATTGTGCGAACACTCTCCTGATCTGAATCCAGCTCCTGCAAGGCATCACGTCCTCTGCTAGGTAGGGCGATCTTGGGCAGAGAACCCTCCTATGAATACAAGGTGGGGAGGGCATGTTTATATTCATACAAGTACAATTGAATCAATGACTTTGGTAAATGAGTATATAGTCGTGGCCAAAAGTTTTGAGAATGACACAAATTTTTGGTTTTCACAAAGTTTTCTGCCTCAGTTTTTATGGTGGCAATTTGTATTAACTCTAGATTGTAAGGAGTGATTAGCTGAATTGCAATTAATTACAAAGTCATTCCCTGTCATGAAAATGTCCTTATCACAAAAAATACTGCGTTCCAGCCACTGCACTTCAACTCTACAAAATGGCCTGCTCTTCAGTGCAGTGATGATCTCTTTTGCTCAGGAAAAAAAGGTTAATGAGGACAAGACAGCTGACATCACTCTGTCATGCCCTCTCCTAAAGAGGATGCAGCTACGAGATCGGGTCACCACCAGTGCAGAGCTTGTTCAGGAATGGCAGAGGGCAGATGTGAGTGCGTCTCAACGCACAGTGAGACAAAGGCTTTTGGAGGATGGTTTGGTGTCAAGAAGGGCAGCAATGAAGCCACATCTCTCCAAGAAAAACATCAAGGATAGACTGACATTCTGCAGGAAGTATAGAGATTGGACTGCAGAGGACTGGGGTAAAGTTATTTTCTCTGATGAAGCCCCCTCAGACTGTTTGGGACATGGGGAAAAATGATTGTCCAGAGAAGAAAAGTTGAGCGCTACCATACCATGAGTCCTGTGTCATGCCAACAGTGAAGCATCCTGAGACAATACATGTGTGAGGTTGCTTGGCCAGGAAACTCCCCAGATCTCAATCCCATTGAGAACCTGTGGTAGGTCCTCAAAAAGAGGGTGGATAATCAAAAACCCAGAAACTCTGATCAACTCCAAGCACTGATTAAGCAAGAATGGGCTGCCATCACTCAAGATTTTGCCCAGAAGCTGATTTCCAGCATGCCAAGGCGAATTGCAGAAGTCTTAAAGAAGAAGGGTCAACACTGTAAATATTAAGTCTTTGTTTCAACTGGATGTATTTGTCAATAAAAAGTTAAAAAAAAATTATGGAATGCTTATAATTGTACTTCATTATACAATATAACCATCTGACAAAAGGTTCTAAAAAAGCTGTCAGCAAACTTTGTAAAAACCAAAATTTGTGCCATTCTCAAAACCTTTGGCCACGACTGTACAGAATTTATAGTATGTGACATGTACAGCAGCGCATTTGAAAGCACAATATTAATTCACACCTTCATAGTATGGATGGTGGCCTTGTCTAAAGCTAATACTCGATCCAGATTTCTCTCATCCAACTCTCTAATGTACATATCATACAGCTCCTGAAGTTGTGGAGGCACCAGTAGACTGTGATCTGTGTATAGATATAAATACATCAATACTGACAGTTCTTAATGTACATTTTCAGACACCACAAAAAATCCCCCCCAGTACACTCACTGTCGATGAACTGGCGCTGCTGCTGGATGATCTCATGGCACAGTTGCCTGTGCTGTTCAAAGCGCTGCACCACCACATCCTTCTGGCGGATGACATTGTCCTTGAGAAGCGTGTGTGACTGCATCTGTGCATTCTCGATCTCCAGCTCATGCACCTTACAGAGGAGTCCCAGAACCTCCCGCTGCTCCTCTGAGCTCACCCTGCATGGCAGCAGCTCCTCCAGACGACGGGCTCTTTCACGAAGCTCCACTAGGAGGCGCTCCAACCCAGCCTGGACAGCACAGCAAAGTCACCCTTATTTAATAGTCACCCAGTGTTCACTAGAATGTAGTTTTTACTACATGTAAATACTTAGAAGGGGTAAATGGCAGACAATGTGATCTGCTCACTTTTTTTCATTGTAATATGAAGAAATGTGACTTAATTATAACTTGTATAATATAACAAAGAAGTACCCCACCTTATAGACCCAAAGTTACCCCAAGTGTGCTCAGATTTCAATTCTTTGATGCTAGATACTATAGTAAACTGAATTTGGTGTGAGGGGGGAAAAATCAGAGCCATTTTTTGTCTTTAATAATTATCCTTTCAGTGTAAAGGACACAATTAAAATTGTTAGCATGTTACATGAATTCTCAATAAAACAGGTAATGTGAGGAATAACAGTGTCTGCTGAAAAAGTGGATTTTGTTCTGGTATGATCTCAGGCCAAACACCTCACGTTTCTCTCTCCCATGTTGTAAGGCTGATAAGCCATTGCAAACATGTTCCAGTCACCCTACTCGAAAGTAAATCTCCTTCACAGTCACACTTAGACCAAGACGTTAATGAAATCACAGGAGGGGAATAGGAATAATATTAAAAAAGGGATGTATCAGTCAAAAGAATACCAAATGTTTGTCCAGTCTGACCCTCACTAAATCTGAGGTGCATTTTACATCTTCATTACTGCTGTTATTGGAACTCTCTTTTTTTTCTCCTTACACTGCCAAATGGAAACAAGGTCTGAGCATCTGTTAGTCATTACCTTTTGTTTGTGTATTTTTTTCTGTTCAGCCATGAGCATGACCAGGTTCTCTCTGGCCATGGCCACCTCCTGAGACTCGGTGCTATCTGGAGGAGAATCCGGAGTATCTGAATCCTTCTCACTTTCGTCCTTGTTAAAACTCTCTTTCCTCCGTTCACCTTGCCACTTCCTGTGGTGCCTGCTGCGTTCCTGCTCCCAACTTCAGAGAAATAAAAACACATCTCGGATCAGGAACAGGCAAGAACAACATTCAGTAGAAAAGAATAAATTTGTTTCAAGCTCGGATATTCAAAAACCATCCCCTTAACTATGATTACATTTGGATTTCAATTCAGGAAAACAGCAAAACAGACAACTTGCCAGTCAAATAAATGTGCCTGCTACAGTAGTTAAAAAATATTCCACTGACCAAAAAATGTAAAATAGGAATTTTACTTAATAATTAATATTGTTGGTTGGAATGATCTTTTTTTTAAACAACAGACATGTGCCTTGTGTATGAGTATATACAGTGGGTTCGGAAAGTATTGAGACCCCTTTAAATTTTTCACTGTTGGCTTAATTGGAGCCATTTGATAAAATCAAAAAAGTTCATTTTATTTCTCATTAATGTACACTCAGCACCCCATCTTGACAGAAAAAA
>JAOVVH010000061.1:10473242-10486645 GCA_028566435.1 Scorpiodoras heckelii | reverse complement strand
CGCCTTATAGTACGGTGCGCCTTATACGTGGGTCAAATACAGAAATAGACCCCGTAATTCAGACTGCGCCTTATAGTACGGTGCGCCTTATGGTCCGGAAAATACGGTAGTTCTTACTGCCTTAACCATCGCTAAGAAAACCATCCTCATGAACTGGAAATCAAAAAATTATTTATGTGTTACACAATATAGAAATTTACTTCTAGATCACATTAATCGGGAGAGAATGTCTGCCTCCTCAAATAACCAATTGGGTGAATTTAATTGTCTTTGATTCCCACTGTTCAATTCCATTACATAGTGGGGGTGGTCGGCTGTGGTCTCATCTCACTGTGTGCCTTATAGGTGGCTGGGGAGTGACTCTGGGGTTGTGGGTGCCTGTTGGCTTCGTGGGGCTGAGGGCTGTGGCTGCCGTTTTGTGGTATCTGTGGGTCTGCCCTGGTGGTGGTGGTGTTTGGGGAGAGACGGGACAGGACTCTCACCAGGTTGAGCCGGGGGGGGGGGGGTTTTGGGGGGGGTTGGGGGGGGTGTTGTCTTGTGATCTTGGGGTGTGGGGCCTGGGATGCTTGGGGTGACTGGTGCTGGCTCTGGGCCAGGTGGATGGCCTCTTCTGCGCCTGTCTGGAGGCGGGGTCTGGGGCCCTGGCACTCGGGGTCGCCCATTTCCTTGTTGGGTCCCTTACTGGTGGAGTGGGTTGGCCCACGTCGGGACATCTGGGACATGTTTTTCGGGGATTCTGGGGTGCCCGGGCAGTCAATTGAGGAAGCGGCTGTCCCCAGTTGTGGGGTAGTATGGGTGGGTTTGGAGCAGCTTGTCTCGTACTCAGGCCAGTTTTTCTTGTCCCCCTTTTTTTGTGTGTGTGTCTATGGTTGACTGTTGTTGGGGCTTGATGTGTAGATGGGGCATATCTGCACACTCTATCTCGCATAGGCCACAGTGGGCAGGGCCATTAACATGGCTTTGCTCGCTGTGCTGCGTGGCCACCCACCCCTCCTTTTTAATTACATTATAGATATTACGACTCACGACACATCATTATACACATAGGGCGTTGGGGGGCAGGTATGTTCCCCAGAAGCTGGGCGGTGTGACTACTTAGGTGGCCCCACTCACCTCTTCACTGCTGTCTGCCCCCAATTTTATCTGCACCTTAGACATTGAGGGTTTTGGGGGGAAGGTGTGGATGAGCTCTGTTGACCGGAAGTCGGGTCTTTCTACACCCCTGCTTCATGCACCCGGCCCGGGACGGGGGTTGGCTGGCACTTCGGGGGTCTGGCTGACTGCATTCTGGGGTGGCTGCTAGCCCTGGGGACATTCATTCACCCACACGTCGGAAGGTGAGTTGATGAGAATGAGTGTGTCTCGTTGTGCATTTGTCTTTGTCTTTAGATCTGGATGTATGTATGTGACTGGCCTGTGTGTGTGTGTGTGTGTGTTTGCGCGTGCTTGTGTGCATGTATTCTCGGGCGCCTGGGGCTTTAGGAAAAGTCATCAAGTTTCAAGTTGAATAAAGATCATTTTGGGGTTTTCTCTACTGGCAAACAGTTGTGGGTCATTTTTGACCCTTAAGACAACGCACAAGAACAGGTTTGTGCTGTACCTGTGCAGCACGTTCAGAGCCTGCAAGGTCGATCATAAAGAGCCGAGCAAAGCGGACCTCCTGCAGGACATCTCTGCAGCGGCTCTGTTGCCGCACAGCCACCTGGAGTACGGCATGAGAGCGTGAGGACGTTTGATTGGCCGCTGTTGGCTCCTGAGTCCGCTGCTTATTCCCCTTCATCAGCAACTCCATGATCTAATAAATGGAAAAACGCAAGACATAAAAAGACTTAAAAAACTAATTTAGCATTCACCTATTATAAAAATTTGCAGCTTTGCTAATATTGTCACTTTATGTAAAGCAATGAGGTGGTTTATTTGAGCACTTAAGAACTTAGCAGTATTAAAAATCCACTACCAAGATTTAAATTTCTCCTTTCAAGGAAACAGAAGCATTTTGTGCATTTCAATGTGCCTTTGTTTCTGTTCTAGTACTGTCCCCACCCTATCCCATTTTTGGTCTGTTACCCGAATTGTGCCCACCTATTCTGCGTTTATACCTTATCCTGTCTATTTATACCCAGCTGTTTCTTTGTCAGGGGCAGAGTGATTCAGCAGGTACATAGCATTGTTGCCTCCCAGCTCCAGGTACCACAGGTCAATCCTTAGCTTGGATTAGTGTTTGTGTAGCGAGTCTGTGCACATTCTTCCTGTGTCCAGGTAGGTTTCCTCAAGGTCCTCCAAACTGCCTAAGTTAAACTGCCCCTATGTGTGAATGTGAATGTGAGTGTACATGGTGCAAAGCGATAGACTGGCATCCCATCCTGGGCAACCCTGACCAACTGAGGGAATGAGTGTTTCTTTTTCTCATTGCTAGCTCCTGGTCCTGCTTCTAGCATGAGTTCAGTGTCTTGTTTTCTAGTTTCAGTTCTGTGTGTACTGTTTCCTGCTTTTGACCCTCAAATGTTTCCTCCAGTTTATAATCATGGATCATTGTAGTTTGTTGATATCTGCCTGTGCTCTGATGCCCGCTTGGATCTCTGACAATAATTCCTAGATTGCCGTTAATAAAGCACACACTGAGTCTTTACACTTGTGCCCTGACTTTATTCACCCTACATTATACAAGACATTTTTTTTTATAATTTATCTAAAGCTAACACACAGCTTATTCAAGAACAGAATATAATTCATATAGGATACTGAAATATACAGTATGTAAATAATCTGTATATGCATATTTGTTTGTTTAATTGCTGTATGTTTTTGCCATGCAGTATATTACAGATATAGAGTATAACACAGTGATAAATTCTGTCATCTCTTAGGAAGAAAAACATACAGTATTGGCTTTACATAGTGTAGAGTTAATACTGAAATTAACTAAAAATTAAACTGGAATAGACTTTAACAGAGAGTCATAAATTGAGTGTACAAAACAATACTGATGTGTGCAAACAGTGTTGTATACTACAAATGCTGACTGGGTAGAGGCTGGATAGGCTGAGACAAAAATTAAGGTTGGGTGGAAATGAAGACATATTTGCAAAGCCTGCAAATTAACATGATCATCCCACTGACAATTCATAGTTTCAAGGCTATTTGGTGATTTACATGGATGGGTAGGACAAGCTGCCATTTAGAAACGTTTACTATACTTCTAAAATTCAGCAGCCTCAAAGGCACAAACAGCACACAGATCATTTCAACAGTGAGAATAAGCCATCTAGAATATCCAGCATCTATTAAGAACAGTAGTTACATACCAGTTTTTTATAAAGATAACTTTTCCCAAGTAAATATTGACATATATGTTGAACATCAATTAATTCTGCCCATCAATGCTAGAATTAATAGAAAAGCATAAATAAAATTGTTCAAATAATCATTCCCACTTGATGATGAAGAGTGTAACTGACCTCACGGGCATTAATAGTGGAGACCTCTGTGATGCCAGCTACCTGGATCTCTCCCTTTGAGTCCTCCCTCAGGTCTAGAAAGCCAGAGGATGGATTCAGCAGGTCCCGGATCATCTCATTATAGATCTGTAGAGAAAACAGTATGTTCGATTTCAATGTCCAAGCATCAAAAATCATTATATTCATCCATGCAAGTCTACATTTAGAAGTATAATAATTAATTTGTGTAATATTTATATAAAATCCATTTATTCTCTGTATATATATATATATATATATAGTCTGTCTTTCAATGCAACCTCACAACATGAACCACAAAATATCATTACACAACACTGTAAAAACCTTACAGAGGCTCACTTAGAAAGATACAGAGCACAACCACGTCCTGAGTGACTGCAGTCGCTTCAAAAGCTGTAATTTTAGCAGCAACAAATAGAACATTTTCTCTACATTAGCAAGGACGCTTTCATGTCTCCTAAAGAGGTGATTATTTCATGGTGATGAGGAAGTATATAAAAGCCCCTTGAAATTAAATAAAGTGATTAGATGCACACACACACAAACCTAAAATAAATGGAAAGAAGGAGGTAGACATAGCAGAGACGGAGAGGGACGTACATGACATTTAGTTATGTAGTTCCCTGTGGTATGTAAAAAAACAACTTAAAAGCACACATTTTGTGAAATGTCATCCATAGGAGGTGCTGTAACAGGCAATTGCTTAAGCACCAATTTTGCAATTTGGTATGCTATTTCACTTCATTCTTGCTTTTTCTCTCACTTTATGGAGCAGTCATAACATAACATCTAACAACTGTATACATTTTTGTCCATATTGTGTTGCTCTACACTGAATTAATGAGATCTCAATGTGGGATGTCAATGGCGTAATGTTAAAGAATGAGCTGGTATATGAGCATATAGTTCTGAAATTAATGTTCAGGGCATAAACACATTTAAAATGTGTGATCATAAAATAGAATATACATTCAATCAGGGTGAACCTACCTAGTCATTGCCAGCATAAAGTGCTGTTCACAAAGACCATTTTTTAAATAAAAGACTGAGAGAGTATAACCTTTTATTTGCATTTACTGCAGTTAAAGTTAGGGTTAGATTTAGAATTAGATGTAGAAATTTCTTATTACATGTAAGTAGTTAAATACATAAAAAATATATATTACATATGCATAATGTCCTGAGATGCCAGTATGTCTGTGTGTGTGTGTGTGTGTGTGTGTGTGTGTGTGTGTGTGTGTGTGTGTGTGTGTGTTTGGAGGAAGCTGATGAGACAGAGAAAGGCACCAGCTGAGTCCTTTCCAAATTGCAGTCATAAACCAGCCTTTAACCTCTTTGTGAGTGTGAGTGGAAACAAATATTCTCCTCCTCACAGACAGCAGAGTGGTTCCAGGCCAGAGATCAACCAGCAACCGTTATGGCCCTCTATGTGGCCAGGTCCCAATGACCAATTTTGATCAATCTTCACTGCATTCATATAGGTAGCACAGCTGGTGTCCAGAGTAACATTTTTCACCCAATGTCCTGCATATCTGCGTTATTACCATGCTGCTCTGTAACCTTTACATGGCCAACCTGTGTGCGATTGTGCCCTTGTACATGACCTGACAGCTGGTCCTTTCAAATTCTTGGAAGGGGGCTTTTTAATAAAGATCAATCAATTATGCTCCGTACCATTCTTTGTCTTTGCTGCCAGGCTCTTGTTGGTTGAATAAAGCTCTCAGTCACTTTCCTTTCAAGGCTTTTCTTTCACATTTGACACATAATGTCAGTGTGTTATAACTCTTACAGTACAGACATTTCTCTTGAAAGAAAGACATGTTTAAGAGTGTTGCTTTTTCAGATCTCAGGCAGTTGTTATGTGTTAGGAAAACTAAGAATGAGAAACGTATTATGGGCATGCAGTATTAGTTTGACATTAATGAAGTAATAGATATGGGGAAGAGAGTTAATGGAATAAGTATTCTTATGTAACAGTACTGTTGAATTCTCATATCTGAGGGCAACAGCTCTTTCATGGGGAATTGGATGGCAGACACTACACATAATCTATAGCTAATAATAAGCAGATTTTAAAAATGCACAGTTATTCAACATAGAAAACTGTAAAATTGTTGATATTTTGAAATTTCTGAAAAGTTTTTGACTTTCTTTAACATTAATGAAAGGAGTCTGAGGTGTTGATGGCTTGTAACACTCAGGAAGTTTTTCACCCTCAAGAGTCTATAGGACAGAGGACTTTACACTTTATGGGTTCTCAGTAACATTACAAGCTCCATTTTCTTCTTATAATTTTAAGAAAGAAAAAATGCCTGGTGAGGGAACAACTGTTCATAATGGTTATGTTCTACAACATTATCTCTAATAACAATTAAGAAGTACAATGTGTCGATTATTAATTATAATTTGAACTTGATAAATTGTTGTGGTGTAAATACTTTAACAAGTACTGTTACTGGAAAATGATCATCTTCAGGGTGGTAACAGTGTCTCTGCTTTGTGTCTGTCTCTGATGGTTACACACTTTGTCCAGCTCATATCCTATTTCAACATGTTTAATTGATCAGACACTTATGGTAAACAATAGATTATCACAGTGGGATACTGTCTCTAAATAACTCCTTATCAAAACATGTCAGTCAGTGGCAGCTGGTGCTAAAAATGGAAAATTCAAGTGATAAAGCACATTATAAGGTACCACCAATCAGCGAATTTGAGTTTAATGTGGGATTATTATCAACATTATTAAAGAGTGAACACCACCAAATCCACAATTTAAACCATAACCCAGTAACAATATAGCAACATATAGTAAATTAGACTATTATAATAATAATGTTGACAGAACTGAATTAAAAGTAAATCAATCACATTACCAAGTGCATCAAATTTAAAACCTTTTAATGCTAAAACCTTTATTTTTGCTAAATCAATGTAATGTCATTTAGGACATCTTAATGCCCCATTATAACGAATAAAACAAACCACACGTGAGCTCGTCCTTGATCACTTGCCTTCTGCTGAATTTGCAAATTGGGTCCGTCTGGCCCAAGCTCCTTTATCTTTTATTTCTTCAGTTGAATGCCTTGTGAAAGGGTTTTTTTGTAAAGATGAAACTGAATTTTCTTTCATTTAAAAGAAATGCTGTGCCAACCTGAAAATTGTCCGTTCATTTCCTCAGTACTGGTCAACTAATAAGCTGACTAAAGATTCAACAAGAATCATCATGAGGTCAAAAAAATAAAAACAATACTGATATGCTATCAATAACAGTGCTGTATCCCATCTGAAAATCTTAAGTAACCAATTAGAGAGCAGCCTCAGATCACCTGCTTATTAAAAGCTTAAGCTGCTGCATAGACACTCATTTGGCCTGCACCCACACACAGGTATATGCATTCACACAGAAATTAACCAAATACACTTTTTAAAACATAAATGCTCACATGACTGCCAGGTGCACAATACAACTAAATAATCTTTATTTTATAATAATTTTGCAATATATAATTAACTTAACTTTAAGCATGTTTAAACAGACCTTCTTCTCTAGATAACTTGACTAGCCACCACTTATGTTGGTCACTGTACTGAAATGGTAACTGGAATAATTGGTTGTTACTGTTAAACATGACTATAATGGCCACAGTTAAATATTTTATATTTTGTACTTCATTTTGAATTTACAGGGACAGTGGGTTGTGAGATCAGTAAAATGCTCGTAACTGTAATCTTACCTCTAGGTAAGACATGGAGACACTGTACTGCATGTCATCACTGGTCTCTTCAATAGCCTTGAACAGGTCATTAAGAGTGCGGACATAGATGCCAGGCTCCTTATCCGTGCCCAACATAGTATAAGTCTTCCCACAACCTACGTATGTGCGCACACACACACACACACACACACACACACACACACACACACACACACACACACACATGCAAAGCCAAAATTGATCAAATAAATATACTAATGTACAGACATACACTTGAAGGCCATAAGTTTGTGTGGGTCTTCCCCAAACTGTTGGCAGACGTGTTGAGGTAATTATAACAGAAAGCAATTTCAAAAAGCACATATGCATGCAGTAGTCAATTGACCACAAACATTTGGCTATATACTGTAGTGTACTACTGTATTAGAATCAAGTTTTACACCAACCATTTCTATATCATTTAAACAGTAAGAGCATTTGCTTATAAAACAAGTACAGTAAGCTTTTTATAGGCAGCTCTTAAACCGTATGCTTGCTTTAGAGATGAGCCATCACAACTTGGCCCTTGTCAAAGTAACTCAGATTCTTATGGTTGCCAATTTTTCCTGTTTACAACACGTCAGCTTTGAGAACTCACTGTTCACTTGCTGACTAATATACCCCACCCCTTGACAGGTGCTACAGTAATGAGATAATCAATATTATTCACTTCACCCATCAGTGGTTTTAATGTTATTCCTGATCGGTGTATATATTTATATCTAATATCTCTTATCTGTTTATCTCTAACATCTCATATCTTTATCTCTTTGTTTGGTGTTTGAATATACAATTTGTTTCAAGGCTTATACAAATTTTCTACGAAACCCATTTTTAGAAAAGTTGGGACACTTCCTTTCTATGCTATAAAAACTGAAATCTGTAATTTGTTAATTCAAATGAAGCTTTATCTAATGAACAAACGGACAAAGAAAAGATTTTCTAAATTTGTTTATATTTAATAAATTAAATTAAGTTAAGTACAAATTTCAGTTTTTATTATATTTTAAGAAATTGTCACAACATTTATTTAAATAGGGTTCATAATTTCAAATATATCCCCAAAAACAGTGATTTACAATATTTAAAAAAATAATAGTTTTCATTTTTAAGCATAGGTTTACATTTTACAAATCAGCCCCACCCCAAATTGTCACAAATGTGCTTAGTCCTTTCCCATAAATTCAACATATGTAGTTGAGGCATATGTAGTTTCAAAGTTTCAAAGTTGAAGGAGAAGTCTTGGTAAAGTTTTAAATGCAGTAGATCACCTCACAATCAGAAAACAGCTCAAAAATCACAAAAATAAAATAAAACAGTTATTTCACACATGGATATATGCCTTTTGTGCAGCTCAAGTGTCTAGTATAATGCTACACAGAAACTTTATAAAGCAAAGACAGCTTTCACCACGGAGACCAAACAAACCAAACAAGCCAATTAATGTCTTAAGGCTTGTGAATTCTTAGAGGCTCATGTGTTCTTAGAAACTGGATGTCTCCTTGGTTTAATAACCAGAAAGCATTAGTTTCCCTTTTGAAAGGCATGCACACTCATTTCCTTGTTCATGATAAATGATGACACACTAACCTGTGGGTCCATAGGCAAACACAGTGGCATTGTATCCTGATATAAGGCCCTCGATTAACCCTTTTGTGGTGGCCCTGTATACTTTTTCCTGTTTACAACACACAGGGAGGTTTCCGTGTTTATAATCAGCTCTTATACCATACATACAGAGGTTACAATGCAGAAAATATTCATATATGCTTGAATTTATGCTTGATTCATTCCAGACAGACATATATTCATAGACTTCACTCATCCATACTGAGGCCTACCTGTGTGGCTGTGTAGTCAAAGGCCACATCAAACATATACGTCTTCTCCCTGGAACGATGGGCTCGCAGGATGTCATCTGGATCCTCCAGAGGGTCCATCAACACGACCATCTGAGAGAAAAAGGCAGAAAAAATAAAGACAGAGCAAGAGAGAGAGATTATTTTCAGTCTCACTCACTGACAATAAGGGATATTACCAAAGGAGACACCAAAGGCATCAAATGTATTTATGAGCAGATTCAGCATCCATACTTAATATTAGTGACTCCAAAACTGTTTACTGAGCATGAAGCAGCTCTACACTGTGTCATGATGCAAATAGAAACTGGCTTGCCATTTATTTTACATGATGACACTGTAGAACCTGAATTGTACATTGCTCTCTCTGAACACTTTATTAGAATCACCTGTATTTAAAAGATGCATAAAATCATGCATATATAGTAATTCAGGTAATTCTGATCAACTATCAGAATGGGAAAAAATATTACCCCAGTGACTTTGACCATGGAGTGTTTGTTGGTGCCATATGGGTTGAACTGAACATTTCTAATAAACTGCTTATTTCCAACAGTCTCTAGAATATACTCTAGTGAATGGTGCAATAAAGAAAAAACATCCAGTGAGCAGCAGTTCCGGGGATGGAAGCACCTTTTTGGTGAGAGAGGTAGAAGGGAGAACGCCCAGATTGGTTTGAGCAGACGAATAGGCTACAGCAACTCAAATACAACTGTGGTGAGCAGAAAGGCATCTCAGTCGTGTGGATGGGCCACATTGGATTCTACTTCTTTCAGCCAAGAACAAAATGCTGGCTGCAGTACGCACAGGCTCTCCAAAATTGGACAGGTGAAGTCTGAAAAAAATGTAGCTTGGTCCGATAAATCTCGATTTCTGCTGAGGTACACAGATGGTAGGATCAGAATTTGTCATCAATAAGAACCCAACGTTAGTGACATCCATGGATCCAGCCCATCTTGTGTCAACATTGCAGGCTGGTGGAGGTGGTGTAAAGTTGTACGGAAAGTTTTCTTTGCACACTTTGTCAATCATCAGTCAGTCATTTCTTGAATGCCACAGCCTATTTGATTATTGTTGTGCATCCCTACATAGCCACAATTTACCCATCTTCTAATGGCTACATCCAGCATGATAATGCACCATGTAAGACAGCAAAAGTCGTCTCAAACTGGTTTTATGAACATGACAATGAGATCAGTGCTCTTCAGTGGCCTTCCCAGTCACTGGATCTGAATCCAGAAGAACACCTTTGGGATGTGGTAGAACAGGAGATTCACAGAATGAAAGTTCACCTGAATAATCTACATGATTCAATCATATCATGTTGATGGAATGTTTCCATAATCTTGTGGAATCCATGCCATGAAGAATTGAGGCTGTTTTTAGTCAAAGGGAGGCCCTACCCATATTATTATAATATTCCTAAAAAGTGTTTTTGGTGAGTGTATATCTGATATTGGTGTAAATTGGTGATAATTTTTGAAATTGGCTAAATATTATAAATCTAAAAATATGAATATATAAATAATATAAAATTAAAAAGTATACCTGATTTGAACTGATTAATGGTTCTGACAGAATCACATAATTTTTAAATAAAGTGATTCACGATTCAGAAAACCTCTTTTAGTTCTATAACACCTATCCTCTACGTCCTTATGTAAAAGACATTGGTTTAATTATGAACAGCAGAAATAAATACTTCTTGCAGATATAACTGTGCAGGCCTTTTAGCAGGACACACTGTTCTGATCATTTTTACAATCTTATTCATTCAGACTAATACATTTTATTGTTGAGTTAAATAAACCATTATTAGAAGCATATGTAACATCAAGCAAAAATAAGGAGCTAGTTATTTAGACTAATATGTCCTTCTGTTAGAGTCTGACCTTAGCATTTGAATGCAGCTGGAGACTTTTTTTTCTGAGGCCATGATGGGTTTCATAAGCTTGTCGTGTACTCATTCTGTCCTCTTTACTGCAGATTATTTTCTGGAAATTATGCTATTAGAAGGAAAAGGGCCATGAAGCTGAAAGCTTGCTGTGTTAAGAGCTCTACTGCTGCTGGAGTGCTGTGAAGCCCACTGCTCAGGCTGCAGTTGCCTGTCACTCACATTCCCCCTAACACCCCCCCAATCCCCCACTCTTTTGATGAGCCCTCAGATACACACACTGCTCGCTTTGAAGCCTATTGTTTGAAATTCAGGAGAGGAGATCTGACTTTTAAAAGAGCACAATTAATACATCAAACAAGGCAAACTCAAGTCTGTAAAATGGGAATGAAAATTGAAAAGGGAAATGTGAAATGAGGACTGCACCCTGCTGAACGTAAATATATCAAAAAGTTACACTAAATCTAATATATGTAACATATCTAACAATTATCTTCAACAATCTGAGTTAGTGAAACTTGTAACGTTTGTTAATTTTATTAATTTCATTTAAAATTTAACAGCAGCATTGACAGTCATATATTTCTGTCAAAATTCTTCTCTTCTTCTTCTTCTTCTTCCATTTCTCTTCACCAATTTTTGGTCAACAGTGTCATATACTCACACTTCCCTAATCCATATGAAACTTGGTATGGTCGTAGCCCCACATGTCTGATACAGAATACAAGGTTTGTGTCCCTAAGTGCACACTGCCCTTCGTGCTAACGCTTCCTGAATTGGGGCAGACTCAAAGCACTTTTTGAGCAATAGCTTGAAAAACGTTTTGCTTAAAATTATTACATTTTTTATGCCCTTAGGAGGTCCCTAGGAGGCCTGTTGTCATAGCTCATGACCACTCTTTAGTGGAGTAGTGCTGTCTAGTGAATAATGTTCAGAGCAATGACCTAGAACTTCCCTAGCCATTGGCTTGTGATGTAAAGTTTCAAACTTCAAATTTTGAGATATGTTGTCCAATGGGGCACAGCAGCTGACATTTCAAGAACTGCTAGAATGACAATTTTGCAATTTAATATGGTACGGTTCACTTCATTCTTGCTCTTTCTCTATGTCTAGCATAGTTCTTTTGTATGTTGGCTTGCATGATAGTCTAATTAAAATGTGATCTTCAATACTTGCTTCTGAGTTGATTATTTAGGTTTAAAATATCCTTGATCAATACGTTGGACTATTTTTGCTTTGGTTACTGCTTTCCTACATTACCCACAATGCCAACTGATGACCTGTTGATAGTGATTAAGCCCTACATACATAGCACAATGCAGCAGCACTTTAGTCATTTAGTCTGTCCAGCTCTTTCACCTCCTCATCCATACCCTCCGCTTAAACAGATCAGGTTGCCAAAGCACAAAATGACCTCATACATCAGTAACTAGCTAAACTGATTTGTATATTTGCATTGCATTATAGAACTTTAACTCAAATGTTTGACACTATTACGGTACTTTGCTTTTAGAAGCTAACAGAAAAAGCTATATTTTTTCCGCCTATCAAACACCATTGTAAATGCATAAGCAACATCTGCTGTGATGTCAGGCCAGGATCAATAGGATTGCTAAGCACATCACAAATACAGTATATTAATATAAACATATTTTATGTGGTTCATTGTAGAATTTTCCTTTAATCATGTATGGACTTGATCTAAGCCTCCGTTTATGATATATATTTTATTGTCTCTGCATAATCTTCTCTGTGCTATAAATCAGATACATTTTGATATGTGTATCTGGGTGTCACTAAAAACAGCTAGTACACTGTTAATGTCTGAGTTTGCGTGTGAATCTAACATTAAGGCTTTATGAAGGATCACTGCTCTTGACCATATGGCATGTGTCTGTTAAGTAACCCAGCACCATCACACACAAACGCACACAGAGACAGCTGCACACTGTGCCCTCTTTCACACTCTTTCTCCACCCAACTCTACATTTGTATATCTGATTAGCTTAATTGATTACTGGAGCTTATTGTTTATTACACTACTTCCTATAATGGACATCATGCTACACTCAGGCTGTCAGAATGCATGAGTTTTCCAGTGCTAAGAATTTCTACAACGTTTATGTGTCTGAATGCAAAATCTCTATAATAAATCCCCAATGAAATATTTAAAATTGTACTTTTAGTACAGCAAAATGATCATGCGTTGCTAGATCTTGAAAACAGGATGTAAATAAACACACTCCATATAAACTGACTGTTTATGAATGATGTATTTTATATTTAAATATAAAAAGTAACAAATTACTTAGTAGAGCACTTACCCTTTCATTGTAGATAAAGCTCAAACTGTGTTATGTTGAACATATATGAATTTGACTCATTAAATGTATGATGTTTAAACAAAAATATT
>JAOVVH010000061.1:10441019-10456216 GCA_028566435.1 Scorpiodoras heckelii | reverse complement strand
TACCTCATGAAGCTGATTGAGAGAATGTCAAGAGTGTGTAAAGCTGTAATCAAAGCAAAAGGTGCTACTTTGAAGAAATTTTGGTTTGTTTAACACTTTTAAGTTTACTACATGATTCCTTATGTGTTCCTTCATCTGCATTCAGATTCACTGACTTCCGTATTAATTTACAATGTAGGAAAAAATATATATATATAAAAACATTGAATGAAAAGGTGTGTCCAAACTACTGACTGGTACTGTATATACTGAACATTTCAATAGCTGTGTATACTACAAAAATGAATATTTTTAGGGATGCAACTAATGATTATTTTCATTGTTGATTAATCGGTCAGTTATTTTCTCAATTAATCAGTTACTTGTTTGGTCAACAAAATGTCAGAAAATGGCAAAAAAATGTCAAGCAATGTTTCCCAAAGCCCAAGATGGCATCCTCAAATGTCTTGCTAATAATTTCTGAAAAGTTTTTTTTGTTGTTGTTGTTTTTAATAAATAGTTTTGGGTTTAAAAAAAAACATAAACATTTAATTATACACTTTGTTGTCTAGCTTGTATTCAGAGTAAAACATACAGTATAATAATAATTATTATATAAATCGGATAACAATATAGTTGTGCATTGCTTTCTAATGCGCAACCATAGTAATAATAATAATGATAGTAATAATAACAATAATAATATCTAACAACAATAAAAGTGTTGAAATGTGTAAATAAGTCAGTACATTTGTGTGTCACGGTCATATGACAAGTAAGTAACAGCTGACCCATATGATGGAGCATCTTGTATTTCTGTGAAGCTCTGATAGATGATGTTCATCTGCCTGTAAACAGAGCTTCTTAGGTAAGACAATGACATCATCCTCTCTGCTGTGACCCTACACACACAGACAAACACACACGCATGCACTCACACATGCCTTATCTCACTCTTGAAGACCAGACCTTACCTGTGTGACATTATACATTGATGATGCATATCAATGAGGCAACTCAGCACCTTGCTGTTTACATTACCGCTCCTTTCCATTTTCCTCCCACATGGCATTTAACATCTAACGGCACCATCAACACTCTACAGAAATACAAATGTTGGAAAATTCATATCTGCAAAGCATTAACATGAGCAAAAGAGAGATAAAATAAAACTGAGATAAAATAAAACTAATTAAAATAAAAACTGTAACATTGTGTTATAAAGAGACATAATACATTTATGAAGATTAACAGACAAAAGCTGTTCTGTGAGTAACACTTTAATGAAAGCTCAGTCATGTCAATGACAACATCTCACTGGGGGATTGTACAGGAAAAGCCGTAAGACAGCTTTATAACTGCACATATTCAGAGTCAGCATAGGCAAGCCCTAGCAAGTTTGGGATTTCCATAATTAAGAACATCTTATCAACATTGGAGGGTAGATTTCCACAGGTATTCTGCATTTGCACCAACATAATTAAAATCCTATTAAAATCCCAAACATCATCAACTAGTGCACAACATTATTATATAAACATATGCATAGTTTATTAAGCTTGTGACAGAATTATGAAGCATCATGCCTGTGTTGTGTATCAGGTGAGCTGCGCAGGTGGACTGAAGCAGGTGGCTGCTGACTAATCCCACTAAAGCTCCAAGGCTGAGCTCAGACTCAAGAGGCTTACGCCCTCAGCCTTCTCCCTCTTGGCAGAAACAGCAGTTTGTGTCGCCTGTAAACGAAGCTAATCTGGCTCAGCCTACCCGAAGATGTGCAGAGCCATATGGCACATGTTGCACAAACTACAATCACTAATGTTGCTTAGGTCACTCTGCAAATCTGGCTAATTGATTTGGATTAACAGATGGCAGGATATTAAGGTTGGAATACTTTGTGCCCTATTGTGTATGTATGTGCCATACTACATTTTACATTTTATGAAATATTTACATTTATGCCTTCTGCGTGTGTGCGTGCGTGTGTGTGTGTGTGTGTGTGTACTGAAAAATCACTGGGACCACAGGCTGTGGCTCTCTCCTCCCGTCCATTCATTTGGTTGCACAAACACAATACAAAACATATAAGCCCTTGTGTGTGTATAAGTGTGCTTCTAATCGCTGCAAGCACAATCCCATCACCTCTCACATAACCTGTTTGCTCTGTGGACTCTTAAGCCCTCTGATGTGCACAAACTGCCCCAGCTACTGTACCAACACAAATATACCACGTAATTAAAGTAGACTTGGAACTCGTATCAGATAAGCAATATAACCATTTTTAATTAACATTTTAGTCAGATTGTATCTCAGATCTCAGCGCATGTGCATATCTGCTGACTGAGACAAGTTGTTTTCATCCAGGGACTATAAGTAATTGCATTAAAGCATGTTTGATTGGTAGTACGGTCAAGAAATTGCAATATTACCGCTTATAATCACAAAATTTAAAGCATATAGTACTGTATTAGTGTAGATAATGTGTATACTATAAACACTTACTAAAGCCATCATGTGTCTCTTTGTTTCTTTGTGTGTGTGTGTTTTAAATAAATATAAGCTTTTCTAATAAATGGGTGTTGATGTCATAAATGTATTCAGTCCAATAAGCAAGTAAAAAGCTCCAATGTGCTGCCCAGTACCATGTTTCTGTTGCCTGGAAACTGACTAAAAACACAATGTAATAGATAATATTGTGAGCTAAGTATATTAAAGATGATAATAATACAGACTAAGGGAAATCAATGAGTATATGATTATTCTCCTCATGTTTGTACTCAGAAAGATTTTTTTTGGCTTGTGATGTGTGTGAGACCACCTATATCGAGTCCTAGTCAAGACAAAGCTCTTGAAGGGTCAAGTCTGAGTCAAGACCAAGACTTTGAGATTTTGGGGCAGCCAAGATCGAGTCTTTGAAGGAGTCAAGACTGAGCTGATACCAGCACCAAAAAAGATTTCAGCAACATTATATATGAAATGCATAGCACCAGTCGATACAATCTGAATTAACTGCTTGATTTTATTTTTTTTTTATTAATGTGTATAATTATTTTGAGAGTATGAAAAATGGAAAAGTTTATCATTGTCACTGTGGTGGGAAAATGAACAATGGCCTTGACGTCTTCCTCTAAAATTGAAAGTCCAATCCATGCCTCTCTGGTCCGAGACCAAATCAAGATCAAGTTGAATTGCTAAATCAACCAGTTAACCAATTCAATTGACTAGTGGGTTCAATTTCATTAGCTACACCCAGGCATGATTACTGTCAGACCTGCTGAATCTAAACATCTCTTAAATAGAGCCTGTCTGACAATGTGAAGTAGGCTAGAAAGTCTCAAACAGCAGCACTTGATACAAAGTCATTCAAATCCACCAGTCTGGAAAGGGCTACAAAGCCATTCTAAGTTTCTGGGACTCCAGTGAACCACAGTGAGAGCCATTATACACAAATGGAGAAGAGAAGAGAAGAGAAGAGCGACAACTCATCCAGGAGGTCACAAAAGAAGCAAAAATAGAAGAAATTGGGAAGGAGGCAAATAGTTTTTCACAGCACTGTACATAGGTGACTGTGTGTCGTAAGAAGGAGAGTTATAAGACAGCATTCTGTGAAGCTCATTATGTTTACACAGGGCATGAAATGATTTTTTTCACTTGAAATTCAATAAGTTTAGTTTTTTTGTCATTGTTTTCTGGGCAAATACAAATAAATAACTAATAAAAATGGTGACCCAACAGGTCTATCTAAGGAACATTGTGTGCGAGGTGAGGATAATGCCCTGGACAGGACAGCAGCCTACAATGATTACTGGTTCTTTTGTAATTATTTGCAAGATGTGGATAAAGATATGCTTGTCTTTTTGCAACATGATTATCATATCTAACAAAAATCAAGTGCTTCAGAAAACACACTATGATCTGTCCTTTTATGTGCAGTGCTTAAATCCAGGGACACAAGGACAGCAATGTTCTTTGCAGTACACAATCGCTATTATTTCACTCTGCTAATCCACTGAAGGACAGAACATGTTTCCTTTTTTCAAATTCCCTACTTGGAAAGTGAACTTACCACAGCTATGTTTACTACGCACTTTCCTTGTAAACACAAGCCTCTTTCACCAGCTCTTAATTGGGGTTCTGACTAATTTGGATTACTAATCTAATTAACATTCTGCCTTCTCTCTATGCTGCTAAGACAATAATACCACAGCAACAACCATCACACTTGATCAATTATTTTCATCATCCTCGTCACAACTGTCGTCATTAATTGCTAAATTACTGCAAATGATCACATCTGTGTGAAAGGACTTATCCCCAGAGTGTGACCTAAATATAACTTAGACCCCAGAGCTTTGCACTCTTCATTCCACTAATAGAAGCAATAATGGGCCCTGACCTGTAGACAGCATCATGACACAACAGACACTAAAGGCCCTGGTCGTGTATTAAATATGCCAGACAGAGTCCTTAGATTACCTCTGATATATTATTATCCAGGCCTTTAATTCTGTTTGAGGCTTTTCATTGGTCAAGCCATAATAACACAAACACTCATATGGATCAGATGATAGGTCCAGGTCTAATGGTTACTTTACAGACAGTACTTTATCTTGTGTTGTGGAACTAACAATACTGAAAAACGTGTTTAGTCATGCTGGTCCCTGCACTCACACAATTAGCTCTGATTCATTTCTCCAGTGTCAGGAAGACACAAATATAATAATTCAATGGTCCAAAGAATCAAAAGAGTACTTTCCTGTCAGCAACAACCAGTAGCTTAAACCTTCACAGTTCTAGATTATTCTTCAGGCATTTACCCGAAGAATGATGATTCCTTCACTATGTGAATCACTATGTGAATTATTCAGTGCCAACTGTAAAAATAGAGAAACTAAGTAGTAACAAGCTTGTGTGACGCATGTCTACACCCATCAAAAGGTCCAGGTCTAAGCAGCCATTCGTGAAAAGACACAATTACATCAGAAGCTACTGTATGTTTGATGCTCATCACCTATAAATAAATATGGTTTTGTGGTTATTTACAAATATAGTCATTTCTATATTGCAATTTTAGAACATCACAGCAAAATTAATAATGCACAAGGGTGACGTGAGCAGACTAAGCAAGTCAAGCACATTTTACTTTTCAATCATTTATCTTCATTAAGCACTTTATCCTAGTCAGAGTCTCTGAAATCCAAAGCCTATCACAGAAACAATAAGCTCCAGACAGAAATACACCTTGGATGGATCAATAGCAGGGTATCATGTACACAATGATTCACACATAGGGTCAATTGAGCATAGCCAATCCACTTACTTGCATGGTTTATTTTTCTAGGGGGAAAGAAAATGGAAGAAATCCATGCAGATACAAGGAGATATGCAAAACTCCACATAGACTGTACCTCAAGTTCAGGATAAAACCAGGAACCCTGATGCTGTGAGGCACCACCCACACTTCACTTTTGGGCCCTGAAATACTTGGGCCATTTCCAACTGCATCTATGTCAAGCACTTTTGAGTTTTGAGGCATTCAGCAGCATCTGAATATACTTTTGGACACCTTTTGGTGCCTCACAAGTGATTTATATGTTGTAATTAAACTATGTAACAACTTTGTCTATGAAGAATGACTACAGAATGGATAGTGGTCTTGTTATGCTGGCCTGCTTTCTTCAAATACTTTGATCCTCATATGAGAGAACATAAAACAGACTCCAGATAGAAATGCCACATTGAAACAAGTAGCAACTATGCAATTGGTAATGGTGCATATACGGTTAGGCCCAGAAATATTTGGACAGTGACATAATCTTCATGATTTGGCTCTGCATGCCACCACACTGGATTTGAAATGAAACAGCTGAGATGTAATTGAAGTTTAGACTTTCAGGTTTAATTCAAGGAGTTGAACAAAAATATCCTATGAAATGTTTAGGAATTGCAACCATTTTTCTACAAAGCCTCCTCATTTCAGGGGCTCAAAAGTAACTGGACAAATTAACATTACCATAAATAAAATGTTCATTTTTAATACTTTGCTGAGAATCCTTTGCCAGCAATGACTGCCTGAAGTCTGGAACCCATGGACACCACCAAACGCTGGATTTCCTCCTTTGTGATGCTTTGCCAGGCCTTTACTTCAGCTGTCTTCATTTGTTGCATGTTTGTGGGTCTTTTTGCCTTGTTTTGACTTAAGCAAGTGAAATGCATACTTAATTGGGTTGAGATCTGGTGATTGACTTGGCCATTGCAGAATATTCCACTTCTTTGCCTTAAAAAAACTCCTGGGTTGCTTTTGCAATATGTTTTTAATTGCCAATCTGTACTGTGAAGCACCATCCAATCAACCTTGCTGCATTTGGTTGAATCTGAGCAGAAAGTATATCCCCGGACACTTCAGAATTCATTCAGCTGCTTCTGTCTTCTGTCACATCATCAGTAAACACTAGTGACCCAGTGCCATTGGAAGCCGTGCATGCCCATGCCATCACACTGCCTCCCCCATGCCATCACACTGCCTCCCCCAATCAACCTAATATGCATGTCTTTGGACTGTTGGAGGAAACTGGAGTACCCAGTACCACGCAGACATAGGGAGGACATGCAGACTCCACACAGGAAGGACCCAGACCACTCCACCCAGGGATTGAACCCGGGACCTTCTTGCTGTGAGCCGACAGCGCTACCCACTGCGCCACCGTGCCGCCCATATTAAGTCATATAAACAGATATAAAGGGTTGAGATAGAAGTAAGGGTGGTGTTTGTGGCTGTACTGTTATTATTACTAATTTTGTATGACATCAAAGAAATACCAACTTACAATTCCATCACTTTATGGAATTTCATACAAATCAGTTTGACAATACACACATAAGGACGACAGACTCTTACCTGGTCGTCCACACGGTGAGCTACTATTGCAGCCGCTTCTTCTATCTCAACATCGCTCAGAGGCCGGATTCGCAAAGCCACCTGGGAAACAAATTTGGACACAGCCAACATTAGGATGGAGGAAATAATAATTCCCAGTTAAATTAGCAAAATACATAATTGTGCTCTGATATGCTGAAACAAATAAAAATATCTATGCAATAATTCAAACTTTTTTTTTAGATTACCATCATCATGAGTCACCTTCATTTTGAGAAAATTTAAAAATATATATTTTTAAGTCTGGATCCAGTACTGAATATTGCCTCATTTGGGCTTTATTAGTTTAAGAAGCCACTCAGTCTGTTAGTTGGTCACTTAATATTGGCCTTCATGCTCTCTACATTCTCTCTAGCAGTTCAAAGGTGCTCCTAAGATTGAGAGCTGCTCCAGTTCAGTGCTGCTGTAAAGGAAAAAAGGGAGAGGCAACTGAACCAGGCAGTGTTAATTATTCAGTCTAGGGCCAAAAGTTTACTGGGAAACAAGCATGCAACTTTCAGAGGATGAAGATTCAACCCAGGTTTGACAAACTGACTTTGGTGTTGTAGAAACCATTAGAACTGAGCACAGGTGAACGGGAGTGTAGGAAAGCTTATTTTGATCTAAAATATCATATGACTATAAAAAAAAATTACAGTTACAGGGTGTCTGCAATTCAGGAACCAATGAGAATAAAAGCGATCATACTTAATTTTGTGAACACAGACTGTCCCTCTTTACCTTATGTACATATGCATATCATGTTTTTCCAGTGTATCATGCTGCCGATTTTGCTCAACATATTCCTACTGATTCCTGACTTTTCAGACCCCATATAATCTTTACATAATAATAACAATAACAATAATAATAATAATAATAATAATAATAATAATAATAATAATAATAATAATATAATTCATCTATGTGCTCTGGGTAGAAGTTGGTCAGTTATAATAGGGCTAGATTAATATCTTGTCATTAAATTCTCTGTTCTTTACACATCCATGCCTACGATTGCATGGATGATTTTTTCATCATGAATGAAAGTTGTTTATGCTTGTCCATGCTCTACTAAGTTTCTTTCTTAACAATGAAGCAAAAAGCTGAGTTCAATGCTTATTTTAGGAACAGGTCTTAAGTGATTGATAGGAGCCAGGACTGCAAAAGTGGCTTTGCATTTGTTGACAGAGATCTTGTCTGATGAGGGGCCGTTGCGCATGACAGGCAAAAGTTTGCAATAACTTAAACTATTGTAATCCTAATTGTGCACTTACTATGGACTTGGGACAGTTAAAATTGGACGAGGTTGTAATATGGTATGAAGTTATGTTTATACTCAGTATGGAATATTAATGCAAAATAATGAGGTTAGTGACGCGTTGGTTGTCCTACTTACTGTTAGTTGGTGGTCTTTCGATTCTGCTGCATCCTTCATGGTGGGATGAAGATCAGCACCTCCCGATCAGTCACTGTGTACAGTTCAGTCTCAGAAGAAGGACAGAGGAATCAGGATCCGCGAAGGCACCATGTTTCACAAGGCGATCCGCCTGCGTCGACTAGTGCGTGAGGAAATTCACCTGCCTGCACCGATACTCTGTATTTAAGCGCTCCAGTGGATATACAGCTTGTTCTTTTGTTAGATATAAACAGTCTATGTGTCGTCAGTCCGTTCAAACAGACCAGTCTTTTTCCGTTCGTGTCTGTAAAAATGTGTCTCCGAGCTGTTCTCTGCGAGCAGAACAGTGTTGTTTGTCCCCTTAGAGATGAGGAGCAAAGCCTCATATATCGACCGCGTCATTAACTTAACGGCAGCTGAGGCTCAGCTCCGGTTCCTCACTTCACGGTGCTGAGCAGTGAGAACTGCGCCCCCTATGGACAACCAGCGTTACTGCTTCTGCGCCCTGGTACAGTAAGTCACTGAGGTCCAGCTTCAACCTAGGACACGAAGCCTTACAGTAGGGCAGCTCTGATAACACATCCCAGCTAACAAAGAACGTTTCAGCCTTACCCTATGGTTCTCAGATGGTTAGTTTTGCAAGAACCTTCTGCCAATGTTTAGAGGACGTTCGCTCCACTTTATTGTGCATCAGAACATTCCCAAAACATTTTGGGAATTAAAACCTCTATAGTTACAGTAATATTCCTATAACATTTAGGCAACCTAACTGGAACATTGTACATTTACATTTATGGCATTTGGCAGACACCCTTATCCAGAGTGACTTACATTTATCTCGTTTATACAACTGAGCAGTTGGAGGCTAAGGGCCTTGCTCAAGTGTCCAACAGTGGCAGCTTGATGGTGCTAAGATTTGAACTCATGACTTTCTGATCAGAAGGCCAATGGCTTAACCACTAGTCTACCGCTGCCCTTGCCATTGTCATAAGGTTTTCCAAAAGCGTTTCTTATATTGCAACGGTTATATACGGTAGGAATGCTAATATAACCAAACGGGAATGTTCTCACATTACAAAGGTAAGGTTCACACATTACAAATGTAGGAGAATGTTCCATTAACCACAGTATGCAACCAAAAACATTATATTTATGTTCTAGGCAAACCATAGCACAACCAAACAAACCTTCAAGGAACCTTCCAGTAACGAAATAGAATGTTTCCAGAACATTCTGGGAACCAAAATTGTTAGCTGGGATACTGCTTGGTCTGAGCTGCCAGATCACAGATCAAACTTATAAAGCATGTATTTCCTTGTTGATACGTGCTAGCCGGGTATACACAACTAAGAGCTAAAACCTCTAGATAATAGAGTCAATAATAAGATAATAAGTCAATCTGTTTCCAAATTCACCTCAATCAATACAGACAAAAAGTTGAATAAAAAAAATGCAGAAATGTCAAATGAAACTTACCTATGAGATCCAATGAATTTTCTTACAATGTAAAACAAAAACTATAACTTGCAAAACACATTTTTTTTAAATCAGCCTTTGTCTGGATAAAAAAATAAATCACTGTGTGAGCTGTGCAGTTACAGTATTTACTGACGTAAGAGATAAGGTAAGTTCTCTTGGTGAGACATTGTTTGCTCTTTATTTCCACGTGTCATTTAATATTATGGAGGAAAGAAAGCAAAGTCATGGTGTTTCTTCTTCTCACAGATCCTCTTCACCATTCTCCTGGTGGGGTAACAAAAAGGACAGTTTAGAAAATATCTTACAGAACGACTGCTCTAGATTCTGTGCAGTAATTGCTATGTTGTAGTACATATGTCCATCAAAACCTATGTAGTAAACCAGGAGCTTTTGCAAACACAAATGCTGAACCACTAACAGACCAAATAAAGCTTACTGATTTTTCCTCTTTGTGTCTTACACAATGCATGTTCCATACGGTACTATATATAGGCAATAAAAGGCTTATCTCAGTGCAACAGGCCACAAAATCAGGGTGCAAGCTGTCAAAGCACCATAAACCAGTGCAGGTGCATTTCTTAGGTTACTGTGGGGAAAAAAGAGTGATATTTACAGAGAAATTTCCTGCTGCATAAAACTCGGTTTTCTTCCTTGAAATGCTGCAATTTTCATCTAAGTATTTAAATAATATGTTAAACGCAGTTTTAAAATTATTTACATTTGACAGGTGTAGCACCGAATTTAGCATTTAGTCTTACCTTGGTGGAAACTGGACTTTCAAACCGAAATTATTAAACATTTACAGTAAGTGAAGACAAACGCTTATTCCAATTTATATCATGCCGCTGTTGAAATCTAGATTGTGACTGGAGAGAAGGTGTTGATTACTTTTCTATCAGCTCTGACAATAGTGCCAGCTGCAAGACAAATCACAGATTTATTTTAGTCAAAACTTCTAATACTTCTTCATTTCTGTAGTAATTTGTTATAAGGGGACTTATAATGGATTTGTTGATACAGTGAAGTTTTTTGACGTGTATGAAAAGAACACAAAGCTGAAGAAATATAAAGAGAAATATAACTAATATAACTAACTCTATGAATAACAAATTGCTATGAAGGAATAAATCACCACAGGACATGCTGCTTTAGGAAAATAATTAATGAGAAGGTGGTGATACAGCCTGACATGAAGCAGATCGCATGAGCAAATCTTGCTTTATTGCTTACACAACAAATGTTACATAAAGAATTCCTGACCTTGTTTTATTTCCTCTCTATTTTCTCCACTATTCCTCTTTTTTTCATTTCTGCCTCCACCATCTCATAGAACTCTTTCTCTGCATGGACCACCAGGTTCTCTGCACTCTCCTCTCCCTCACCATTCCTGTTTTCTTCGTCCTTGCTCTGCTCTGAGCAACTGCGCTCTTTCATACACATCTCTCTGTGTCGAGCCTCCAGAATCTTCTCCCGTTTCATCTAACGTTTAAATATTTGTCAGCACACATACACGCCTTGTATATGAATACAATTTTGAATTCATAAGCAGTGCAGAAGATTTCAGAACACTCAGGCATTAACGCCACATTATAAAATACCTTAGTTGTGGACATCCTTGTAGTTTAAGTCTTTGAGCACAATTTCATTGCTATCCTGACTTTCACATAAATAAATATATTCATGTCATCATTAGCATGCTTTGTTTACTTCATGAGCCAGCTCTCCTAACACAGAGGAGGCCTCTTCTCAATTGAAAAAAAACTGTTTTCAAATATTATAAGAATTTGTATATTTGCATGGCCTACATGTAAGTAGAAAATTTTGTGCTCATGTTTATTTATGTATAAACGTTCAAATAAAAAGTAAAGACATTTAATCTCTAAAATGGATTTTTAAAACATAGTGAAGGGATTCCATAATCCATAACAGAAAACCTAACAAAATGTTATGAAAATGTAGAATACTATTTGCTTTTAGTCCTTGACACTGTCTTCTACCAATATGTAGCCAGTGCTTTCTCATTTTTCTGCAGTGTGTACTGGACTGATGAGATCAGGGGCAGCTCTGAGCCACAAGCCAGAAAACGGCTGTTTAGGAAATTAGGCCCAATCCCAATACCATTCTCTTCCTCGTTTTGGAGTGCCCTTGACTGGGTTGGCCGTTCAGAAGGGAGCCACAAGGGGAAGGGGTTGAAAGTTTTAAATAGGAAATGAGACACCTCTCGTAACTCATCACTTGAGCGGAGGAAGGGTAGAAAATTTACTGCTGGATTATTTTTCATGCTTCATACACAGGACATGGAAAAAACTGTACTGTCTCTTACAAATCATAGTTTACACAAAGTTCTACTTTATAGAAGCTCTAAGATGCCAAAAATGTACAATTCATTTAGATTCTGTTTTCCCATGATAATAACATCAGCACACATGCTTTCAAACTTAAATAAAACTGTGCTCTCTCAAATAAAACACTCTTTTAAATTAAACATATGTAAATATAATGCACTCACTCTCAAACTTGATACATTAATGCTATCCTGCATGTCATCCTGTACTGGTAGCAATGTTTCATGTTACACTGCCTCAGTTCTCAAAGCATCTGAAAACACTCTGTTTGGAGGGCTAATTGGAGGAAGTATGCTGAGTGTAACAAAGAGTGAAAAATTTAAAGGGGTCTGAATACTTTCCGTACCCACTGTATGTCCAGACCATCTTCTCTACTGGAGTTTTGGCTTTCTGGTTGCAGAAGACCAGCACCTCTTGTTACGTTCCAACTGTGAACTTTGTAGACTGATAAAGCAAACTCGAACTATTAATCTATTTAGTACAATTTTATTCTCTGTTGTCAAATCATGATATAGACGAGTCTCAAACTCCAGTGAGGTGGCACCCGGTGCATTTTCCACCTTCCCCTTCTACTCAGCACTGCAGTGACACACAGTGGTGATGGTGTGTTAGTGTGTGTTGTGCTGGTGTGAGTGGATTTTGTGAGTGAGTGAATTGTGAGTGAGTGAGTGAATAAGTGAGTGAATGAGTGAGTGTGTGAATTTGTGAGAGAGTGAGTTAATGAGTCAGTTAGTGAGTGAATGAGTGAGTGAGTAAATCTATGAGTGAGTGAGTGAATTTGTGAGTGTGTGAATTTGTGAGTGGGTGAATGATGGAGTGGGTGAATTTATGAGTGAATTAGTGAGTGAGTGAATGAGTGAGTGAATTTGTGAGTGAGTGAGTGAGTGAATTTGTAAGTAAGTGAATGTATGAGTGAGTTAGTGAGTTAGTGAATTTGTGAGTGAGTGAGTGAATTTGTGAGTGAATTTATGAGTGAGTGAATGAGTGAGTTTATGAGTGAGTGAATGAGTGAGTGAGTGAATTTATGAGTGAGTGAGTATTGCTGTTGGAGCCATACGTCTTCATGAGCACAGCAAACTCACTTCTTATTGCATACACATGGTACAACTTTCATCATTGCTACATTGCACATTGCTTTTTTTGTTGGTTTGTTTGTTTTCTGCAGTAGTCATAGAGGTCATGCCTGGTTGGAGTTGTTACATGTTCTGGAGCAAGCTATCCACATAAGCTATGCAGTTTCCAATCTGATGGCAAACTGTATTATATAATATCTACTGAAGAAGTTTAAAATAAAGTCTTAAACAGTGGAATCATGTTGTGATTTGATCATTGTTAGCCAGTTGTACTGCTTAAAATAAACTGCATTATTATTATTTGATAATAGCTCTAACTAATCATATTCTTTTCATAAATCATAAACAGTGTGATAAACAGAGCAATAATTATAGCCTGGAAAAAATTAATTCTAAACCAGAATGAATGAATGAATGAATGTAAATCACTGTCCAAGCAAGCATCCAGTTTGAAAGACATTTTAATCATTAGTCGTTCTTTAGCAGAAATGTTCATCTACAGTACATAGGGTAGGGATTGTTCTTATTCTGCACTTTCAAACCAGGTGGCATCTGATTGACCAGTGACTCTAATATATCAGCATGTGTCCAGCTCTAGCTGAATGTGTGCCACAGAGAGTCTCAATACCAGCTCAATTAACTCAACTGAACATCAGCAGGTGTAACAGCAAATTCTGATTGTTATATAGCAGTAAACCAGAACAGGAATATTTCCCCATAAAGCAATGTGAGAGGATGTAATGTAATGGATGTTAAGGAAATGCTTAAGTCTAAGTCTTTAATGTACTTACTGTATTAAGACTAGACATATAAAAAAATCAAGAGACTCCAGCCCACTAAGAGTATTAGCCTTGACAGCTCAAAGCAGGATAGTCCAAGATGACTGCAGCAACAGACAGACCATTACAGACATGTGCCTATCTATCCACTAATCTCCCCTGATACCCAGCAGTGCGTTACCTCTCTGTTGAGTGTCACTACTGACTGTGTGGCTCTCTCTGCAACTGTAACAAACTAGCAAACAAGCATCAGGCTGGTAGTGTTATCAGAGTATGTCAAGGTCAAACACATTTACCAGCTGTATAGACATCCATCCATTATCTTCTGCTTTATCCTGGAAGCGAACCCGGATCGTCTTGCTGTGAGGCGACAGTTATAACCACTACACCACCGTGCCTACATTAATTCAAGACAATTAATGTAGACATACATTAATTCAATTCAGTTCAATTTTATTTCTAAAGTGCTTTTACAATATACATTGTCCCAAAGTAACTTTACAAAGACATAAAATCCAGACATAACTTTTAACTTATATAAATTTTATCCATAAACGTTAGCCATAATGAGCAAGCCATGGCTGCAGGGCCAAGAGTGGCAAGGAGAAACTCCCTCAGATGTTAATAGAAAGAAACTTTGAAGGAACCAAACCTCATCATCCTCATTTGCGTGACACCAGATAGCGCAATAATAAAGAATCCCTTCTATAACTGTGTGCTATAGTAAAAAAACAAACAAACTGCAATTGTAAACTGAATTCATTCAAGTTTTAACATGAACTCTATTTTGCTGAAGTTATAAACTGTTCACTGATGGAGATTTGGCTAATAGACTGTAAAACTGTCCATGGCAGGCATAGGAAGGTTGATTATATCAATTGCAAAGCCAAATTCATGGTTTCTAAGTGTATTTATAAGCTGTCCATAATGGTAATCTTTAGGCTGTCCATGTGCCATCCTCAGGAGCAGCGAATGAGTTTCTGGCAATGAGAACTCCTAACATTAAAGATACTAATCTGTCTGAATATATCACTGCTGACGGAATTACATTTAAGGTAGAACAACATAAATATATACGTACAACTATAAATGTGCATTTTAACATATTTATAATTTGTTTTTAATAATTATTCACTAAAAGTTTATTGTCTTCTGGGTACTCCGGTTTCCTCCCACAGTCCAAAGACATGCATGTTAGGTTAATTGGTGTCTCTAAAGTGCTCCTAGTGT
>JAOVVH010000061.1:10410237-10420947 GCA_028566435.1 Scorpiodoras heckelii | reverse complement strand
ACTAGACTATCACCGCAAGATTTACCAAGATGTTCAATTTCGTAGCATATGGCATCATCATCATCATCATCATCATCGTCGTCGTCGTCATCATCATCATCATCATCAACAACAAAGAAATATCTTAATGGGCGGGGCTAAGTGACAACGTGGCATGAAGTATCGCCACACCTTAGTCCCTCCCATGAGCAACGTAAGTGCGATGGTTTAATTCCTCCAGGACAGCAGATGGCGATAAATATTTAAACAGGTCCTTGGGCTTATTTCCTGCCGCAGAAGAAGAAATGTCGCCGTCTTCTTTCTATGGCTACCGCGGACGCGCTCTAGCTAGCGGCTTAGCGTTATAGTCCTTTAGCGAATAACAATTATTTATAAAAACTCAGACGAGGATAATCTACTGCTCTGGGGTTGTTGTGTCACGGAAAAGGGCGAGGAGACGGAAATATACTGAGCCGGTAAATTTTCAGCAGTATTAACTGAGGAATTGTAGCGAACTGGTTAGCTAGGTTAGCTAGTCAGTTATTAGCATGTTAGCTAGCTATATTAAACAACAGAGAGCATATTAAACAACGTTGGTAGGTTATATAACTAGTTAAGTTACACAACTCACACATATTAGTTAGTAGTTCAGTTAAATGTGTATTATTATTATTAATAATAATAATAATAGACATTAGTATGGAGGTAGTGTAAGGTTTAGCACGGTTAGCTTGTGCGGCCTTGGATTAAGTGTGAGCTAACCGAAATGAGCCGACTGTGTAGATTTGTTCGGATCGCTTTAATTATATTTCTGTAGATTTAGGGAGTCTTTGTTACTCAGTGTCGAGAAAAATAGCCGTGTAGGTGACGTGATTAGGGAAAAGGCCCGATAGTTAGCTTAGCTAGCTGATATCCCGAGCTGTACGTTAGTTAGCTTAGCATGTTCACGTAGAAGGGAGGTTCTTGCTAGCGCTTCCGTGTGACTTGGCACGTCATGTTGACCCTTCGCCTAGATACACGTGTCAGCCTGCCGGCCGAGGATCGAGGAAGAGCTGGAGTTTTCAGTGATTCAGACCAAACCGGAATCATTAATGAGGATTCACTGGTTTCACCATACATACTGGGATGATCACAGGTTCTGAGGCATTGCTTCTGTTTTTCTTTGCCTTTATTTCAGGTTTTACGGTGACAGAAGTGATCCTCTGTTCCTAGTTGTTAGTTTTGATCGCTCCAGGACGCCACACAGCCATGTCGTTTATATTTGACTGGATCTACAAAGGGTTCAGCGGAGTGCTGCAGTTTCTCGGTAAGTTTATAACTTTTACGGTTCTTTATTAACGCTGACTAACTTACTCACAGCTACGTGGAAAAAAATGCTTCGACCCCATTAAGACAAAGCGAAGAAACTAAAGCAAAGTCGCGCTCAGTAACAAGGCGTTGAGTTTGTTTGATTTCAGTTTGACACGTTTGTTCCTCATGATCACAAAAAAAACAAAGTGCTCAGATGATGTGTGATGATAATATCAAGTAAATATCAAGTAAAGAAGATGAGTCCTTCCCGAATGGGATATAAATATTACTAAGTACTATAAACATTAATAAATGCTGATACCTACAGTTCAGGAAAGTGTATTATGTTAAACCAATATGTAGATATGATCATATCAGGATTGTACAATCTGTTCTTCTTTGCCCTTTGAACTGCAATTTTCAAGGCAGCTTTTAGGTCCTTGTAGATGCAATATTACTAAAGCTTGATATTTGTTTTATCTCATTGATGGTTGAGCTTTGCCCGTTTTTTCATGACCTGTGGAGTGCGGTTGAAAAGTCTGGGCTCACCAGTGAGACTAACGAAAATGGGGATAATGGGGAATTGTAGCTAAATGTACCTTGATTTACAAAATATTCATAACAATTTTTTTTTCCAAAATATTTGCAAAATATTCTCTACGTGTTGGCCAACTCTTAAATATAATATAAAATATAATCTGAGTTTGTTAATGTTTCCTGTATATGGAGACTTTGGGGATACCGTGTATTTCGCATTTTTTTTCTAATTTATTACAACCGTTTTCATTACAAGTTATATTCTTGATGACAACTTGAATGAAAAGTAAAATCTTTAATATAATTTCATAGTTTCTTAGTATGTGGTATGTCCCGTTTTTACTTAATGATGGCATGTACGCGAGCTGTACTGCTCCACAAGTTTGTGCAAAACCTTATGATCCGTTTTAGAGTAAATTCGCCAGTGTCGCCTAAACACATGCTTCAGTAGAAGAGAAAAATCTGACGTTTTGTACAAAGCCGTTATTGTCAATATCACAAAACCGGCTTGCATGTAAATACGGATCTAGAAATAGTGATGAATCTTGAATATTAAATATTTTTTATTAAAAATAAAACAGTCCCTGTTTTTCCATGTGAACTCACACTTTTAGATCCCACTGTATCGTTTATTTTTATGTAATTTCTTAGATTGCCACCTTTATATCAGGTCTAAATAAGACCAAGAGGGTCATGGTGAAATTCTTACCTCTTTTTAACTTTTCTTGGTTCATTTTAAACAACAGTATTATTCATTATGCCTTTTTGTTTGTTGTCCTGTTGCTGGGTTCAACTACATTTCATTTGTAATTTTTTTTTCTTGTGTAAGTAAATTTGTATTTAGATTTCTGTCCTCCAGAAACCATGGGGGATGCAAGTTTTTTCACTGTATGTTGATTACCGTTCCTAGTTGGTGTTATCTTAGGATATTCCTAACACTAGATCAGTCTAAGGAGGCTTTGTTGTAACATGAAGCTCTCTTGTTTTCTTTTCGGTAAATCTGCAGGTCTGTATAAGAAATCTGGGAAGCTTGTGTTCCTGGGCTTGGACAATGCCGGAAAGACGACTTTACTCCACATGCTGAAAGATGACCGATTGGGACAACACGTGCCTACACTACATCCTAGTAAATCTAGTTTGTCGTCATGTAGACAGATTTTCACATTAATATCTTTCACATAATGTCCATTACTAATCTGTGCTTGTCTCTTTAGCCTCGGAAGAGTTGACGATTGCTGGAATGACTTTCACCACATTCGATCTTGGTGGTCATTTACAAGGTGAGACTTGTTTTACATTATATTTACATTTATTACATTGTGACTTGCAAAACTGCCTAGACATTAACTTGGAATATGCCAAAGAGCTGGTAGACCTGAAATCAAGCTATGATAATGATAGAAAAGTAAAGTATGACAAGTAAAACAAGTCCAAAACCCAAAGTATTCCTAAACTACACTTTTAGTGTAAATCTACTGTATTATAATGGCATTCAAAATGATCCTGTTTTAATGAAGCACACTGAACCTGGGTCAATCTGCCAAAGATCTTGTACATCAGTCTCATGTTATTGTGCTGCTGTTCTTCCTGCAGCCAGGAGAGTGTGGAAGAACTACCTCCCAGCTGTGAACGGAATCGTCTTTCTCGTCGATTGTGCAGATCATCAGCGTCTTGTCGAGTCCAAGATTGAGCTCGATGTGAGTTTTTACAGCTATCCATGTTATTTACTCTTTTATTGTTGATGACATGGTTCGAATGATTAAAATACGCTTTGATCTTTGTCGCGTGCTCAGGCGTTGCTGGCAGACGAGACCATATCAAACGTGCCGGTCTTGGTGTTGGGGAATAAAATAGATCGTCCAGAAGCAGTGAGTGAAGGCAGGCTTCGGGAGTTCTTTGCTCTGGATGGACAGACCACTGGGAAGGTCAGTATCTAGGACACACATGTACATACCCGTACACTCGAGGAATACAGTAGAAAGTGTACCAAAGCAAACTTGACTTAAATGGAGGTTACTCTGCAGTCACACTAGCAAATATAAATAAAAGCTAGAAGTGGCACGGCTGCATTGGATAAAACGAAAGTGAAATTAAATTGAGGAATTTGACCTCCGCATTCAACCTATCCGTGCAGTGAAACACACATACACACACACACACAAGTGAGGTGAGCACACTAGCCCGGGCAGACCTCGTCCACGGTGCCTGGGGAGAAGTTGGGGCTTAGGTGCATTGCTCAATGGCACTTCAGTCATGTCATGTTGGTTGTGGGGATCAAACGGTGCCCTTACGATTACAAGGCTGGTTCTTTGACCACAAGCCCACGGATGCACTAAAGGAAAAACATTCAAATGATTGGCTCCTGAAATGTTCTTTCAAGGTTTTCCAGCGTCTCGTGTTCTGACCGCTTTAGTTCCTGTTCGAAATCCCGTTAGTTGATGCTCAAAAATAGAAGAAAACATTCCCCTTTTCCTATTGTTTTACTACAATTTAATATTATTGTTATTAATATTATAAAGGACTAAACCATAACTTCGCACAACCTTGAGGTTGATTATTTTTCAGTATGACCTGAAGTGTTTTATTCCTTGTATTACAAAGAAAATCAGAAGATGCCCCTCACATTTTTTAATCATTGTTCCAAAGTGGCAGGACTGGAGACTCTGTCCGTTTATTTTATATGAAAAAGATCACCTCATCATATCGACAATTACACATTTTCACACACAGGCCCCTGTGTATTCACTGTTACTATAGAAATGATAACTTATGAGACGGAGCATTTCAGTATAAACCTGTGATAAATAGAAAACAATTCCGATTAACCTAAATTCACAATTCAGTCTAATGTAGTACAAAATTATAAAATTTCAATGTTAAACCTTCACAATAGAGACACTGGATGCAATATTGGAAGCAAGCTTGTCACTTGCTCGTGTGAACGCAGGGTCGAGATTGTATAACCATTATTATATTCTTATACTACAACTTTTAATTTAATTACTCAATTTTGGTGGTGGATCTGCAGCTTATGAATGTGTGCATGTAATTAATGAACTGTAGTCAATAAAATATAATAAAATGTGCAGAGTCCATATGCACGATCCTCAGGCATTTATGACAGTTGTGCTCTATCTGATTGCTCCTTCTAGCTGTAATTATCCCACACCAGATCTAGTTCAATATAAGAAACAAGTGGAATGTGATGCATGTGGTATTCATCCTGAGTTTTCTATTTTTCAGGGCATCGTGTCGTTGAAGGAGATGAGTGTGCGGCCATTAGAAGTCTTCATGTGCAGTGTGCTGAAGAAACAGGGTTACGGAGAAGGGTTCCGGTGGCTCTCGCAGTACATCGACTGAGTTAATGGAGGTTTCTGCTTAAAAGGACTCCTACCTCAGAGATGAACAAGAGAGAGCCTGAGACTATGATAAAGGACTAAGGAAGAGCATGGGTCTATTGGCATGATAAATAGTTTTTTTTAAAAAAGACACACACACAAACACACACACAACATTCCTTTCACCAGGAACATTCTGCCCAAATTAGGATTTTAAACGATGTTGTCTGCAGACATTTACAGTATTATAGTATGTACCTTATGCACACAGAGAAGTAGGCTGTATATAAGCATAATAACGGAACTAGTACTACATATTACACAGATGAACTTCATCCCTTAGAGCTATTGAAATGCTGAAATATAAAGTATTTCCCCCTGGTTCTGTATTTAATACGTAACATTAATACATGGATGTTATTTTGTATTAAATATCAACATCTCTGCCCAACATGAATAGCCTGTGTGTGAAATGGAAGCTTTGTCCTTTTTCAGTGAGCGTTTCCATCACCAACACTTGCATATTTTCCATCCTGCATATTTCTCTTTTGACGTGACTCGCGCAATAACCTGTAATGTGTGACCTAAACATGATGTGACCGGGTTCTTAAATATCCTGTTAATCAGTACATGTTTATCTTTCTCTTAGATCTTATGAAATCATATATTCAGGTATATAATATCATATTGTAGATAATGTTTATATATTTGTTGTAACAGAGATCAGCGTAAACAGATTCTTCGCAGGCTGCAGGTATTTTATGAATATCCGCTGATAGGAGAGTATATGCAGCGATGAGTAGAGTATGAATGTGATTGTCGTCTCACGTTTTATTTTGCACACAATTATCGGATGTGGCAATTTGTATGTCTTTACACTTCATAACATGGAATTGAATTCAACGGTATTTAAAACAGTTCATTGTGTAAAAAATTAATCTATAAATATTTTGAACAATCTGATTGTGTTTTGTGTTTCGATAGCATCCTCTCAGCCCCGGGTAGCTACCAAAATGTGCACGATTACCTGAGCACAGGAATTTGTACATATGTCTATTCAGAAAAGAAGAATAATTATGAAAAGTCAACTTCTGCTTTACAATAGATGGAGAGATTCATTACAGAGCTTTCTGCATCAGGACAGTGGGAAATGAAGGTAAGTCTATCTTGAGGGACCTAAGCTTTATAATTATCATGTAATCTTCAATTATTTATTTTGCATACATTTCTGAATTGACTCTTTTGTGAAACAAAAAGGCTTCATCAACATGAAAGAATTCCTATATTGCCCATACTGCTGTTCACCTATGTTTGTAGACCGATGCAGTAGTGCTTTAATCCCCTACTCTGTCCAGCTGTTTAACCTTCTCATCTGTACACACTCTAGTCAAACAGATTGTGCTAATACCACTATCATGCTCATCATCTCATAGCTCACTAACCTGCTGAGTCGAGTCTCAGCCAAAACTGTTGTCTCAGCTTAGTTGCTTTACATCCTGAATCTTTAGCTCTAACATTTATCTCCACTATTTTTATGTTGGATTTCTCAATAGCATGATGTCCCTTTTGTTTTTAAATATTTTTTTCCTATTAATCATAACGTAACTGCTCTCCTATGTCCCAATGTGATACTAAAGCAGCACACAACCACTGTCTTACAGGAGCATTGGAAATCAACAAATTTGTATGGGAATCAAACATATTTAATGTGTTTCAGTGTGGACTTTCCCCTTAGTGCCAGACCTCTTGGATCCTTGAAGTAGTTCCTGTCAGTTTTTGCCCATTCTTTTATTGACAGGATACATTCATGGGGCCTACATTGGTGTTTCGCTTCCTGTCCCATCAAGTTTTTTTTTATAGTATTGTGGTGTGGTGATTTTGCAGACCAACGTGTCCAAGTGTTCTCATCAAACAAAGTTCTCTACAATTTTCATCCTAGAATGAAGGAGTCTCGGTGTTGTGTCTTGTTTGGACACAATGAAAGACAACCTCAGAGTCTAACCAGCAGCTGAATATCCAGTTTAATCTAGTTAATGTCAAGTACTACAATGTGCTTCTATTCCTGGAGGAGATTATTTTTTTTTAAGGAGAATTCAATATATTTGATACTACATCTGAAACCAGGTGTCACTCTTAATGATTCACTGCTATAAACCTCTATAAGAGGTTTTTATTTTTAATTCTGCTGGAACATTTCTAACTACCAAACCAAAAACCAGTCTCTACAATTCCTGTTGTCCTCCAGGGTCCAACTCTTTTTGTCTCACCACTGTTCACACCCTGCCATACTCACTGGCTCATCAAACATACCCGATGCCACTTGCATATTGTTAAAACCATGATCGTATTCTCAGCTTAAGTACCTGACAAACAAACCGAGTGAGTGCTTGAGTCCAGGAATAACCAGAAAGACCACATTTCATCCACTTATTGCGACACGGCACAGCACATCCCAGTAGTCTCGTTTAACCTGCACAGAAACCGAATATCAAACCACTAACACGATTCGTTACACTTATTCTTGGTCATTTATCAGCACATGTAGACAACAAATTGAATTTGTGGTTGAATCCCAGAGCATGAGATTTGATTTGATTTGTTTCTCAGACATTACAGTAATGCTTTCTATATGGATGCAGTTTCGTTTTCCACCACAGGGAGCAGCTGAAGACCAGGAAACTTTCCCCCGTTGGGTATAACGAATTACCAGAATCTAAACAATATGGATGTAATCCTGTTAGGCAAATCACTTGGGTTTGTCTTTCAGTGTTTTAATATTTAGATATGGTTACATGATAGCTGAAAAGGCAACAAATACATAAAGATAGATAACCTAATGAGAAACCAAACGGTAAAATGATTCCAGTGCTGGTTTATTATCAAATATCAAACACAGTGAGAAAACATGTCACGAGCTGAGCTAAGCAGCAATGAGTACACAGTAGCAGCTCAGTGTTACTGTGAAGTGAGAGAAGGAGTGGATGTTTTTCTGTGTTTCCATCCCAAATCTGTCAACTTTCAATCTTTAAAATTCCACTGATTCCATTTAGACTCTAAACTGATCAGACAACTGGTGTAACTAAGACTAAATCAGTCATATTTTCCCTGATAAAAACTACAAACTGATTTGAATGCAAAATTAAATGGGTGTAGCATCTTGGAACTACAGTGTATGTTCATCTCTTTCTCTCTCTCTTTGTCTCTCTCTCTCTCTCTCCCTCTCTCCGTAAGCTTTAACCTTGCATGTGTGAAGCATTAACTAATCACAATCTCTGCATTTCTCTGATATTCTCTCACATTACATTAAAGCGCACAGATTTAACCAATTCCAGCAGCTCTGTATAACACACTGACTCTACATACGTAAACAGTGATGACACAAGCATAATCACAATAAACTGCAGCGGATAGCTATGGTTGTACATTAAGATCCTTTTTTTTCTGCTCGTCTTAGGTTCATGAAAGAAGGCAGCAGCGTCATTTGAATCAGACATTCACAACAGAATATGTGTCAGTACAAAGCTTTTAGCGGTGCTGGTACGCCGTGTGTGACGTGTTCGTCACGTCTACTCGTTCCTCTAGCAAATCTCTCAGGCTAATAGTAATACGTAGTCCTTTCATTATGTTTACATATATTACACGGCAATCCTGCTTAACATTCCTGCACATTTAAACTCTTAGTCTAGGTTCTGTCAAAGAATATTTCCTTCAAAATGTCACAATATACAGTACTTGTATTTCCATATAATAAAAGACATGTATAACAATCTAAACACAAATTAATATATTGTTCACAATAACTCTTTTTTTTTTTTAAATGCTGCCATTCTGACAACTTGTTCAGACTGCATTGGTGTCACCGTGTATCACAAGTACTCACAATGAGATGAAGAACAAAAAACATATCAGAGAACCATAATATATTTAACATTCATACAGTAACTGTACATTCTTCTTAACTAACATGCAATTACTGTAAAAACAATCAATGCATCTCACTTATCTTGCAAAAGGCATAAGAAAATCACATATCTTTAGATGTGTGTTTACAAATTTTCAAATACGGTGTAAAGAAAAGCAAGAAAAAGACATTGAAGGAAATGGACACACGACACCTTCATCAGCAGACGGTGCGGTTGTGTGTAAATATTAAGAAAATTAATAATTGTGTCATTAGAGTAATTTTTTATCCTTCTGAAATCTAAATGTAGTAGTCAGAAAATTTTAAACGGTTGACTCCTGATCCTAAATATTTTGTTTCTATAATCAGTGATCATTACTGGTTCATTTCTTTTATATTTTTTTTTTGCTGAGGCAACCTTGTGTTCATGCCTGTCTAATAAAAGTTACTGGTGATTCCCTTTAGTTATTGGTTGTTCCTCAGCACATCAATGCCACTATGCATAGAAATTATACAAGCAAATGTGACGCATACTGTCATTGGAATTAAAACCTATCCATGTTACATTAAATTCCTCTCAGTTTAGTGTACTGACCTACAGCCCGGTTTGATAAGTTTCTCAGTAACAAGCAAATTCCCTAGTTTTCCTTTCTAATAGCAGCAAAGAATTTCATTCACATGACTGTTTCAGATTTGATTAATGATTAAAACATTCTACTCCGTACATTAAGTGACTATGATCTAAGATAGGCGATATGTTTTAATGCTTAAATGTGATTATTTCAAGTTTAAAGATCTTACTTTTTTTCTTTTACCTGATCAGATTTATGTTTTG
Organism: Scorpiodoras heckelii; assembly: GCA_028566435.1. NCBI lineage: Eukaryota > Metazoa > Chordata > Actinopteri > Siluriformes > Doradidae > Scorpiodoras > Scorpiodoras heckelii. The sequence continues at coordinate 10,411,067 of JAOVVH010000061.1, read as the reverse complement.
AGAAAGCAACAGCATGAGACTTCAAAGAATAAAACTGAAATCCATAATAAATATGTGTAATAACGGCCCATTTTAGCCTTTCCAACAGCTTCTTTCAAGCAATATGCTATTGAAATGAATTGAGACTGATAACAACCGGGCTTTGAGGAGCGCAGGTGTCATGATAATGGTGAACTACCAGATGTCTACCAGATGTAGCCGCCATCATCAGTCTCTTCTGGTTCAGACTCCTCTTCTTCCTCAGCCTCTTCTGCGTTCTCCTCTGTCTCTTTCTCTTCTTCGTCCTCCCATCCCACTCCACTGCCAAAGTCTCCAGAGTAACCTACTAACTCATCTGCACCAGACAGAGACACGTATTAGATTAGATTAGATTAGATTAGATTTATTGTCATTTCAAATACATGCAAGCACATACTGAAACGAAATGTCATTTCCCTGAGGTTCGGTGTAAAGCACCTCATCCCAGAGAGGCTGCAGCGTTGACACGCACCATCTTGTATATATATATTAAACGTGTTAATATATAGACTGTTTTTCCAATGGTCAAAACACTAACAAACTTTATTTGATACAAATAACAGGTTCTAACAAACTGTATTTAGTAGTGCTGTCACGCAATAATTTTTTTTAATCGTATTAATCGATTAAACAAAAATTTTTTTTAATTGTGCGTTAATCATGGTTTTAATGCACATTGTGATTTGTGTTGTACATGCAGGTCGGCATTGTAGGACCACTGAAAATGTTGATGCTGTTTATGACTGGTCTATTTTAAGAGAAACGACTGTTGAATGTTGCCTCATTATTCACTTGACTTTATTTGATAAAAG
>JAOVVH010000061.1:10365625-10395202 GCA_028566435.1 Scorpiodoras heckelii | reverse complement strand
ATAGATAGATAGATAGATAGATAGACAGACAGACAGACAGACAGACAGACAGACAGACAGACAGACAGACAGACAGAGAAATAGATTTTGTTTGGTTAAATTTGAACTATACTGATTTATACTTATACTATATTTTTTAATTGAATACAGCCACAGATTTGCTGACAAGGTTCAAGGGTATTCAATTCAATATCTATAGCACTCATAACATTAGACAATCACAAAACAGCCTTAAAGAAATTCATAAAGAAACTTTAGTCAATGAACAGAGGGCCTATTAAAGTATCATCTGAAACCTTTTTTTAAAAAAAACTATTTGTTTAACCTCTAATACTGAATGGGGCTAATCAGAATGCTTAATTTGAGAAGGATATATTTATGTTCAAAAGACCAGTGAATACATTAGTACATGAAACAAAGACAAAAGGTGTTTTCCCAAGCTGGAGTAATATCTCACTTAGACACTGCAGTAACAGCAAAGGCTATCGGGTCATGACCATGCTATGTCTTTGTTGCACAATCAGTGTTTAAGGAAAATTCAAAGAAACAGTGCAAACTGTTACATACTCTATACTGTATACACACTGCTCATGTTCAATCTTTTCCAGTTTCTTAATATCCTGTATTTCAGAGAAAAGGGCAAGCTGTTTGTGCTCCCAAGACCCAATAGAGTTGAATGATGGACATGGCCAAGGCCAAAATAGCAGGTTTTGCTTGCCCAAATGGCATTGCCTGAGGCTGGTAAAAATGCTTTGGGCCATCTGGCCCTGAAGCCTGAGTAAGTCTTTGCCCCAGAGGTCCAAAAGCCATCGATCATTAGGCCCAATAACAATGGTCCATTTCACAGAGATGCAAGACCAAAACCAACTGGTTGTGTTGACTCAGAAGTTCAGTTCTAGATTTTCTAGATTTCTAGATTTCTAGAACTCCAGGGACCCATGTATCTTCTTAAAATGGCTACCACTTTGTTTTCTCTGCATAATAGATGTACAAACACTGTTTTGTGACCATAGGTCTGAAATATTCATATTAACTACTGTAAATCACAGTCATTTCCTCCACTCTTCCACATAAGTAGAGTGACAGATTAATTCAGAGAGCATCCCTCTAGCACCCAGGATGTTCATAAAGTGTGTGTATGTGTGTGTGTGTGTGTGTGTGTGTGTGTGTGTGTGTGTGTGTGTGTGTGTGTGTGTGTGTGTGTGTGAGTGTGTGTGTCCTTAGAGCCTCTGCAATACCAGGATCTATGTGAGTCTAAATGTCAAACACAAGAATAGCCATATGGACTGTGCAGTTCACTGGAACGAAACTCTATTAGCGCACTACCTGAGCATTTTTTAACAAAAGACAGCAAACCTTGATTATGAAAGCAGTCACAGAACTACAAACAGCCACACATCACCCATATGCAGATTTTCTGTATCTAGTAGGAATGTTGGCTGCAGCAACCCCAGTATAAAATTAGGAATGTTGCATCTCAGACCATTTCAGTGTTGGCTGAATGCTCAGTGCTTGACAGTCATATCACAGAAGCCCATATCAGTGTTGACAGAAGCATGTGCACCCCAAGGCATTGGTCGATCACCTTTTTCCTTTGGGCCATTGGAGATCTCCCTAAGAAAACGAAAGTCGTAATTACAAACCCTAATCTGAAAGGCTGGGGAAAGTGATTTTTGAAAGTCTAACAAAGATGGCAGGATGAGGTTCAAGTGAAAGCTGTGTTGCAACAATGTGGGGCAACCAATAGCCCCTAAAGAGGTCACACATACTAGTGAGGGCAGAAATGACTATGGTACTGCTTTACACACACCACCATTGAGGACACAATTTTTTTTTTAGTTAAGGCAAGTAAGCTCTAGATATGGGCAACAGCCTAACAACTGGGACTGGCCAACAGTGCACATCATGTGTCTGTTGCATCTCCAACCTCCATGCAAAGCAATGGTCTTACAGTGAGACCTGGACTTGGTGCTAGACTATTTGGGCAGCTTGTCTTATAGACCAAAAGAAGTCATGGATTTATACAAACCCCATTTCCAGAAAAGTTGGGAGGCTTTCTTAAAATGCAGTAAAAACTGAAATCTGTAATTTGTTATGTTCAGTCAAAGTTTTATTTAACAGACAAAAGGACAAAGAAAAGAAAAGATGATGAACTTAATTCTATTTGTTAAATATAAACAAATTTGGAAATTGATGTCTGCAGCACACTAAAAAAAAGCTGGGACAGATGCATGTTTACCACTGGGTCACATCAGCTTATTTTTAAAATTATACTCTTTAATCATCTGGGAATTGAAGATACTAATTGTTGCAGTTTTGCAAGTGGAATTTTTGCCCATTCTTGCTGTATACTGAGCTGCTCAGTAGTCCATGATCACTGTTGTCTGATTCTCCTCTTCATGATGCACCATACATTTTCAATAGGAGACAGATCTGGACTGCAGGCAGGCCAGTCAAGCCACGCTGTTGTAAGTCATGCAGAATGAGGCCTAGTCTTGTTCTGCTGAAATAAACATGGAGCTCCTTGGAAAAGATGTCGTCTTGACAGCAGCATATGTTCCTCCAAAATACCAATATAAGCCTCTACATCAATGGTAACTTCACATATATATGCAAATCCCCCATGCCATGGGTACTGATGCAACCCCATGCCATCACAGATGCTGGTTTTTGCACTTTTTATTGATATCAATTTGGATGATCTTTTTCATCTTTGGCACATAAAATTCGATGTCTGTATTTCCATTTCTGTTTCCACTGTCCTTTGGTCCATCTAACTTGAGTTTGGGCCCAGAGAATTCACCAGTGTTTTTGTTTTTCCTCTTTGCATAATACAGTTTCAGGTTGCATTTCTTGATGCAGCTGCAGACTGATTGAAAATGATTTTTCAAAGTACTCCTGAACCCAGGTGGCTATATCCATCATAGTAGAATGATGGTAGTTTCTCAAACAATACCGGCTGAGAGCTTGATGGTCACGCACATTCAGCAGCAGTTTCTGCCCTTGGCCTTCATGCACTGAGATTTCCCCAGACTCCCTGAATCTTTTCATGATATTATGATCTGGAGATGGTGAAAGATGTAAATGCTTTGCAATCTTGCACTGAGAAACATTGTATTTGAACTGACTGACAATTCGCTCACAGTTTGGCACAAAGTGATGAACCACAACCCATCCTTGTTTGCAAAGATTAAGCCTTTGGTGGATGCTCTTTTTATACTCAATCTTAAAGATCTCACCAGTTTCCAGTTAAACTGCTAATTGTAGAATTTGAGAGTGTTGCAGCCATCAATCATAGGTTCATCACTGAAAACACTAAAAATCTTTTGTGAATTAAAAACAGATTTCAGTTTTATTGTATTTTTAGAAAGTGTCAAATTTTTCCAGATATGGAGTTCGCAATAAGACATTTATGAAACAGTGACACAGAGCACACCCTTAATGAGATTCTACAGGTTTTGTTAAAACTTAAAAAAAAAAAACACCAGTGATCCCTGTGTATCAGTAAGTGGAAACTTGTGCACCCATCAAAAATGACCTAAATGAGCTTTCATGATCCTCCGGAAACCAAACTCAAAACAGAAAAAGGAAAGAAGACAGAACAGCAGCTTCAGTACGCTTTGTTGTTGTATTTCCCTCTGAGACAGGAAATGTGTGTACAACAGCCTATCGAATGTAATGTCAGGTAAAGTCTACACACATGTAAATATATATCCATGCAATATTCTGAGGGAATTCTGTAATAGAGACATTGTGCTTCACTGGGACATTTGTTTTCAATATGACCAAAATCTGTCTTGAGTATGGTGAAGTCTTATTACTCACATTCAGCCCTAATCCTTCATCATAGGCTCTTCTCAGCAGGCCTACTGTAAAAGCCTCACTCATAAGCCAATACCACTCTCAATCGCCTCCAGCTCAGAAACGTGCAAATGAAAAGACATCCATTCCCATGGTGTCTCTTCCTTTACAGTAATCATGAGAAAAGGAAAGGATAAATGGATATAATGCTCAACGGACGAATAGTCGCTGTGTTATCTCTGCATGGTCACCGACTGCAGGCTGTGAGCTTATTACTAAGCGAATAAGGGGAGATCGGTCACATATTTCCCACTGTTTTGTTTTGGGGTTTTTTTTTTCAGCTCGAAGCGGTGTTTCCATAGAAACGTGAACATGATGGAATTTCAGCAACAGAATGATGTTCATTCATTAATAGAGGACTCTCTACAAGCACTTAACTCCTCCCTTGCCTCACAAAATGAGTCAAAGCTGCCCTACATCAGCATATAAAATTAGCCAAGGCAGTCATCCTAATCATCTTGTTTTTGCTGGTTTGGCTGTTTTTTTCCCCTCTTCTCACTGCTGCTTTCCTGGTAATCTTTGACCATACAACTGCTGCCAATTAGAATTTCAAATACCAGTTCACAATGTCAAAAAATGACAAAATGAATAAATACCCACACACAAGTATGACTGTACATATGGATGAATGAGATGATATATTTGTATATTATATTGCATTAATTCAAACTGGATTTTTAAAAAAATTTATTATGATTATTTTAAACACTGATATGTTTGAATAGATAAATGGATGAATGTACATGGACTCAAGGACAACTGCTTATATTAATAATACTTTGTGATTTCATCTTCAAAGTGTTTTCTTTGAAACGCTATTATACTATTTAACCCTGGGCAGTTTGTGTGTTATCAAACTAAATTATGCAACCTGCAAAAAAAAAAACTGCCTGGAGAAATAAAACCCTGCAGTACTTTTCTTAATCCTCTTGCTCAGGAAGAATTTTATCCACCCATTAACTGATAAGAAATCATTAATCCTACCTGCATCACACAATACAGTTAAAACAATTGTAGAAAGCATAGAGCTGCATTAGCTGCTGCATACCTATTACAACAGATTGACATTGTTAATGCAAGAAATGAACATAAAATCAAACTGCATAACCAAAATACAACATAATTTCTGTATAAGCATTTGAAAAACTGTACTGTATTTCTGGATAACATGAACAAATTGCTTTTGTACAAAACACAAGCAGACAGAATTACCTCTATGCTCTAAGGTATTTATGAAATGCATTGTTAAAGAACTGACACCAAATAACCTCTGTGAGCTTTCAAAACCCAAGCATTTATTAATGTGGGAGTTTGAAAGGTAATCCAGCCATGACAGATTGTTCTCTCACCGATTTCTGTCTTTTAGCTCAGCAGGAGAAGGAGGTGACACTTGCACTGCAGAACTGTTCCTTTGAGGCACTGATTAATCGTGTACTGCTGAGCTGAATCACAGTTGCATTAGTTATTCTCACTGATACAGGAACTGAGAGAGACATTGGTTAAACGCAAGATGAAGTCTGCTCATCCTCAATGATCTCAACGTGAGCCCACATGAGTTCAGCAGGAGTAAGTGGGTTGGCTAGCCACTGACTGTAGTTAATAGACTAATAATCCTTAGCTCTGTTGCTGCCACACTGGATTATAAGCAATTAAGATCCCACATGAGGGGAAAAAAACTATCAGAATTTAATTATAACAATAAGCACATCAGGTTTCAAGTTGTAAAGTAAATACAATTTGCATTTGGGTGGAAGTAATTTACCAGAATACAGCACTGATGATGGCTGTCCTGCTAATGGATGTCAGGTCCTAAATTATATTCTATCTACTGATAGAATCTCATAGGCAATATTCTACAAATGAGCAAATGCAGGAAACCAGATGAGTACATGAGTGTATGTAGGTAAGGTACCCCATACAGCACCAGAACAGTTTCCATTTTAACAAGTGACGCAGAGCCGGCATGCTTGTTTTTTCATGCCATTTCTTATTCAATTCTGCTGAGCTTATTCACCATTCCAACAGCACTAGTGCTACACAGCAGTAACGTAAAATGAAATATGAAGCTGTTATGCCTGACTCAAATGGTCCTGCCACAAAACATCTACTGACCATTTTAAAATCTAAAGAGTTTTGGAACCAAAAGTACAAACTACAGAGTTCCTGGAAGAGTCCCTGCAATATGTCATCATGTCAATTTAAAGTTATGATGCAAACTGTGCAACACTTTTGTTGTTTCAACCCATTTTATATTAAAATTGTGCTGGTCTCTACTGCCAATAGAAGCATGTAGTAGATACACTACTGTGACATTTTTCTTACCACTTGTATCTGTGCCAGTCATGCCTCTCAGACTCTGATGTACATTAAAACCAGCTTTACATATTGCTTGTTGTCTTTCTGGACTTGGTATACAGTGTTATAAAGGTCAATTTTTGAGCAAAACACTTTGGCAATTGATATTTGGTCCAGTGTCTACAGTTTAGGATTTTAGATTGCATGAGTCTGTGTGTCACATGTGTAGAAGAAAAAGTAGTGCTGACTGTAAAATCATATTTCATTGTTTTCAAAGTATGAACACGCACGATAAACACAATGGAAAAGACTGCCTGAAATGCTATGAATACGAAAATTCATTTTATATACACACACTAAACATTCACACTGTGCATGCATGCATTTGACCTATCAGACGTAGGGTTGGGTGTCAAGCACCAAATTTCCAAGAACCGTGGATTTCATGAAAAGACACGTGTTTTGATTTTGCTTATCTGTTCCTAATTTTCGCATATTTCACAGTCAGACTCCTGAGTGAACTGCAGTGAGCATTTTACAGTGCATAAAATTTGCATTTATCTGCAAGGACCTGCTATGCTGACCTAAAGTCACAATATTTGTTATGCAGTACATCTACGAAGCATGCAGGACGAGACACTTTTGTTTATATCCTGGACCACAGATGACCACAGTAAACCCTCGAAAGTTTGACTTACCTACACTAAAAAAGAAGATACAGGAAAATGCAACAATTGCAGTAAGGATATTTCGTGCAAAGAATCGAAACTGATAAAATAGAAACGATAGCCAACCCTATATACCCTTACACTTGTTGGGTGGAGACAAGGGTATTGATGATTGTAATAGGAGACATTACATACAACAGGAGACATTAAATTTAAATTGCCAGGTTTAATCTGTATTTAATTATTTATGTTGTTTTCCCCCAGATATTTGTTTAGTTAGAAGAAAATATTCTAAAGGGAGCGGGGGAAATTAAACTTTAATTTCTTATAGTTATAATGTCTTATTTAAGGATTCTGTTTAACTGGTTGGGTATTCATGGGTAAGTTCTTCAATAAACGCATGCTCAAAGTAATTTATTTCATTTCTTTATTCACTGGGGATAGGATGTTCACTGTGTATAGGGATCTATGGTGGCAGTGCACCTATGAAAGCAGAAAGATACAGACACTCTATCATGCAGACCTAGAAGAAATGTAAACTTACCATACACAATTATCTTAAACATTATGTGGAAAGCTGTCACTTAGAATCCTTTTTCTATTGTGCCATGAGAAAGTGAATGAAAAGATAAGAATGCTATAGATAACTTTAAATGCTGCTGTGTGGGATTAAATTGCCTCCAAAAGCTTATCTGGGAGAATGGTTGGAAATTATGTAAATGTTCTGCAGACAAAGTCATGGACTTGAATATAATAAAAGAAAACCTTGGATATTGTCTAATACAAAAGCTACAGAAATTGTTCTCAAGAATAGTGGCAACCAGATGGAGACTGAGTCCAAATCCTAGCAGCAACAAAATGTGCTTAAATGATAGAGGCGTGAAGCAGGGTTGACTTAAAAAAAAGAGACAAAAGACTTTTTATACAAATAATTATTCTGATCATAAACATGATATTATGTGTAAACAAAATCTACAGCAGGAGGTTACAGGAGATAAAAATTGAAATGAGTATATGAACTTTGGAACAGGCGATAGTCTAGCATCTACGATCCTGCTCCATTTGAGTCAGATTTATTTATGGAAATCAGTTTGCCCTTTAAGGTTTAACATGTAATCAGCTTTTCAAATGTATCCCTTAAAAAGTGTTTTAAACAAAAGGCTCCCACATACAGGTGATAAATGTAAGGAAAAACCCACATAACATATAAGGTGTTGGGCCACTAAGACTCACCAGTACAAGTTTAATAAACCCGATACTGTGCTGGAGAGACAAACACCATTCTTGCTTACGATAATTATTTCCGTACCCTTTCCAAGGAACTGCACAGACAACAGGCATCACTGATATTACAATTTATATCAAAGTTGATAGTTTGCTCTGCGCATTTCACTCCAGACAGTTTTACCCTTGCTGTGTGATTTTATACATTTTTTGACAGTTTTTGAAATCTGTTCATCTTGAATTGAAAATTTCATAGTCAGCTAGCTACATTTATTTACTTTGTGTGGTTGTCAAGATCGAACACAAGTACCTAGAATGGGTAATGTTAGCTACTAGCAAGCTCCGAGTAGCAAGTATAGCTAATGAGACAGTATGACAACCTATACAGGTGGCTTTATTTGCATGGAGGATCATTTTATTTTCCTGCCAGTGTCCCATTCAAAGTAATAGCCTGTGTTGTCATATAAATCAACAATATATGATGCATTTTTCTCAATCTCGTTGTCAAGCAAATCTCTACTTTATATTTCATCAACAAGACTTCTAGAAACTAGTTTGGTTGCTTAGAAAGACAAGTTGCTTTTCTGTGAGCTGTTGCGGTGTCTCACTGTAAACCAGCCAATCAGAGCAAAGCTAAGTAATTACATATTTAATTTTTTTTAAAGCACAGCCACAAACTCAGCCTTTCTTATGCTATAGGGTTTTCCTAGTATGTTAAAACGGCATGAGAAAAAAGAAGTAAGGCTTAAAAAAACAACTGGGAAACTTTACAAATGCATCTCAGGATGTAATCTAAAATAACCTAAAAGTATATGGCATGTTCCCTTTAACCGTTCAGGGAGCCCTCATGCCCTGTAGATGGGGGTGTGGTCATCTTTGAGAAGACCACTTCTATCGGGATGGTGAACAAGCAGAAGAAGTTTGTATTGATAAGCAGTGATGCTTCTCTGTAAGGGGAAGAGTGAACCCAAACCTGGGCTTGAACAAGTCTTCGGTGGAGGATTGTGTTTGCAAACGCACAAAATGAAGAGCGCATCCTGCCGAGTACTTGTTAGAGGCAGAACAATAAGCACATGGGAAACCATGTCAGAAATGATCCTATTACCTTCAATGTTTGATTTAATTAACTGTGGCAGACAGGAGACTAGAGACAGATGGGGAGAAAGTTGTTGACTCAAACTGCTACTCAATTTCAAAAGAAAGGAAAGCTAAAATGTGCAGAACTCACGAACTGAAGTGGTGAACCTAAGGCATGGTGCATTACACTGCATCATTTTGATTGAAAAATAATTTATACCCAGGAGAGAAGACTGGTGTACTCACTTTCCTCAGAACCCTGGGGATCATCCACACTTCTGACGTAGTCATCCTAACAAAATAATTATCCATTATTTATTAATTAATTAATATTTTATATGATTACACAGTTAAATGCCTTACAGTGGGAGGCTCGTTTTAATTATACAGACTTTCTTTAATATTTCCTTAATACATTAAACAACATACGTAACGACTTACAAAAAGAGCTCATGCCTCTGTCACTATGGGAACACAGATCACAAATTGACACAAGTTCACACCCACCATAACAGAACAAGAAGAAGTTGTACACACTGTGTAACTAAAAGAGATGGGACGTCAGTGTGCTACACATGTATTTCTCTCAGAAACACATATATATATCACTTGGCAGAGCCCTGTTCAGTAATTAGGCACATTTTATTACTAATACAGAGCAGGAAACAAATCCAGCTAAAAACTGTGAAAATTAAATGTGTTGTCACTTTTATTCTGGTGATTCAAAAATAAAGGAAACAGAAATATTTATCTTTTCAAGCTAGATCGAGTGCTTGTTCTAGTGTAAGCTGTACCCATTTCATACCTCTTCCAATTAAAAAAAAAATGAAAACAAGACATTACACGGAAAACCAAAATTACGCACCTCTACTTCCTTCCATGTGGGAGGCAGAGCAGGAGGAGAAACATGAAAAGAAAGAGAAATAGATAAGAAGAAGAAAACGTGTTAGTAACTGGCACATCAAAAAGTGTGTTTTCATGCAGTGCAAACATGAGAGGATACTTTAGTTATTCTTGGAAAAGCTAAGCACAATATAAGTACGCTTGAAATCCAAGGACAGTATATTAAAAACAGATTATTAGAGCTGATGGTAATAAGGTACAGCTGGCTGGATCCCCACTGACTCAAGCTTATTCTCTGCTTTCCTATTACAGTGTATAAAATATGGATTTCACACACCTAGCCAGGGGCAATGCTAAAAATCTGCCCCCTTCCCCAGAAGACTGAATCAACATGAACAAACAACCCCATATTTGGGAAAACAGGAAAATTGGGGATATATTGGTGTAGATGAGAATCTGGGGGGAAAATGACACACACAGCAATTTCATTTTTAAATACTTTCTTTTCAATGATAGCTGTGCAATTAACGTTCTGACTGGTTTACTGCTGGTTTTTATTTAGTTTTGGTTTAGTTTTCATTATCCTTGGTAGGTTTTACTACATATTCCTGAAATACTTTACATTTCTGAATATTTTAGATTCCTGCAGTGTGTCACAAATGCAAGAAATATGCTTTCAGAATTTTAGCTATTGCTTGCTTATTATTTTTCCCCAATCCGGCCATCAACTAATGATAGGGAGATCATGTTTCCTCCAAGAACTGTGCAGCTAATGACTGGTTCATGTCTTTCTGATTAACACCTGACTGCTGTATAAAGCACAATGTTCAGGGTAATGTCATCCTTTTTAGAGAATATGTTCAATTAAACTAGCTTGGTCTTGATGGTTGTGGTGTCATCAGGTTTCAAACTTGTGATATCCCAAAGACAACACAAACACTTTTGTTCATTTGGTTGGTTGCTGTTGGGTGATCGACAAACTTGGCTGGGGTTTCTGGGAAATGGAGTTCTGAGCGGTGGTGGTTGTGGATGGCACATGACAATCTGTATGGCTCATGGGGTATTGCTGCTCAAATAATAATAATAAGAAGAGGAAGAAGAGGAAGAAGAAGAAGAAGAAGAAGAAGAAGAAGAAGAAGAAGAAGAAGAAGAAGAAGAAGAAGAAGAAGAAGAAGAATCTGCTACTGTTAAATTATGTATTTGCCCATTGGGTAAAAATATCCCAGCAATAACATAATGTTCATTTGACATTTTAACCACTCTACCGGGAAAGCTTTAGGAACACTAAAACACACAAAAGAAGTACCATTTTTTGAGCACCTAGCAAGACTGAAACATAAGTTCCCTCTCGGTGCTTACTCATGCTTAGTAAACAGTAAATGCTTGATGACTTTCACACTCCTCAGATTTATTTTACTCTACAAATGTGCTGTGCCAAAGCAAACACAGCACCACTTGCTCATTTTAACACCTAATGTGTAAATAAAAGCCTTCAGTGGGCCTACATCCCCTTATGTTTAACAGAGATGTGTAATGCTGTGTGAAATTTTACTTTGATGATATAAGTGACACTGGACACTAAATATACACAATATAAATACTGTTGATATTGAGCACATTCAGCGTTACAATGGCCTACACCTAAATATAAATGCTTTATTTTTTTGCTCCTTTTAGTGGTTTGCTCCCATTCCTTTTGGTTGCTGCATCTTAATCTGGCACAGTATTTTACACCAGATGCGCTACCTGACACAACGCTCCCATTATCTGGGCTTGGGGCCAGCATGGTGTATGCATTGCTGGGTTGGGCAGCAGGTTGAGGGCCTTGCTCAAGGGCCCAACAGTGGCAGTCCCCATATCAGGGCTTGAACCCCTGACCTTCCGATTGACAACCCGGAGTCCTAACCTACAGGGCTACCACTGCCCCTGACATGAACGCTTTATTTTATTCAGTAATTAATGTGCATTTCCACTATACAGCTTGTTTGTACTCTCACCATGCTGAGACAAGCCGGCTGTGACTGTTGAAGAAGTGATGGGGGAGAGATGTGTTCTTCGCAACAGGGTGTCCCAAAGGTCATCGAATTCATAGCAGCTGACAGCACTAGCTTACCTGCTATAGAGAAGGTCACTGTATTTGGATGCTCAGGTTAATGGACCATAACTGTCCAGATGCTGCTCCGGCTCTCCAGGGCTTTGTGTTAACGCTAATGCTAAAGTTATACAAGCAGAGTTTGGACACAAGCCTGGCTGCAACACTCTGTTAGACACTTGAGATACCAACCAGAACAATGCTATCTGTTCTTAAGATTAAACCATTAGAGCCACATTTAGATGTACTTAGCAAGGACACACACACACACACACACACACACACTATCAATGGCACCTTCTGTACAAAAGCTTAGTGACTAATGTACACTATATGGCCAGAAGTTTGTGGGTACCTGAACATCACACCCATATGTGAGTATTCCCTAAACTATTGGCACACAATGGTTGGAAGCACACATTGTATAATAGGATGTCTTTGTATGCTATAACATTACAATATCCCTTCACCTGTTCCAGCATGGCAATGCCCTGTGTACAAAGCGAGGTCCATGAAGACATGGTTTGCCAAGGTTGGAAGGTGGAAGAACATAAGTTGCCTGCATAAAGCCCTGACCAAATACAAATACCAAACCCTTAACATTACTGTGATGTATTAAAATACCAACTACACCCCAAGCTTCAAAAGTGCAGACTACAAAGTGCCCGACTTCACTAATGCTTTTGTGGCTAAATGGGAAAATCCTCATATCATCCTCCACAATCAGTGAACGCCCTTCCTGGAAGAGTGGAGGCCAGTATAATAGCACAAAAAAGCACAAAATGGGTGTGATGGTCAGGTGTCCACAAATGTTTGCCCATGTAGTTCAAATTCAAAATATGGTATGTGTACATGTGTGCTACAGACACAATGTGTGCTACAGACACAATGTGTGCTACAGACAGACGCTTTAAGTTCTAATCATGTTTTAGTGTAAGTGGAGCGTGACCTACTGGGAGCCTCTAAGGAAATTCAGCCTGGTTTATATTTGCATCTCAAAGCCATACTGGTCTGGCACATGTGCTCTAAACACTCATGAGTCTGCAGCTTCACACCAGTTCATACCACCAGCAGCTACTTTTACACAGTATTTCACCAAGTCGCTCTATAGCTGCTGCCTAGCTGTTTCTTGTAGGCAGCTTATGGGCGTTAACATAATTTTGAGAATGTGGATTACAAATGTATTGACAGGAGATGCATCAGTTTTAAAAAAAAACTGTCTGTACTAATAAATATTATAAATATATTTGATTTTATACTTATTTATTTATATGTTGTATTATATCATCTTTCATACATTCATCATGGAGTTGCATGCTTGGATTTTCTTGAAGTCAGACCTATTAATATATCGCCCAATATATGTGTGAACTCACAAGTCAGGTGCATTCCTTCTGAAAAATGTTTTGTAGGGAATTTATTTTCATATAAATAGTGTGTGTTTGCTTCAAACAATATAGTTTCACTATGCACCACAAAGCACAATTCACAGTCTCTACAATCCATGCGCAGGGACAATCCTTGTGGGTGCTAATTATAGGAATTAAAGTTTAAGAAAACGTTTCACAGCAGAAAATCTGAGGAACACATCTGCCCTCTGATTGGCCGTTACTCGAATTCTGTCACCGCTTCTTTGGACGAAGGTGAAATTTTCTTAGTTTTTTTTGTCGCCTAGTTGCAGCAATTGTGTCGCCAGGTGATTCGCTGCTCCACGTTGCTCAGTGGAACCTAGCTACTACCGAAAATGAATGACGACCGGCCTCTTTGTCGCTTGTTATCTCTGCTGACGTGAGTGCAGGATCACAGTTTTCAGCAATCAAGGCCGTCACGACAACAGTGAAGACCAACAGTGTGGATTTCAATGGCACAAAGGTTGAACAAGGTAGATCTGGCTGTTATATTATATAAAGGAAGCTTTCTGGCTACTGAGAATTTGAATTTCTAAAAACTATTGATATAATATGATTGTGTGCCCAGTTTTTCCAATTAATTTTAACATGGCCTGCATATACCCAGTACTGGCACCTTGACAAGAAGAAATAAAAACATCTTCAGACTGAAAAGCCTGCACTGATACTTGAATACTTGCAATGTCTTTCCCTTACATACCGTTCTACCGAATGCTTATAAAACCTGTTATAGAAATCAAATGATAAAAGGAATAATGAGATGTTTAACACGCAGTACATTTTCTTTGCAAAAAGCCAGGAATCTTTAAATTCTCTTTCAAAGTGTTAAATGGATGGATCAAGCCTAATGTGGCATTTTAGATGATTTTATCTGTTTGCCATTTTCATAAAAAGAGCACAGTTTAGAGTACAGTTTGGTACGCTTGTACTATGTTGTAGGTGTTGGCAGTCAAAATTTTCTGATTTTGTTTCAGTATAAAAATTTACTGTCAAGTCAAGTGCAAAGTGCTGACAGATGCTTTGTCCAATTACAGTGTAATTGTAGTCACGCAGATTCTTTTCTTAGTAATATACTAACACAGCTGAGGCAAATGGTAATATTCCTGGCAGTTTTGTCATTAGCTAACTTTAAAAGCCTAGTAACCGTGTTTAGACATGAACACTGAGAAAACTGTATTTATGAATAAATTCATTTTCAAATAATTCAACGTTTTGAATCCTTCATTAGAATTTTGTTTCAATTTTAGTGTATATGTAAAAACACAATGCGAGACCCTTGATTTTATTTCTTTTGGACCAGAGAATGATGTGTATAATGCATACAATGTTCTCAAACAATGCTGAAAAATTATTGTACTTTTCTAAATCCCAACTAATAGCCGTCATGGTCAAATAGCATGATTTGAAATTCACTGGGGACCGCTCCCCTGGGAGACAAACCTTCACTTAATTGTCTATTCAAATGTATTTTGTATGTATTCAGTGCTTGTTTTGTATGTCAGTCCTTGTTTTGCAAAAAAATGCTTAAGGCATAATGACTTTATCAAAAACAAGCTTTAGTTATTTGCTTAAGAATCATATTTCAGAGTGCAATAAGCACTGTGTAAATGGTCATAAATATTTTAAATCAATGAATGATGAAAGATTAGCATGGGAAATGTGATCTTTAAGACCTATTTAACAGTTAAGGGTCATTCATGAGATTATTTCCAGATAGAATCAATGTTTTCCTGTTTTTTCCTGTTCTGTACATAGCACATATACGTAAAATCAGATCTTTTCTTCTGATACGCTCATGCAGAACTAAAAATCAATGTTGTGTGGCTTAACTAGAAACCCTTATTGGGTGGTTTGGAAAATAATAGGATCAGTAATTAGTGGTTTCAGCAGTGAGTAGCTCTGAATCTGTTTAATGCATCTTTACCCACTGCCTTCCAGGCACCAGTCGTCTTTGTACAATAACTGGCACTTCCATAAACCAATTAAGAAAAGTCATTTTCACATAAACAGCTCATCGCATTTAGCCTCAATCACAGCTTTACACAGCAGATTTCGGTGAATCCACATTTCCTTCAAACTTGACTGCGGATATATGAAGGTGATTCACCTGCTTTATAGCCAGAGCTTCATGACAGAGAGTAGGAGGATCATGTTTGGTGTGCTTATTCTGTCTGACTAATGCTTTTTTTGTGGATGTAGGTGGATAATTTGATACATATGCCTACCTAGTGTATTTCATGTATTTGGAGAATTACTGGTAGGGCAACTGAAGAACTACAACTCATACTTAAATGAACACATCTGCTCAACCTTAGTTGATGCTAATGTGCTTATGGTAATATTCTACCATGTGAGTTTGTTACCCCCCCAAAATACAGTAAATGTGCTATAATGTTCATAAAAGGTCTAGACAGCCATCATAACCATTTCTCTATATATAACCATCCCTTATTTCTTTATCACATTTTACCAGCAGATTTGATGACAAAGAGGACTACTGAATTTCCCATTTCTTTTTGAAAGTTACTAACTAACTAGCTACACTCTGAGCTTAGGAATATGGAGAAGACAGCTGATGAAAACTGGAGATCTATTACCAAAGGAGGAGAAAAAGAAGGATAGATCTTGTTTAATATGGTAAGATTTCATTTTCCCACTTATTAGCATGTTGTTTTAATCATTTAATTTTTAATAGTATTTTAGTTCTGACACATATTAGTTTCAAGATTGGGGAAGAGTAGCTCATGTGATAATTAAATAACTAATCACTTTCCCATGTTAAGCACAACAGCACTGGCCAATCATGGGTATCTGTGATGTCTTATGTGAAAGAGGGCAGATAGTGCTTTCCTTGAGTGTGTTAAGCTGGCCCATTACTAGAGGATTTCTGGGCCAGTTCTGGGTCTGAATCACTCCTGAGAATCAAGGCGGGGGTACCCCAATTCAGGGCTGATCTGAACCGATTATGGGCCTAAAAGTTCATGTAGTGTGAGCGATTTGCAAACATAATCTTATGATGCCTGACTGGAGCCTCTCTAATTTCGAATCGCAAATATCAAACATGCTTGATATTTACAACTTGAAATCCTGTGGTGTCAAAGGAGCGATGGCAATATCAACTAGCTGTGAGATAAACTAGCAGTAAATAAAACGCAGGGTGCTGAAAGAATGCATAATAATGCATTCAATGTGCTTTTTTTTAATTACATTAGCTTGTTGCACTGCAAAACGTATAAGCCATGCTGATACAGCAGACATTAATTTCAACCAGGTTTTTTTTTTCCCTCGTATTTTGTTTTTCTATACAAATCATAGCACATACAAGTGCCTCCAGGTTTGTTTGCTCTGAAGTCACATTTGATCTTACGACATCCCTCTGTGACATCCCTCTGAAAAATGGCCAAGTTGGGTGCATGCTTCTCCACTAAATTGTCTAGTGTGTGGGCTCTTAATATTAGACTACAAATCAGTTCAAATCTGTCATTATGTCTATGGTCGCCCCAATTTTTAAAATCAGTTAATATTTGAAGATCCTCTTGTGGCACAGCAAGACCCTCTTGTGGCACACGAACAGTTTGAAAAAATGTGATGGCTGGATTCACTTATCTCCAAGGAAGCATGTGTTAGCCTTCACCTGCCTCAGCTGGCAGCTTTCGTATAAAATCGGAAGGTGATCAAATTCAGGAGAGAATTTGGGGAACAAATTAAGTGGCAAATTCTGAATATCACCACCACATGCACTACTGTCTGGCATCCAGCCATATCAGATTATGCTTTCATTTTATTTAGTGCATTTTCTATACATATTTTAACATATTACTACATTATTAATTGTTGGCTACATCACTGTATTCTACCAATTTCTCCCACACATGTATTAGCAACATCATTAATTCTAAGAAAAGCATTAACAGAGATCTCATAAAAAAAATATAGAGAAGATTAGAGACTGAGCAGCAACATACAATAGAAATTGGTCCGAATTGATCTGAAATAGTTACATGAAGATGTGTTACCTAATGTTGCCAAATAATTAAGAACTTGGAGAACAGCTGGACTCACATATGCTTGCCTGCCTAACAACAGAAGAGTCATGCTTAAAAAGCTAACCATTAATATTATGTTACCTGCTCTCATGCAACCATGAGAGGAAAATTTTTATTATTAGAGGATTTTTTTAATTAATTTCTTTCAAAAGCAAACAGAATATATGTTTCTTGAAGCAAAGAAATGAGATTTTTTTTCTCATTTTGTGCAATAAAAAAGCTCGTGGAAAAAAATATTGAAAAAGAACACGAACTGCAAACATTTTAAATTTAATATTCAAAGTCAACGGTTTGCTGAGTATGAGTATAACTGTTCAAAACAGCACAATGCCGGGAGACTGAGGCAACTGCTCTTGTTGTTATGCGGAGATAATATCTCTGTGAGATTCTTGAAGAAAGGCTGTAAATTATTCCTCCTATCTGAAAACCAATCTGACATTTGAGAGGAGTTGCCATAAGACGTCTCTGAAATCTCAGATTTGAGCCATGCATGCAGCGCTACATCACAGGTAACAGAGGACTCTCGTAACACACCAGAAATCAAAAAGAACAAGATGATAAAGGATTTTGAATATATAAAAAAATGAAGTGTTGACTTACAGGAATCAGTTGAAATGATGTGGAACTGATCAGGTACCTGTTTATTGACTTTTATTATTAAAGCAAAAAACACGCATTTTGCAAATAGCACCCTCGATTAAGCAAGGACAGACAACCCTATGCAGTCTATTCCATAATTATTGGCAGCCTTTAAGAGAATTAGCAAAAATGACTGCATAAATTAAATACTACACATAATTAGTCTCTAAAGAAACGTGAACTGACGACAGAACATCCTTAAGAACCAGCTATTTCAAAGAACAATCTTATATGTATTTTTACTAATATGAAGGGTGGCAATTTGTAGTTGATTGTATATCTAGTCACACTTGCAGTTAGAGCTCTCATAGAAGACATACTGAGAATGTAATGCTTTATTTTCAGCTCAGAGAAAAAAGCCATCAGTCCAGTCACTCACCGCATGCAATACTGCTGATTAAAATCATTTCAGTAGGATCACTCAGCCAACTTAACAAGCTCTCACCTCGTCATGCACACAAAGACACACACGCAATAAGGATTTTAACTTGCTGTACAAAATATTGTCAAGATCTGACATTTAGGTTTGAATTATATTTAATGAAACATCCAAACCCTGATGTTAGAGCTAAAGTGTGCTGCTGCTACATGTAGGAGGGAGTCTGAGAATGAACACTTTCTGAGATTCACTGCAGACAGCATCTTGCTCCTTTCTGTAAGAACAGGGACAGCGGCATAAAGGAAGCAGCCTTTCCCCTCATCAGATAGCAAACGCCTCAGGAACCCGAGGTGACACAGCCATATTGCCCTTGGCAAGAGCACGTAGTAGTAGACACGGTACTTCCTATGAGCAAATGCAGCAGGACACTCAGTGGTGTCCCTTCCAAAATTATTTATACACTGCAGTTGGCATGCAGCAGAGAGCAGTGCAGCATGGAGGAGCTGAAAAGGCCAGGTGTGCTTAGCAGATGCTTCATTAAGAATTAAGCACTGTGATGAGGTGAGAGAGTGTGTGCATTGATAAACCACATCCAAAAGCCTCCCACAGCACAGCAGCACTCATTAATATGTGAACATCATAGACTATATAACCGACACTGTGAACTGCATATTCAGTTTCAGCTCAGGAAATCTCTGTCACTACAGAATGTTCTCGAAAGCCACTGAAAGACATTCTAGAGAATTTAGACGAGCAACTCAATATTCTTGGTGTTGATAAAGAAATATGAACATTTTACAGTGTAATCTTTTTAATTTTCATGTGATCTTCAGTGACTTTTTTAGCTTAAAATTCTTTCATTTACATGTCCGTCTGTTTTCATTTAGCCACTAGTCACAATGCCATTCAACTACTTGCTGATAGTGGTGCCAGTTGGATGTAGCTCTTGCTTCATCTCTAACTAAAGACAGCAGTGAAGTAGAGAGCTTTAGTCCTTTGGTCTGTCCAGCTGTCTCACCTTCTCTCTATAACCTGCTCAAACAGATCAGGTTCCTACATTTCAAGTTTCATGCTGATGTCAATGCCATCACCATAATTCTGCACAACTGTGTCATACAGCTGCACTGCATTCAATTTTGAGGACAAAATTTGATATTTCTTATGCTTGTATTTCTTCTACTTCTGGATTTCTCATTAATATGATTTTGCATGTCACAGTAAGAAAAGAAGCTCTTTTGTTTTAGGAGCTATCCTGACTGGTAACCAGTTTTCTTTAAAAACTAGCTCTTTTTCCACACTTGCATAAAAAGGCTGCTGAGATGATATTCAACTTAAAGTCAGTTCATGTTCTTAGAGGGAAAAATAACTAATCATAAGAATATAAATTGAAAATGCCTAAAGAATAACTTTTTAATTGCATCTATAAATGCACCATGGATTAAACTAAATCAGTATTCGAGATGATCCATGTACTATAGTATATTATGTGGAGTGGCTGCTTTTAGGGCTCATTAGCATAATTGAGCTCCCACGTCTGCCTGTTATTATGGTACTTCATGCCTTTCTTTCGATGCAAGAAGTGTCTGCTGTCAAAAAATTGAATATATTTGTTGTCTGTGTTTTTCGGTATTTGTTTATTTCTACCACTGAGCTGGAGTCCAGTGGGATTTGTTCACCCTTGCCGGGATCTTCTAGCCTCTCTACTGCTTTGGCTTACCACCAAGCATTCTGTCTGTGCTGTAAGTGTGTGTTGCTAAAACAAAAAAGAGAGAGAATTGGCATTATTTTACCTTTCTGTTTCCTCGTATTTCTTACCAACACTACAACATATGTATCATTTCTAAAAGCTGAAAATGAGCAAAGTTTTTATCTGACTCATTCCTCCTAACACTGAGACTTAAGAGAACCCAAACAACAGGTTTTGTGACAGGATTTATATTATTTTATGATATATTACCCAGGCCTGCAAGATCTCAGATTATACTGTCTCTGAACTCCTCTGGGCTTCAAATTCAAAAGCCCAATACTAACCAACCTAGATCAAGACAGAAAGAAAATGAAAAATGATCATATTACCAGGATTTGAAGGATTTGAATTATTATGTTAAATGATCTACACCAGATGATTCAAATTTTTCACTCCAACAACTATTCCACTATTCATTTTCCACTATCATAAAAACTTATAATAGAGAATATTTAGCAATAATAGAGACTACTTAACAGTGAGTTTTTAATTAAAGAGGTGCACAATGAAAAACATAACCGGCATCCCTAAAAGATGCCTAAAACAACAGCAAATGATTTATCAAGTTCATGAAGGGTGCCAGTAATTCTGCAGTTGACTATGACTAATGTAAATTCAGAAATGGATTCACAGCTTTAATCAATTTGACATTTAAGCAGCTAATAAAATGAGAAAAATCTGACTTATGGCTAAACAAACCCTGCACGGATGATATTCCTATGACCTTTCATTGTATTAATGTTTGCTTTATATCAGTGTGCACAGGCAAAGACATTTCAAGGATTAATCAATTATAACCACCACCATCATCATCTCTGCCACTGCTGAATACTCACTATGTTGTATTTTTTGTTTGTTTGTTTTTTTCATCTGTACTTATTCTACACCACCTACCATTTAGTATCTATTCAATATCACAGTAGCACTTCCCCAGTGTTCTTTTGGAAACAGCACACCTATTCCCCAAATACACATTCAGCAGAAATCTACTGAGCAGCGACTGATCATTGTTTTTGCTTTATTGCCATTTTTTATGTGACAGCCTGATCAAAGACGTGTCATCGCAGTACAGTACACTCTGTACAGCTGGTCAAAGGTCAAACTAGCTGGACCAACAAAATCTGTTTACTGACCATTAACACATCAACAACATCTCTCAAAACTGTTTATTTTTCTGTCATTTATGTAACAAAAAGAACACATGAACAGACTGCAATTATACACAAAACAGCCCATAATATTATTTTGGTCAGAAAATCACTATGGTACCAAAAACCAAAAAATGTATTCTTTTCCATTAAACTCTGTTCCACCTTATGGTATTGTATGCAACTAATCAAGACAATATAATGAACATGAACATGCACAATATTTTATGGCATCATCTGACAACTTCTAGAGACTTTCTGAGCATGCAAAGCTTTGGACCAATGGACTTTTCCCCTGAAAAGTGTAGCTTTTCACAGATTTTGCTAGCCAGCTAAGTAACGCTCTAACAAGAACAAGTTTCTGACAGGATTTGTAAGTCATAAAAATATAGATGTATAGATTATAAATTTGCAGCAGTAGATAGCTAGCTATCATTAAGTAACCCAAGTTTCTGAGAGAATGTATATGTATATATTCTTTACTATTAATGCTAGCTAGATACTAATTTGATAGATTATTTCCAAAAACCTCTTTTGGTGCAATTCAAAAAACTGTGTACGGTACCTATCTCTCTCTCTCTCTCTCTCTCTCTCTCTCTCTCTCTCTCTCTCCATATATATATATATATATATACACACACACACACACACACACACACATGTTCTCATGCCTTTACCACAGCTACCAAAATTTATCTTAAAATTATTAGCCATTGAGGGTTCAGAAGACTAAATTAGCTGCACTGTTCTGATAGTGAATAACCTCAGAAATGTGCTCTCTGTGTGGATAATAATGTACTAGGTCACAGCAGATCACATATAATATCCACTGGCTTCCATCACAAACAACTCATAGCTACTTACAGCCAATAAGCATTACAGAAAGTACCAGGGGAAAAAATTCACTATTCAGCACGAGCATCTCAGGTTTCAGAAAGCCTGAAAGTCCCAATGTGACACTGAACTGTCTTTTCTCACTAACATGACACACATTATAAAGAAGGACAGCCAATTTCGAGGCAGATGAAGCAAATGATGCCCGTGAGCCAAATGGCAGTGTCCCTTGCGTCTCTTTTCCTAATGAAGAGTACGGGAAAATGTAGGCCATTAGTAAGAGATGGTTATACACGGACATTTCAGTTAATTAAATGTGCAGGTTTTTTGTGTTCAAAAAGGTCAAGGGATTTGTCAAAGAAAATGGAATGATTTCATAAGTCTGTATGAACTGGTCATTACAGTTGCTTTTTTATAATGTTTATAAAATTAGAGTAAATACTGTGCAAGGACAAACATCATTTCATTACGCGTTCCGAGAACTTAATGGCTCCGTACACAGAAGCAGATCAGGAGTGGACTGCTAAGAGGAAACTCTACAGAATGAGGACAGACTTGCTTCAACAGACAGGCCTAAAAATCTGCTAAACACAGAATTAAAAGTGATCATCAACATTATAACCTGTCAAATAGTACTGTTATTGTAGCATCTCTGAGTTAAACTGGCAGACGTTGAAATTGAATACTTCCAGTATAGACAATCTCATTAAACCGGGTACTAAATTGTCGCTTGGGTGGTACCATCAATGTATACATTTTATGCCTGTTAATTAGAAAGGTGAATGTAGTGTACCTTTAAAGCTGTACTTAAACTGTCAAATTACTGTATGTACCTTAAATCTAGTTTTACTGTATTGTATTGTATGCAATTGATCAAGACAATAAACTTTTTGAGACTCTTGTATTTTCACACATTTCGGTAGCCAGCTAACTAACATGAGCTAACTTGAACATGTATCTGACAAGATTTTAAGTCATACTTATAGAAATATAGATTTATAGATTATCTTTTTGTATGAGGACAAGATACAGTTGTTTTATTTTACAGTAGTTGGGCATAGTCCTAGGACTTGTTTAATATACAAGCTAGTGAAATTTGTGAATGTGGAAGGAGTTACTGGATTGGTTCTTTGAGGAATAGTCTGTTTTAATCAAGCTTGTGTCTCTACTGCCTTTATCAATGTACGTGACTATGGAATTACTATGGACAAATATATTTCTTTGGTTTCCTGCACTTACTAAAGATCAGTGTTAAAGTGTTACTTCCAAATTAAGATAAATGGGAAAATCATGGGGTTACATGCCGATTAAACTCTAAAGTATAACATCAACAACAACAACACTATAGTTTTTAGTACTCTGTTGGTGTGATGTAGCTGTGAATGTGCTGTGACTGTTCTGTAAACCGTGTGAAAAACACTGTCAGGAGAAACAGCAGTTCAGTCCCTGCCCCAATTCCCTGACATTATTCCCTAATTCCCTGCTAATTTTCCTCTATTCCCGTGGAGTATTTCCTTATTTTTAAGGCTGTGTTCACAATATTAATACCCGTTGTTTTTGGAATTATATCAACACAAAAAAAATCTGATCTTTTCGTATCTAAATAAGCCACTTTCACATGAGCCTAGGTGTGGCAATGCAAACACCACTGGAATGGCCATACTGAAAGAATTTTTATTTTTTAACATCACTGCTGACTGCTCTACTGGGCACATATCACATGCCTTCACAAAGAAATAACTCTGATACTTGCAAACACAAAGCTATGCATCTGGCTTTTTCCGCCTTCCAGCTCTAATCTTGAACAGCACATGAGCTGCCAACCAAACTCCAAAGCAAATAATCTTGTGCTGCAAGTTCATTTATTTAGCACTCTACCAACGAGGAATTGTCTGACAAATCTGGCACTTTGTTGTTTATGATGCACATGGATCATGCATGTAAATGTGATAATAATGTGCCACCAAGGTTGTAGGGCAGAGGTCTGTTCACACTAATTACAAACAAGGCTCACTTACAGAGCAACTGTGAACCTCTGACTGGAGAATCTGAGAATAAAAATCAAAATCGAGCCACAAGGCTTATAACGTTAATATTAATCTTTATAGCTACGTTTGATTTAGCTGGCATATTTCTGGCATAACCACATGAAATGAATTTTTTGTACATTATTATAAGATTTCTATACACACACCTGCATTACATCACCCAAATCTGATTGCAAGCATTTTCAGAGATTTGTAAGAAAAAATAAATAAATATAAACCAGGAGCTTTCCAGTGATGTCTACAGTGACAGGAGCAGGAGCCAAATGTACATTCAGATTCATGCCTGGATATTGCCCAAAGCTATAACATGTTGACGTCTAGCTAGCTAACTTTCACCTGTGCCAGATTATATGTCATTATAATAATCAATGAGTATACGTGAGCAAATTCCATCCAGTCAAAACATTCCAATTTGCTCACTTTTAGTTTGTAATGCGACCAATACGATTCATGAAATCAATTAGATATGAGAAAATCAGTTCATAAATACAATCTACTTACTGAGCAGACACTTTATATCTCATTCAAAATTATGAACAAATGTTTAAAAAAACTCATACAATCGATGTGACTAAAATGAAATGACCCTTCATTACTGTTTAAACCAGAACTGGACATAATACTCTTTGTGCTTAATGTGTATATGTCTTTACCCCTATCGACCATCTGATGCCAACATTTACTGCACAAATTTCTCAATAAGGAAGTTATTCTACAGTTTCTTTCTGCACTATGTCAAAACAGAAAATAGAAAATGAAAACTGATATTACACCGTACACAAAAAAGAATATGTAAAATATCCATTCTATCACTCATTTGTCTAGCAGCATCTTATATTCAGACTTTGGTATTTTGGGGGGTAATTTTAAATGTTTTCCTGCTTTTTTTTTTTAATCTAAACTAAACTGAAGAATTGAGAGCTCAGAGGAATAAATGCCATCCAAAATCTTTGACAAGTGAAAACTGATTCCCTGACTAGGCATGGATTATGTCAGTGTCACAAATTTGTATGCACAAGTCTGATCAATCCTCACATATTGTCTGAAATGAAATCCAAGTTAATTACCTCTAAAAGACTAGGATATGTTTTCTGCTGTGTGGACCAGTGAGGGGTAAATACATTTATATGCAAATGAATATATTCTTCACAGTTTAGGATTGTTGGCTACAGTATTTTTGCATGTAAAAGTTTTCATAAGAACATTATCTAAATGCACATGAGAGTAATGAAATTCAACAGAGAAGCACTGCAATCTATTTTAATCAGCTATGCATCACTTAGTGCATCGTAAATATATTCGTACATATTGTATACCTACATAAATGAGGAGAAGTTTGTAATTCTGGGTGTTGATAAATGATTATATTTTTGGCAGAAAATGAGCTGCTGACGTGGAGTACTTTACCTATAATGACCAAAGATTTATAAGTGCTGCGATATTCAAAATAGTTCATATTTGGATAAAGAAAAGAGTTCATATTTGGGGTCCTGTGTTTTTCGTTTTGCTGTGGGATTTGTGCCTTCACATGCTAGTCAGATAAAAGCGTATCTCAAACCAGCAGAAGGATTACATTCTGTTCGCTTTTTCTGTGATGAAAGAATCACAGCAGTAACACAGCCTGTCTGATCCAATAAACATGCTTCCCACATGGGTCACAGCAATAACTCAGACTTCAGAAAGCTTAGAGGAGAACTGGGAGATGAGAAAAGTAAAATATTCAAATGGATGGAAATTGGCAATCATTAGATAGATGTTTGAATCCCATGGTCCTGAAGGGTTTCTGTTTATAAGTTTGTCAATGCCGTGCATGCTTAGTAAATGGTGACTAATAAATCAGCAGGTGTTGTGGTGGGTGGGGGGGCAGCTGGGTAAATGAGTCCCATCAGTGCATAAAGGACACAGATACACATGTCTGGTATGTCAACAACGACTATCCTCCATCTAATCAGTTAATTGATAATAATGCGGAGATACCTGGACACAAAGACCACACAAAAGCAGCTAGTTTACCTCAGTGGCCCTTTAATACCATGTTCTTTATCCTCTCAGCTCTGTCAGCTCCCACAACAACAGAACAACCTTTCATATGGATCTGCTGAATCATAGATGATGGCTGTGAAGGTTTCCAGTGATCCAGGGCATATTCAGTCCATTTTTACACATCTAGAATTTCTAAATCTTCGTCACAGGATTTGTGAATGTCCTGGAAAATGATCATCTTAAATTATTGCTACTTCACATTTTACATGGGTGGGCATTATGGCAAAAATATCCTACCAAGATACTTGAAGACACCTTCACATTTCCTGATATGCACTTTTATAATGTGTAATTGGGGTTTGCACTAGCTTACTGTGAGGATCCATTTCATTTCGACGATTAAACACTTATTTTTGTGTAAATGCGTTAAGGTGAAAAGTAGAAGGAAAGAAATTGTTAGAAAATATTGGGAAAAAGTTCAGCAGTTTCCACTGATCATTTTACTGAAAACTGAGAATATACTGAGAATATACTCTTCCAAATAAACTGTAATTCCTTTTACATTTCATTCGAATATGGGATTTAATTAGTGATGCGCCTTACACCAACCCTAGAGTCATATTTCTTTAATTGTGTTAAACAAGGCAGAAGGAAATGATCAGCACAGAAAGAGAGACAGTTAAAAAAATCACTGACACCTGATGATATGCGCAACACTGCAAGTGCATCATCATGTTCATACATCATAATATCGATACATCGTCATATTGCCTGCCTAACATTATCCAGATCATGTGGAAAACAGCGTACTGTCACGGAGATGAAGAGATGAAAAAATCCGACAGCATCATGACAGCGTAATTCATCCTTCACCAGTGCAACCGTCAATCCATTTTTTCCCTCACTGGTCCACCCAATAAATTAAAACTCGCTCCAGTAGCCTGACTGGAGCTGAGACCCCTGACACACTGCAGCTGCTCCCTTTTGTGCGTCACTTTCCCTCACCTGTCACATGGTATCTCATGAATGCTATTTCAAATGTTTTGTGTATAAAGCACAACATGCGAAGAGGCTGGCCATAAGTTCAAAATATCTTCTGCAATTCAGGAAGACAGGCATGGATTTCGGCAGAATGTGTATCACAAGCTCTAGTTTATTTGGCTTCTTATGAATAAGGATTCTTATTTTGGACAAATTAATGCTGAATCACACCTGTCCTTATCTGAGAAGGCAATTCTGCTCACCAGACAAGATTTCTAGTGAAAGGAAAGGTTGAAAATCATGATCGAGTGACCTGTCCCTCTGATGATTTATCGTTTTTAGTAAACATTTTTTAGGAGTAGAATACTGTGTCAAACAATGACAGTAGGTTAGATAATCACGCTGATGTGAAATATGTATATTGGCACAAGCCTATGTGCTTCAGTTGTTCGATGATATGTTGGCATAAACGCAGTTAGAAACTGTCCCTTTTAATCTGCAGTAATTGCAGCAACATGCAAAAACAGTGTTTATATTCCAGCCAGAGATTGCTAATACACAGCACCTGCTTCCCCCACAGCTTGACTTCTTGTGTCTCTCCCTTCACCTGTCACCTGTCCTGCTCCTGCTCTTGCTCCAGGCACCCTGCTGTCTCATCAAAGGAGAATCTCGTACGAAATAAATAAACCAATATGTGTCTTGCCAGCTCTAACTTAAGCGGACGGCAGCTCCTGGGGGGAGCAGCGGCTGACATTTTTCTCCCTCCTTTTCAAACAATGTGATCTGGAAGAAGAAAACATTGTCTCAGTGAAGGACTGAGGCGTGTGTATGCAGTCCTACGTGTCCTTATCTTTCCTGTATTGTAGAACTCCTTCTCGGTGCATGCGGAGGTATGTGGCAATCAATAAATATCGATTAAGGCATACAGACACTAATCAAGAACCCCGTTTGAAAGAAGATGCCGTATGTGTGGAGAAATACTGCACACCCGCTGGCCTTGCAAAGCTACCCTGGTTCAATTTCAATCATGAGACACTCACAATATGACTAGGTACCACAATCTGCAATCAATATGTCGCTAATATCCTGTTAAATTTTAACCGTGTAATAAGCTTGAGTTTACTCACAAACACACTATACTCATTTGGGAGCAGATTAATATCCCAATACTGTATCCATGCTTGAAAAAATGCTCATTACAGATTCTGTTGGTGTCTTTTTGCTCAACTGTGGCATTTATCATTTCCACAGTAGTTAAAATGACAATGAAAAAGGATTAACAGATGACCTGTGATGATTTTCTAAAGGGATCTAAACAAGTATAAGAACCAGGTGTAGGATCCTGAACGGTGACCTCGAGGTAAAGGGTTTAATGGTGATTAAATGAACCTAATATACCTAGGGAACACTGCAAGGACAACAACAACAACAATCAATGATCGCCACGGTCATGTAGACAGAACTGGTAAATATGTAATTAGGTTACAATAATTCATCAGATTATAGACTGAATATATCCTGGATCTGTAACTCAATGAAGAATGAATGGACTCTTGGAAACCATTTAGCTAATTCTTGTTAATAAGTGAAACAATATTCCTTGTGGGTTTTTTTTTATGGTTGTTTAAGAGGGATGCTTTTGTTGGTACACTCTTAGAATCAGACACATCTGTAATGGAAGAAATTTGTACTACTAATAGGCTATAGGTTTAATTACAGGAAGTTTGGAAAAGATCCGTTTAAGATGTATGAGCAACTAAACAAAGCAATATGGTTTTTTAAAATACTATTTAGTAGGTAAGTGTGCAACTATGGATGAAGGAATGGTGATGGCTGAGCTCTGTTAGTCCTTACTGCTTAGTAGAGGAGCCTAGTGTGCGTTCTGGTGTTGAACAGTTTCTGGAAACAAGCCGAGTGTCTTTTTTGTGACTCGGGCGTGGCGACAATCGACCAATGTCACAACTGAATTTCTAATTTATTGTTAGGTGAACAAACAAGGGTCCTGAATATGATCCCTCAGCCCGCTGTTTACATGCAAAAAACGCCCGTCAGTTGGAGGGGCAGATAAATATTTTGAGTGGGAGAGGTCCAAATGAAAACGTGTAGCCTATCAGGCAGTTTGAGTAACTCAGAATAGCCTAATAGCGTGCGAGCAGGTAGATAGACAGGCATGACTGCCTAGTAGCTAAACAGACCAGCTTACAGTAATGACTGTCTAATGTAAAACAAAATAAACTGGGAATTATTCAGCCTAAGCCATATAGGCTACCTAAGAACAAAATGAACCAAATGACTAGTCACGT
>JAOVVH010000061.1:10351867-10364157 GCA_028566435.1 Scorpiodoras heckelii | reverse complement strand
GGAACTAAGGGGCTGAGCCCAACTCCTGAAAAACAACCCCACACCATAATCCCCCTCCACCAAACTTTACACTTGGCGCAATGCAGTCAGACAAGTACCGTTCTCCTGGCAACTGCCAAACCCAGACTTGTCCATCAGATTACCAGATGGAGAAGTGTGAACACATCTCCAGCGTGCTTTACACCACTGCATCCGGCGCTTTGCATTGCGCTTGGTGATGTAAGGCTTGGATGCAGCTGCTCGGCCATGGAAGCCCATTCCATGAAGCTCTCTACACACTGTGCTTGAGCTAATCTGAAGGCCACATGAAGTTTGGAGGTCTGTAACAATTGGCTCTGTAGAAACTTGGCGACCTTTGCGCACTATGTGCCTCAGCATCCACTGACCCGCTCTGTCATTTTCGTGGCCTACCACTTTGTAGCTGAGTTGCTGTTGCTCCCAATTGCTTCCACTTTGTTATAAAACCACTGACAGTTGACAGTGGAATATTTAGTAGCGAGGAAATTTCACGACTGGACATATGTACCGTATATGCGCACCCTTATCTTGAGTGACTTACAACTTATACAACTTCCGATCAGTAGTCCAATGTCCTAACCACTGAGCTACCACCGCCCATATATATAGTAGCCTTTCTCATAAGATGCTACTACAAGATCAACAGAGGCAATGCCCGTGCCTTTCCTGACTTTCTGTTTACAGATATATGATCAATATAGAACACATGTAAGCAAAGACATTTGCCTCCAGTTTTCCAGAATCCAGTGGATACGTGGGGTATAACTACTGCATGGTCAATATTCACTATCCTCCCCACTTACCCATACAACAAGCCATCCACATTCACATGACTCATTCAGTTTTATAGAAATATGACCTATTATACCTCAAACAATGCACAGATTTAACATATCTTGCTGTTTCAACCCAGAGCATCTTTTACTGTGTGTTTCTGAGTTTTGCATGTTCAAGTGTCTGTGGGTGTGGGCTTTCTCTGGTACCCCTTTTCCACCAAGGCAGTTCCAGGGCCGGTTTGGAGGCAGTGTCTAATCGAGACCCAGTTCTTTGTGTTTCAGTAGTCAAAGAACCAGTTCTCAGCCAGGAAAACGGATTCCAGTTATGGCACAAGCACTTTCCTGGTCTAGACACAAAGAACCACCTATGTCCGGGATGGGGTGCGGAATTATCGTAACCATTCAGTGGTTTCCTGCCACGTCCCAAAAAAATGCTGGTAGGTTGACTGGTAACACTAAATTGCAAGTAGGTGTGAATGTTTTCTTGGTGCAATGCAATGGACTGGCATCCCATTGAGGGTGAGTGTCTGAGATCCACTGTGAATCTGACCAAGACAAAGCAATTATTGGAGATTTATGAATGAATGAATGAATGAATGAATGAATAACTACATAAATTCAGATATTACATGTTTAGTGTATGTATGTAAACTGCCTTGGTGTTGTATATGGATCTATTATAACAAGATCGCATAAGCACCCAACTAAAAAACATCTAGCCATAACATAATTAAGAGGACTGCTACAGGCCAAGGTCCCCAAGGGCTTTATCCGTAAATGCTGACAGTCAGAAAGTAGTGTAGTAGGACTCCCAGACTATGGGTGAGAAAAGCAACACCTCAGGATGGTACAGCTATGGAACAGATTTATTATTTTTGCCAGTTATTATAGCTATCACTTTGTCTGCACTAAATATGAAAGATAAGCAGCTATGCATATATTCCAAATGTATACAGTACAAACAGGAGGCAATATCTTACTCACATTAATACAAATTATTTGTACAAATCCCTTGCATCTCATTTTTTTCAGCAGTTGGAGACATTCTATGATTTCTTGCCTTTTAACATCTAGGTGAAATGTGATTTAGCAGGTGCCAATTGCATTAAAAACAACATAACAAGGATAATGCAAATAATTCACAGTTAAGATGGCTTCGGAAAGGAATTTGAAATGGTAAAGGGGTTAATCAATATCATCTACATACTAGACAGTCAATCAATAATGCTTTTTTCCACTGGATCGCTGACAGCAATTCAAAAGAAGCCGTGTAAATATTCATTAGGACACTGTAATACAAACATGCAAAGGTTGACAAGAGCATGATGGTTTAAATCTTGTCAAATTTATAATAAAAGAAATAGTAGATACCCGAGAGTGTGTGTCTCTGTGCTCTGTGCATATAGTCACTACATTTAAAAGTCACCTTGTTTGTGTTTTTTTTCCCCCAAACACAGAACAAGCTTAATACTGAACCCTGTTCACTTGTATGCTTCTTAATAAATGGCCCAATCTGGTTCTTCAAACACATAGGATAGTTATATTAGTGTGGTTGTTATATATTTATGTTATTATATTTATATATGCTTATACATAATCATAGATGTGAGAACCCTATATGCTTCTCTGTGGTAAGATTGACACATCTACAGCACCATTCTTTTAGTCAGGGTGACTTTCCATATTGTCCCCGCTGAGGCAATTAAATTCAGACTGTCCACAAAGATTTCTGTGAAAATCCCTGCACACCAGGCAGCATTCAGACGCAGAAATCACTGACACTTCAAAACAAGAGAACAAAGAAATATTCAGCTAAGAAAATACAAACAGAATGTGTGTTTTTCTTCTATGAGTAAATTAATTCATGCTCTAAGACAAAGCAAGTTTACTGATTATTATGGCTAAGAAGAATATCAATATTGTTATAGTTTCTTTTTAACTCAACCTTAGGTCTTGAATTGAAGAATCGTGTGAACTCATCAACCGTCCAATCCACCAAACTGTTTGTTCGTGGCAATCCCACATTAAGCGATCATTTTAAACTAGTATCAGTTTTAATTATTCAAAAAACATTATTTTTACATTTACATCTATAGTACTTACTTAGCAGACACCCTTATCCAGAGTCATGTGTGAGAACTTGGGAGGTTAACAATAAGTCATGCAGCTGCATTCTAGATCAGTTGCAAGGTTCAAGTGGCACACAAGGGCAGACCTGCCTGGAAAGAGTTGCAGTAGTCCAATCTCAAGACAAGGACAAGCACCTGAGTGGCCTCTCTGGATAGAAGAGGCTGGATCCTTCTGGTTATAGAAAAGAAACCTGCACAACTGAGTCAGGTTAGCAAGTGAGGAGAGAAGGATAAACCTCCTACATCACCACAATGTACGTACAAACAATATCCAATAGCCAACTTACATTAATCCAAATGCAATATTGTCTGGTTTGATGGTGGGGGTAGAGGGGGTATTACAACTGTGACTTTCTAAACCTTGTTAAGAACTTCCAAAAAGGTTGGAGTCAGGTATAATGGCAAATTCTGGGAACATGAGTTATTAGAGGACTTTTCACAATCAGAAATGGAGCAATCTTTTTTTAATTGGATATTTAGTTTTCCTTTTACAGTCCTGTGAAAAAATATTTGCCCCTTCTAAATTTCTTCTGTTTTTGCATGTTTGTCACACTTGAACGGTTCCGATTATCAAACTACTTTTTATTAGACAAAGATAGCCCAAGTAATCCTGTCTGGCAATGTGAAGCAGGCTAGATGGGCTCAAAAAGCAGCACATAATGCCATGTTCGAAAGAGGTTCGAATACAGATGTGAAACAAAGCCACTGAATTCTACCAGTCTAAAAAGGGTTACAACGCCATTGCTAAGGCTCTGGGACTCCAGCAAACCACAGTGAGAGCCATTATCCGCAAATTGAGACAACTTGGAAAAGTAGTGAAATAGTGGCCGACTGACCAAAATTCAACCAAGAGCGCATTGACAGCTCACCCAGAGGAACATCTAAAGAACTGCAGACCTCTCTTGCCTCACCTTGTCAAAACTGATGGATGACCATGAATTCTGCTCTGTGTCAGAAAATCCTGAAGGAGAGTGTCCATCTGTCAGGTCGCAACCTAAAGTTCATGTGGAGTTGGGTTATGCAGCAGGACAATGATCAAAAGCACACAAACAAGTCCATCTCTTAATGTCTCAAAAGAAACTAAATTAATGCTTTAGAAGGGGCCAAGTCAAAGTCCTGAAATCCAACGAGATGCTGTGGCAAAATGGCCAGTTCATGCTTAAAAACCCTCCAATGTAGCAGATTAAAACAATTCTGCAAAGAAGAGTGGGCCAAATTTCCTGCACAGTCATGTAAAAGACTCATCACAAGTTATCACAAACATTTGATTGCAGTTGTTACTGCCAAGGGTGAAACAACCAGTTATTATGTTTATAGGTTCAATTACTTTTTCACATGGATGATATAGGTTTTGAAAAAATCTTTATACTCAGTAAATGTACCAACAGTTTAAAAGAGGATTTGGTGTGTACTTATGTTGTTTTTATCTTATATTAAAATTTGTTGGTTAATCTAGTTTCAATTTGTTAAGCAATTACTTTTTCACAGCACTGTAATATCTCATGATAAACTATCCCTTTGGTTTCTTGTAATGGATCATATGAAGTTTAACCAGTGGTGGAAGAAATATTCAGATCCTCTACTTGACACTGACGGGTTCTCTCAGCCTGAAGTCATCTGAGATGGACTGAAAGACAGTGGAAACGTTTCGTGGTCAGACGAGTCCACATTTCTGCTTGTTTTGGATAAAAACGGATGTTGGTTTTAATGTGAACAGATGAAAAAGACCACCCAGACTGTTACCAACGAAAAATGCAAAAACCAGCATCTGTGATGGCATGGGAGTGCATCAGTGCCAATGGCATGGGTGATCTGAATTATGTGAAGTTACCGTTGATGTGGAAGTTTATATTGGTATTTTGGAGCAACATATGGTGCCTTCAAGACAACATCTTTTCTAAGGAACTCCATGTTTATTTCAGCAGGACAATGCCAGGCCTCATTCTGCATGAGTTACAACAGCGTGGCTTGGCAGGCCTGCCTGTAGTCCAGATCTGTCTCCTATTGAAAATGTATGGCGCATCATGAGGAGGAGAATCAGACAACAGAGGCCACGGACTGTTGAACAATTAGTATCTTCATTTCCCAAATGATTAAAAAGTATAATTTTTAAAAAGGAGCTGATGTGAACCAGTGGTAACTTTTTTTGAGTTTGCTGCAGGCATCAATTAACAAATTTGTTTCCAAATGACATAATTAAATGATTGAAGCATCAGTGTGTAAGCAGCATGTTACTGTTGTAGCTGCTGGAGGCGGAGCTAGTTTAAACTACTTTATATACAGTTTTATGTACAAGGACACCAGATAAATATGAGGGGTTGTGAGATGATTAATGTCAGAGGAAAGAAAAAAGTGATCTGATAAACAAATACTTTTTTGTTTTTTGCAGTTTTGAGTTTTGGTGAGACATTAGATCATTTGAACATTTACTGAAATGAAACCATAGAGGGAAAAATCACTGTCTGGTGGAGCTTTTAAAACTCATAGACATCTGAAATGTGACATGACTACACGCTGCTTATTGTAAGATCAGAAGCCAAAAAGATTCGAAACGGCTTTAATCTTTAACAACGTGTTGTATTTTAAAAGTTTGTTATATTATCCATTGTGTGAAATCGTTATCTTAAGAGTAACTAAAGCTGTCAAATAAATGTAGTGGAGTAGAAAGTACAATATTCTCCAATGAAGTGAAGTGAAGTGGAAGTATAAAGTAGCATAAAATGCAAATACTCAGGTACAAGTATGCCAATATTGTACTTAAGTACAGTACTGGAGTAAATGTTTTTGTTACTTTCCACCACTGAGATTAACACACTAAATGAATTGTTACATTTCTTTACCTTTTTCATTTTGTTTACAGATGTTTAGAGCTGAACAGGCCTGTGGCCTTAGGACTCATTTGCTGAGTGGCCTGGAAAGGCTGTATTACAAGTGCAACTGTTTCACACACACATTTCACTGTAAACTATGTACTAAGTAAACTAAGTAAATCACAAAAGTCTTGACTCATATAAGATATAAGCTCATATAAGCTAGTAATATGTCCACATTTTTATTTTCAAATAAACACAATCATTTCCCCTGACTTTGCTCTGAAGGCTTCTAAACAGCAACAGTTGTTAATGAGCACAAATCCATTAACACTGTTATCTACTAATTATGTATCAGTAAATCATTGGGATAATTATAAATTCAAAAAGAGCTCACTCTGATATTCACATTTACCCTTATTCCCTTTGGAAAAAGGCTAGGAATTTATAATACCAAAAAAGGACAATGTGCATCATTCACTTTATTAGACAATTCCATATGTTATGTAGCTCAACATTTTGTCTTATTTTATGTGTTTTCTGATTAATGTTCTGATGTTTGCCTGAACTGTCATTAACTATCATTAATTCTGCAGCTCACTTTATTTATTCAGGGTTTTGGTTACACTAACTTAATATTTGTCTGCAGTATACCTGTGAATGTTACCACCAGGCAAAAGTCTGGCAGCAACAAGCATGAATATTTATACTATAGCACTGCTGCATTTGACTCAGAAGGTGTCATAAGGTGTTGATTAAATTTCTGACAGTAGTGCCAGCTACAAAACAAATTAAATGTTATTAGTGCACTCTTACTAATATGATAAATGAATATTATTGTTTCTATATTAACAACTTACACAGGGACTTGGCAAACACGCCACAAAAGTAGATTAAAATGTGTTTAATTGTGGATATGGTGAATCTGTGAGGAGACTTTTCTTTACCATTTTCGTAAGGGTTCAGTGGTAAAGTTGTTCCTTTCGGTTTTCAAAGGTAGATTAGTCTTCAGGACAAAAGGCTTTGTGATTTTTAGTTTCTCTGTAATCTGCATTTTTTTTGTCTTATTGACATCAAGGGAGTGTAAAAAGAGAGGCTGAAGAGGGAACGACTGCTAGAATGTAAGTGATAACAGGAACTAACATATTTTGCATATTGTTCACAACATTAATCTTGATTAATCTACTCCATTAATCTACACATTAACTAATCTACTGTATCTACCACAGGCAGTATGTTCAATATTCAGTATTTTCCTGTACAGAGAAAAGTACAAGAAGAAACTAATTTACTTCAAATTGGCTCATAATGGAAGCATAAGCACAACTGCTGGAGCATCAATAAACATTTATGAGAAACCCTAATTTTTGTAGGATGCTTTCATGAATTAGTCAGTCAAAGGTGTTTGTACATTAAGCTGTAAATCTGTGTAATCCTGTGTACTTTTTTCAGTTTGTAGATGTGTTACTAATGTAGCCCATGCAGATCAAAGTAAAAAAAAAAAAGTTCCTCATTTTCCATCTGATTGATGGATGCTGCAAAGCCTCAGGGAAAGAGGAAGGAAAAAAAGAATTACATTTAATCTATTGCTCAACTGACAGAAAGATGGATAAAATTACACAAGAAACATGGTATGCAGTCATATTTTCACTGCCTTTAGACTTTGATTATAAATGAGTGTTGAGTCAACAGTTTTCTCAGTACAGAGAAGTGTTAAGACATGAGCTCTTGTCTCTAGACATTACACATACACCACAGATGCTGTTCGAATTTGACAACCCTAAAACATGTGCCAAACTTAGCATAGGCAGAATCGTCTTTAGAAATAGCTCTGTTATCTTATTCAGATAACAGAGCATAGAATTCATAAGCATAATACAAACACTGTGGAGATTAAATAACAAAAGAAATAGCAATAACAGAAAACGTGATAAGAAATAGACATTTGAGTCTTTTACTGTCTCTTACAAATGCTGCATGTTGTTGTACCTGCCTGAGCTTAATGCTGTGGACGTTCAGGACTTCATTTCTGTCCAAGTGAGAGACTATCCTTTGATCTCAGCACTCAAGCTCCTGGACTAGAGGATCTGACGAGGCGCCTTCTAGTGCTGACCACTAATTCTATAGATTCCTGCAATTATCGACTTTCCCTTAATGACTTAGACCAAAGCGTTATTGCCGTTGCTGATCTTTGCATTTCCGTGTGTCACTAAATTGCTGAAAGATCAACATTCAGAAACTCCGGGTTACGAAAATTGCTCAGATACCTGATCTGATTCCTCAAGCTGGCAATCGAGCAAAAACCTCCGTCTCCCGAACACCAAAAAGCAAAAGATCATGGCATGTTTCCAACAGCACACAAGCTACAAGATTAAATCTCAAACATCATGCAGCAAGGGAACAGATGTTCTCTATGTTCACTTTGCAGAGGCCCAGAAGTCTACGCTTAAAGCAAGGAAGGCTCATTAATCACGACCTATTGGAGGAGACATAAGATCAAGCCAAATCCTCTTGGGCTGAGTGCCGCAGCCTCAGGAGGAAGACAGCTGACTAATTAACCAGTGTGAGAGAGCCACAGAGAGACAGATGAAAGAAATAAAAGAGACATAAAGCAGCAGACAGAACAGTGCTTCATTCTGCACAATGCAAATGTCAGTTTTACTTTTCAGTATTTAACAAAATCTGTTCAGAAAGTCAGAATTCATATGTTGGACACAGGGATGGATTACTGACCAGGTTTACTGGGCACATGCTTAGGAGCCTTGGCCACTAGAAGGCCCTTGACAAGTATATATTTGAAGTGAACAATTAGACTGATTAGCCTTTACAACACACAAACAACACTTTGTCACACGCAACACTATACATAGAACGCAAGCCAGTGAATATAAAGTCATATAATCTGAAATAAACTGGGATATATTACTGGTATGTGGAGCTGAATTTGTAACCAGTCCAGTTAGGTCCTACCTGTTTTTAGGTGACGAGAGATAAGCACATACAAGAACAAGAAGAACCGCAAACCCACTTTAAGTGTGTCAACGCAAAGGAAACCTAAAAAGGAAACTGAAGCCAAAGAACATTATTTTCCCTAAGGAGTCAGATACTAAAGCTAAAATGGGCCAAAGAAGACTTAATAAGCTATTTGGTAAAGTCCTTGTCACATTCTGGCAGCTTTGAATAATAAAATGACTCAAAATGAAAAAAAAAACCATAAATGATGTGACCCACCAACATTCAACCAATCAGGACACTCTTTCACTAGCATTTAAAGCTATCCAGGTCATGTGTGTGTTTTCAGGGGTGTGGTTTGGGAGGGGAAAGGGATTCCAAACCAATCAAATCACTGAGTGTACTTTTAATTTTTGCAGCATGAGTAATGAAATAATTTATTCATTCATTTATCTTTAGGAGGCTCTTTATCCTGGTTCACGGTGATTCCAGAGCCTATCCCAGGAACACTGGGAATGAAGTGGGAATACACTCTGGATGCAACACCAGACTGTTGTAAAGCACCATGCACACAGTCGAATTAAGTTAGCTAATATACCTACTCTAGCAACATGTTTATGGGAGGAAACCTGGGAACCCAGAGGAAACTCATGTGAACACAGGGACAAACGGTGGCACTCGTTGTCCTAAAGATTTATCAGAGAGTTGTGATCTCGACTCATCAACCTGGAATAAGCAGTAGTATGTGTATGAATCGTGCTTCATAACACACTGGTCACAGACAGAAAATCTACCAAGGTCTTAACAGAACATGAAAACAGCACGCAACCTGCTACTCCACACTAATCCAGTGCACATGAGGCAGTAGTAATGCAGAGGTTAAGATTCTGAGCTAGTGATTAGAGCCCCATTCTAGATGCCTCGCTTTAATAAAAGATAATAGGAAGTACATTGAAGTATCAGAAAAACCTATGCAAAATCCATAGCAACGCCACCTAAGCATGTCATTGGTCGCATCAGCCAGTGCATATATAAAGTGATAGACATCTATGGAAGCTGTTTCCACCGTGAGAATGGCTAGTTTTAACAATTTAGCGATTTTCAGCACAGTTTAATAGTTGGAGCTTGCGAGATGGATCATGGCATTTTGGAGGTAGAAGCAAAGTTTGGATTTTCACGTATGAGCATTTCAAGGGTGTAACCATGACTACAAGAATTCCAGCAAAACCTCGAACTTACGACAGCAGCGTGGCCGTAAAAAGACTCTGGGTGAACATGACATGCGTCGGCTGGCAAGAACTGTTTCATGCAATAGGCATGCAACACTGCCTCAAGTAACATCAGAATTCAATGCTGGGGCCTCAACAAACATCAGAGTGAGGACTGTGCAACGTTCCCTCCAACATCCCGTGGGGAATCTACCAAGTATTAACTGGTATACCAGTTTTTCTGTAAATCATATCTGCTATTCATGATCATTCAAACAGGTTCAATTAGTTCAAGTACACGTGCCACCTCGGGCAGAACAGAGAAATGGAGGAAAAAAGTTACTTAGGTTATGAAGATTTTAAAGACTTGAAAAATGGATGCCAGAATGTAGCTGAAAAAAAAAGTGCAATATTTTTATCACATCATTGACCCACGCTTACATCTTTTAATGATGTGTTTGCTCACTTGCATTTATTACCAGTGTCAGAGCTAACAGTGACATAGGCTCAAAGTGTTACCCAAACTATTCCGTCTGAATAAGTACGACCATGAATCATTGACTTCGATAGCAGCAGGTTTTCTCTTCTTGTGCTTTTTTCCCAACCAATTAAAAAGAACACAGAGGACCAGCAGCTGTGTACCGGTGCAGCAAAGTTGGCACTAGACACCACTCATCAGTACAGAACCCTGAAATAGCTTCTCTGCAAAGCCAGCACAAAGTATTACACTCTGCATAACTGTAGAGGAACAACTGCAATGGGTTGCACTGTGTGTGGTCTCAAAGGTACGCAGTTCTAACCAAACTGAAACCTAAAATCAGGTTTTGTCAAATGGTCTTGCCGATTTCAAAGTTAATTACAAACACCCTTATTATTTATGTCAAATGAATAGATTGGCCATGGCTGAGACAGACTTTCTTTACAGAGAATGCTTCCAAGTCTGTCATCTAATCTTGTTTACGCTGAACAAGCCTGCTCATGAACAGGTTTGAGCTTAGGGACTTCTTGTGTTGGCAACGAGTCCACCAATAGCTTTATAGAACAGAAAAATCCAGGATCAAGTTGAATTATGAACAATCCAATCATGTATCCTGTCTCTACTCTAGGTCTCTTTGCATATAAGCGCCTGGCAAATAAATAAACCTAAACAAAATGCTCCAAAATTCATATGAACACAGTTAACACACTTACTATACTCACTCAGACATACAAAACACTACTGCAGATTAGAATAGTGACCATATTTCCCAGTTCACCATCATGATCCCATTCCAGACTAATTCATCATTTACTTATCACAAAAAAATTTAACTGGGTTATGTATGAGTGAGGGGGACGAACACAGATTTTAGAACATAACCAACAAGATGTCTTGCCATGGCATCATATCACACTCGTACAGGCTGCAGGTGAGAAAAAGGATGTAGTAAAGGACACAAGATGGGAATAAATTCCAGAAAAAAGATGTGTCGTTCATAAAGTCTCCCATGAAAACACCATTTCCAGTTGAGGGGGTTTTATTAGCTCAGGTGAGTTACCAGGAAATGACAACTGTGAAACACTAAACAGTGATTTGACTGTAATTAAAACAGGTCTGATTAATGCTAACAATAAAGGACCACCATTACAGAGGTCAGTCAAATATACCTCATAAAACAAATCCCAGTCCATCGAAAGGGTTTTGTAATTTAGAAGATTGTTATACAATTGGCCCCTAGACTCCAGTAACCATGGACTAGTGTTATTCCAGTCCACCACTCTAGACAGACACAATAAAGAGCAATTTAGAGCTGTGATTCTCGTTTTCTTTACAGACTAAGAAACCCTGTCTGTGTCTCGCTCACATCTGGTACACAGTAAGCTTTTCGTACTGTAAAAATGATCAGATATTTCAGACAAAAGGCTAAAGATATTTCTTTATTTGCACGATGGTGTTTTAGTTTTAAGCACCTTGATGCCCCCTGCTGGCCAGTCAGATATCAGACTAAAATTGACTATTCAAACAATGGGTGAAAGCTTCCAGGTCTACTACAGGTGAAAATTTTCCAAGAAGCAGACATGTACTGTCCCCCCAGACACAGTCAGGACGATGGTGAGGATGCTGAGGAGGACAGACTGGTAGTCTGGACTGAAAATATAAAGCAGATCCACAAGTCCGCAAGTCCACATCTTATTAGACATTACAGGAAGACAGTCAGTACAATTATTTTGTCCAGTGGGGGAGATTATTGTACAAATGCTGATGCATTTCAAACCAATGTTTTACAGGGGAAAAAAAATCACAAAATGTAGCCTGATGAAACTTATTTTAATGTTATAAAAGTACAGGGGTTAGACAATGAAACTGAAACACCTGGTTTTAGACCACAATAATTTATTAGTATGGTGTAGGGCCTC
>JAOVVH010000061.1:10320670-10334972 GCA_028566435.1 Scorpiodoras heckelii | reverse complement strand
ATTGGCCACCAGGCTGGTCCAATTTAGCCATGAAACCTCCCACACTAAAATGACAGGTGTTTCAGTTTCATTGTCTAGCCCCTGTAACAGCATCACCCAAATTATAATAATTGGTTAGTTGTGGTCCATTGATTGACAAGGTAGAAGCATGCTGACAAACTGCATAGTAACAGGTAGCCTACAGTCAGTACATATACTTATACACTAGGTGTTACCGATAAATTCACTGACAAGTGTAGATTCGAGGTAGGTGTACTTAATATCCTAATATACTAGCTCCATTGGGTACAGAAACCATTGTTTCTCACACTTCATCATGCTCTTATATCCAGAATTGCATGCTGAATCCAGATCCCATCTTGAGCATCAAGCGTTGACGCTATTTCCGAATCGAGTGCTTATTTATGGACTAGACAATCTGTTTTCAGACAGGATACGCTGCCTTGTGTTGACCCAGCACTCCAGGCCAAATGGCAGCAGCTTCTTCATCCTCCTCCTCTGCCGGAGGGATTAGTGGGAGCTCCGTTACTGGATCTGGCTTCAGTGCATCAGAGCTCATTCCCCCTAGAAAAGTCCTCTACACATACCCTAAAGGAGCCGGGGAGATGATGGAAGGTCTGCCACACTACTACACTTCTAGTTTTGTATTTTTCATTTTGTTTTTAAATCCAGGGGATTTTTTTTTTGAAGAGTTGAGAATCATTGGTTTAAGGAGAAGGCTGTGAAATGAATTTCAATGAATTGAAACAGCTGGATCCTGTTGTCTGTATCT
This sequence comes from Scorpiodoras heckelii, assembly GCA_028566435.1. Taxonomy (NCBI): domain Eukaryota; kingdom Metazoa; phylum Chordata; class Actinopteri; order Siluriformes; family Doradidae; genus Scorpiodoras; species Scorpiodoras heckelii. Next base: position 10,334,200 of record JAOVVH010000061.1, on the reverse strand, counting down.
ACAAAATGTCTATTTAAATGGCAGAGTCGAACATCCCAGCTTGTTAGAAGGCTGTAATTAGATCACAGGGTCAGCCATGATACAATACCCCTGGAACAGAGAGGGTTAAGGGCTATGCTCGAGTTGCAGCTTGGTGGCAGATGATCAGTAGCCCCTAATGCTGTTGGTGGATGAGCCTAATTGTTTTTGTTTGGGGAGCTTGTAAGGAAACAGGGGTCACTTTTTTTCCAAACCACTTTCTGTTTGAGGCATAAATTTCCATAGCAGGTAATAATAGATGTACTGAGGTGGAAAAATGCACCTTAATTAAACTCTCGGGAGGATGTATCCAGTTCATTATAAGGTCAAGGCTGACTGGAATATGCACATCTAAAACCATGCCAGGCTTTATCTTTTTTTTTTTTTTTTTCTCTGTAACTATTTAGAAAGTATCTGGGTCATTTCCAACTATGTGCATTTTTGTCTCTAGAAAGAACAGAGAGCGTTAATGAGTGAAATCAGCCATTTTCCTATAGTCCTCATTCGGCTGGCTGAGTTGACATTTTCTCATGTTATGTCCTTAGTTGAGTTCTTTCTCGAAAGAAAGCGAACATGTATATGTGTGTATGTATGTATATATATATATATACACATACATACATACTTTGTGCATTGAGGCTTGTATGGTGGATACTTCATATAAAAGTATCACATACTTCTCATAAAGTACTATGTAACCGTCGACATGGTGGAGTTTTTTGTGAGAAAGCTTATATGTAGCATTTTTGTAAGAATTTTGTAATTGATCCCACCTCAGGACATACATAAGACTTTGTGCTTTCTTGTTTCTCTGTAACATGACAAGCTGCAATGTTTCAACTTCATAAGAGTGGAAAAATAGCAGCTGGTGAGGGAATGACTGTTTATAGCTGCTATAACAGGAACTAGTTTCTTTTCACACCACCCCTTCATTAATTCTTTTCTTATGACAGCTTAGATGGGCAGTGATTATGACATGGGACTAATGATAGCAAGGTCATTAGTTCAAATCCCAGCACCACCAAGTTGCCACTGTTGGGCCCTTGAGCAAGACTCTTAAGCCTCAAATGCTCAGTTGTATAAAAACAAGATAAATGTAAGTTGCTCTGGATAAGGGTGTCTGCCAAATGCCATAAATGTGAATGTAAATGTAGATGTGGGTTTTTTTTGTTTGTTACCTATGGGCCAGTAAGCAAAGGTATTTTATCATCAGTAGATATTTGAAATCCACTATACAGTTTTCCGCTTTAATTTTCAGATGGCTCGGACAGATTTCTGTGTGAATCGGTGTTCAGTTATCAAGTGGCATCAACTCTAAAACAGGTGAAGCATGGTAAGATGCACATTTTTCAGATTTTTACATTATTGTCACTAGCGCAATTGCTAATTCAACCTAATACTAACGATTCCTTGGTCTGCTGTGCTCTCAGATCAGCAGGTGTCCCGTATGGAGAAGCTGGCCAGCCTGGTGGAGGAGCTGGAGGCAGATGAGTGGAAATATAAACCTATTGAACAGCTATTGGGTTTCACAACTTCATAGCTCAACACTTGCTACTCTATTAATTCATGAATTGCAAAGAATTTTTGTTTGTCAGTTTACTTTTTTTAATGTTTTAACCACAATGTAGACATTTCTGTGTAATTTATTTATACTTTCACATTTCCCATATGTGAAGAACACACATTTAATAGAACTGAATGCTTAAATGTAAATATAATATACTTATTAGTATTACACATCATGTCACAGCAGACTAATCATGTGCCAAAATGTACCCAAACTTTGACTTTTTTTTCACACATACTTGATCTTTTTTTGTGGAATAAAACTGCCCTAAACTATGTGATTAAATAGTCTGGAGAATATCATATTTTATATTTTACTGATACTTTAGTCCTTTTTAAAGAACTACATGGTAATTGCACTGTCAGGGCTGTGCTTCTGGATATTCTTAAATATTTATTATAAAATTTAAAGCATGTACAATATGACTGTGTGTATGTCATTCATTAGTGCTGTTTAGAAACATACACTTATAGATACTTTTTCACAGCACTGTATTTGTGCACTTCCCAATTTCTTAAATTTTTGCATATTTGTCACACTTGAATGTTTTAGAATATCAAACTATTTTTAATATTAGACAAAGATAAAAAAAAAAAGTAAACACAAAATGCTGTTTATAAATGATTTCATTTATTTCAGCAAAAATAATGCTTTTCAGCCCTACGTAAAAAAGTATTTGACTCCTTACCTACTAAATCGAACAGTTAACCAAATTCAATTGACTCTTGGGTTCGATTTCACTAGCCACACCCAGGCATGATTACTGCCAGACCTGTTGAATCGAAATGTTACTTAAATAGAACCTGTATGCCGATGTGAAGCAGGCTAGAAGGTCTCAAAAAGCAGTACATGCTGCCACATTTTCAAATACAAGAGAACCATGAATTCTGCTCTCAGAAAATACTGAAGGAGAATGTCTGTCTGTCAGTTTGTTACCTAAAGCTCAAGTGCAATTGTGTTATACAGCAGAACAATGATCTGAAGCAAACAAGCAATTCCACTGGCCAAGTCAAAATCCTGATTTGAATCCCATTGACATGCTGTGGCAAGACCTTAAACGTTTGGGCTTGAAAACCCTCCAATGTAGTTGAATTTTAAAAAATCTGCAAAGAAGAGTGTCCCAAAATTCCCCCACAGTGATGTAAAAGACTCATCACAAGTTATCACAAACATTTGATTGCAGTTCTTACTGCCAAGGATGGCATGTCCAATTGTTAGGTTTAGGGTGTAATTACTTTTTCACATGGGTGATATAGGTTTTGAATAAATATTTATCTTCAGAAACTGGAAAGCTGCATTTTGTGTTTACTCGTGTTGTCATTGTTATATTAAAATTACTTGGATAAACTGAAACATTTTAATGTCACAAATTAACAAAAGTAACAGAAATTGGGAGGGGGCAAATACTGTTTCACAGCATAGATAGATAGAGATCAGTATCTTTGCTAAAAGATTTAGAAACCCCACGCAGATCTTGTTTTTGTCTTCGGTATACCGGAGCCTTGTGCTTTGTTCCGCTCTTGCACAGTTGCTATTAATTTTAGTGCTGTGGTCTGCGAAGTTATCCTCCCCCTCACCGTGTGTACGTGTGAGAGAGAGAGAGAGAGTGTGTGTGTATGTGTGTGTGAGCGCATAAAACCTACTTGTAGCAGCAGCTGTAGAAACAGGAGAAGAGAACGTAAGATGGGGGTGCATGGAGTCGGCAAATAAAACCCACACCCTTTTGTCCTATAAAGCTCACTGCTGTGTTCAGATCAATCTCTCAACACACTAGGTAGATGCATACTTGTAACTAAAGTGATTCATTGTTTGATTTATTTATTTATTTTTTTACATTTAATAAAAAAAAAAATCATCTATGCAGAAGTGACGGCTTGGTTTTTTTTTCTCTTTGAGGGCAGAATAAACAATGTCCACTGAGCCTTGTTATATACTGCTTCCTGAATTTACCCTGCGAAACTTGCTTTGTGGTACAGTTCGTCCAGCTGGATGTTTTGCATCTGAAAAGAGCAGTGAGAAACTTTGGAGAATGTACAGTACGTTCTGTTCCCCAAAAGGGTGGAACCAAACCTACAGTGTATACTGCTGGATCCTAAAGATACTACATTTCTTCATCAACTTACACACTGGACTCTATCTTTATAACCTGATTTAATGCACGTAGAAATTAACATTATTCTGACTTGTGGGTTTGTTTGTTTTTACATTCATAACAGCACTTGCATGTTGTACGTGTTGTACAGGCCATCCTGACTGCAAAGAGAACGATTTGTCCAGCTCTGCCCCTCCCTCTCTCTCTCAAAACATCCATGAACTCAGGCTACCAGACCAAAACTTTCACACTTTTTTTTAATGAGCAAGCTGAAGTGCACAAAGAAGAATGGACGTTTTCATTCAGTTGGTCAAACAGCCTCGGGTAAACCTCTAACACATTTTAACTTGAGTTAACAATAAACTGCTGTGTTACAATCAAAGTTAGGAACCATAATAAAACATACTGAAAGGATATCCTAGGCTAAATGTCACATCCTGATCATTGTGTAACTACCTGCTATATGTTAATGAATATATCTTCACGGGGCTCATTATTAACTGATGTCTTTTTAGAAGTGTGTATGTACCCTGGTAGTGTTTTTGCCTCCATCATGATTATCTTGAAAAAATCAAATGGCGAAACAATTCATTTTCAAGAACATTATTAACACACAGAACTATACTGTTCGACTTTGCCATAAAATGTTGGGGTAAAACTTGACATTCAGATATTCCACATTACAATTCTACAACCCAATGTTTAATAAGGCTTAACTAAATGTCTAAATAAAGGAAAGTGGCAAAAATTCGAAGGAATATTTCTCTATTTGATCCTTATATACATTATATACATGTATACATTTTACACATTGTGCACACTTACGGTAGTGGTGTTGGGAATAAACTAACAGCTGTCAGCACAGAATAATATTGGCACTATGTAAATTCATATGATATATATACAGTTTAGGACTGTTTGTACATTTTGCGTCAGATACGTCTGTACGTTTCAAGCCAGTCACCTCCCCAGTACGTTGCATCAGATGAACGCTGATGACAGACTTTCGATAGATACAGTACAAGCCAGACCATTCAACATTACATCATACTGCATTCTGCCTCCACAAGAGGTGCTGTAGTGGTAGAGTTCTCCCACCGAAACAATACACGTTTATTAACTTGCATGGTTTCTTGTGTGGCTGCGGAGTGGTTACAGATACTGACAGGGCCACTAGAGTCACGTTTAAGCCATGGTGCCTTGTGCATGGAGTGTAGTGACACAGACACTACCTTACTTCGATAGAGGACAGACTTCTACGGAGTGATGTAATGTTGCATCACAGGCTGCAATCTAATGTGGAACTTGCACCTTTGTGTGCACTTGCTCCTCATGGATATCCAGCCTGATGCATGAATGTACAGAGTATTCCAGTGATGTCATAGTGCAGCCTACAGAATTGTTTTTCTTTTCTTTTGCATGCTGAAATGAGCATGAAATCATGGTTTTAATGCATGCATATTTTTGAATTGTATTAGATGCGGTGTTATTTTATCATTTTAAGAAATGTGCATGATCAAGAATGCATGCAATATGTTTTTTTTTTTTTTTTACTAATTTCATACTTTAATATCACACATTTTGCACATGCACTCTTGTTTGTAGCCCCCCCCCCCACACACACACACACATAGTGCACTATATAAAATAGCCTACCAAACGCCTACCAAAAGCTCGGACACACACACACACACACACACACACAGGTTTTTGTCGCAACTTGTCCTAGGTGAAACAAAAGACTACTCGCTGTGTTTTTCCCTTCCTCAGCAGACAAAGCTTGTGGGCGCTTCGTGTTACTGGGCAAAGTGGAACGCTCCGAACGTGCGCTCAAAGCTGATTGGCTGAGTTGTCTCCGAGGGGCGTGGAAAGACAGAGACGGCTCGGCGGAGCTATATAAAGAGCTTTGTTCTGCTTCATGACATCAGTGTTTGCAGGAGACGAGCTGCTGCACACAAGGACGCGGCTTTTAACCGGCGTCTCTGCTCTTTGTTAGTCCGAGCAGAGCGATTCGGCGAAAATTTGGGATACATCATCAAGTACTGGCAAGACATCGTCCGTAGAAGTCACCGACAGGAGATTTTAGTGAGTGTCTCTTTTACATTCAAGCTTCTTTTAACGTGCACGACTTTTTTTTTTGTTGTTGTTTCGTCAGTTTTGCAAATCTGATGGTTTCTATGTTAACAATACAACGCTGTAAGCCTAGACTGAGAAAATAAGGTTACATGAGACGTACTAAAGTGTTTTCCAGCTTGCTTGTAGGTTATCTGTTGAAGAAACTGTTAAAGGTTTTAATTTCCTTCTTCAAACAAAGTGTCTGCTTTTTTTTTTTTTTTTACAAAAGCTCTAAGAAATCTGGAGCTTTATTAAACCATCCAGAAAAAAAAATCCCTAAGGACAAATTTTGTTAAATTTTTTTATTAAAAAAATTCATCTGGATTTTTTTTATAAGCATGGATAAAAAAAACAACAATTAAAAACATAGCTGTTGCTTCAGTATTGTGTTCTTTGTTTGCATGGAGTTGTTTTTGAGTGCAGGACTCGCAGCACTGTATTTATCCCAAGACCAACATTTTCTAAGAAGTTCCTGTCTTTTCTTCTCAGGTGTGAAGAACTGAAGCACGTTTGATCCTGTAGATTTTCAGTTTTGAGGTTTGGAGTCATGCTGAAGACCCAGAGTGAAGGTGTTTGGGCTGATGGAGCTCCTCAGAGGCTGTCCTGGAGCGGCCTGGTGCAGAAACTCAGCAGCAGTAACAGCATCGACTCGGACTCGGAGCACAGTGGCACAGATGATGGGTCAGACACTGGTAAGTTGCATGTAAAAGCCTCTTCTTTAATTAGTTTTTGTGTGTGTGTGTGTGTGGGGCTTGATCATTGTAAGTAGGATTTCAGTCATCAGATCAGGCTGCAGAGGTCGGAGGTTAACATGAGTGTTTTGTCCCCTATAGCTAAAGGATACAGTAATTATGATGATGCACTATGATGTGCGAAATCAACCCTTTTAACGTGGAAGCATTAGATGTGCCATTTGGTATTTTTATACCTGATATCTGCAGAACACTTAGAAAACCGCATAATGACGTAATGAACTGAGATCGAGCATCGCAGTATGATGCACGCTGGTTAACACGCCATTTTACTCCACATTGCATAAAACTTATTTCTGTACAATCTCTTCCAGGTTCTGTATCACTTCCCGACCTGTCCGCCCTGGATGCTGACATGTTCTACGACCCGACGGAGGAGAGCCTCTGTAAAGAAGTAGTCCAACAGATTGCGCTTAGCCTGATTGAAGCAAAAGGCTGCACGCTGCACTGCTCCAAACTTCTCATCCCCAACAAGCTGCTGGAGCACATTGGGAGCGAGCTGGTACAGCTGTCCGTGAGCGAGCCATGTGGCCTCCGGGGGGCGCTCGTCGACCTGTGTGTGCAGCAGGGAGAGACATTTCAGAGCGTCGGCCAGATTGCTGCTGACCCCTGCCTTGTACCGACCTTTCAGCTCACGCTCGTCCTCAGGCCCGAATCGGGAGGCATCTGGCCGAAGATCCAGGGCTTGTTCGCTGCTAAATCCTCATCGACGCCTCCGAGAGGTGCGCTTAAACTCAGCACTGGCTTCAGAGTGATCAAAAGGAAACTGTACAGTTCTGAAGAGCTGTTCATTGAAGAATGTTGAGCCGTAGGGACCAAATCTGGACATTTCTGAGGCATTCTGGCTCTGTTAGGTCACCGTTTTAGTGATCCGAGCGCGGTTCCGAGAGCGGTTCTCGACTGAATACTTCAGTGACAATACTGTGTGTTGATTGACTTTATATTGAAGATATTACCAGATATTTGCAGGTCTCACGTTTGTCACCAGGGTGTTTATACAAAAAGAGTGTAGGGTACACAACTGTAAAAGCATTCTCATATTCACTGATTGCTGTATGTACATTATAGATACTGCATTCATATGTTGCACTTCTTTCAGACAGTTTTTGAACCTGTCTGGTGTCATTTTGTTGACTGTGTTGAAATGTTTACCTCACTTTTTTTTATTTTCTGAAAATGACTGGCAGCTATGTCATCAACCTGATTTACATGTGTCATGAATGGTTTTTCCTTTTTTTTTTTTTTTAAATCCAGAGAGCACCATTTCATTGAGTTTGATCTTTTAGTTAAAATGGACTCTTGGCATCTTAATTGTTTTTAAACACATTTGTTTTGCATATTTACTTGTGCATCATTATTTATTTGATATTCAAATACTGTTGCGTTTTATACGTGCACTAAGGAAAAAGAAAATAAATTATTTTTGAAGAAACATTTTGCATTAGTGACTGGCTTCTTTGATGTTCACCATAGCAAGACGGTTTCATTGTGCTGCAAAACATGGGGTTTGATTTCTGCAAAACGCCTACACGAGACTTATAGGGTTTAGAAATATAGGGTTTTTAAAGGTTCTTTAGAACAATCAAAATGTTCAGGCTCCATCTGAATGTGTGGTTTTTGTTTCTTTCTTTAAAATAAGACACCTTAAGATGCAGGGTTTCACCAAGAAAGATGAAGAAAAGAAACTGACTTTACTTCTCTACATGTTCTTAGGAGAGAATTACTGGAATTTAACAACTCTAATTTGCCTTTTATGAATATTTATAAACTGAATGTTAACCTTCACTCTCAGAGGCAAGTGTGTTCTAGTGACCTTTTATTAAAAAGTGTTCGTGGAAAAGACCTTTTATAAAACTAAACCCCATGTGGACGCAACATCGAAACTCCACACTTGAGTTCAGGCTTGAACTGAGGACCATGGAGTTGTGAACCAGCAACACTGCAGTCATTAAAAATCACAAGAATAAAACTCAACACTGAGATCTGCAGACTCTGTGCCTTTTTTTTACTGCAATGGAGGTTCATGACCTCGGCTATAAAAATGCACATAAGTAAAAAGTTCAGTTCTTGATGGTATGAATCAGTTAAGTGCTCACATTATATTAGGCACAGGATGTGAATTTTTGCAGAATGCTTAAACAAATAAGCTCCTCCATTTGATTTAATTCAGGATGTTTATATGCGAGTAACAGTCCTGGAGAACAAGGGGGTTTTAAAGTACATGGGGAGAACATGGAAACAGTGGTAGCTCAATGGTGGTGTTGTAGTACTTTGAGTCCGGTCTTGGTATCGAGATCATATTAGGACCACTTTTTCACTTACTTGGTCTCGCCCCAAGTCTTGCTCTTGATTCTGCCTTGATATAGGTGGTCTAACCCCCATCATTACTCAGTGGTTAAGGCTCTGTTTATTGATCAGGAGCTCAGAGGATCAAGCCCCAGCACCACCACTCTGCCGCTGTTGGGTTCTTGAGCAAGGCCCTTAACTCTCTCTGCTACCATATCATAGTCAGCCACAGCTTCTGAACAAGCTGGGATATGCAGGAAAAAATAATTTTCCTGTGCTGTAATGTACGCTGAAGTACCAGAAAAACTGGTATAGCCATTAATACTTTGGTAGGTCCCCCACGGGATCTTGGAGGGAACGTTGCACAGTCCTCACGCTGTTTGTTTTAAGGCCCCAGCATTGAATTCCGATGTTACTTGAGGCAGTGTTGTACGCCTATCACGTGAAATGGTTCTTCCCAGCCGACGCTGGTCACGTTCTCCCAGAGTCTTTTATGGCCACACTGCTGTCGTAAGTTTGAGTCTTTGCTGGAATATTCTAACCCTTGAAATTCTCATACGTGAAAATTTTAACTTTGCTTCTACTTATGCTATGACCATCTCACAAGCTCCAACTATTAAGCCGTGGTGAAAATTGCAAAATCATGATCAACTTGCCATTCTCAGAGCAGAAACAGCTCTAGAAGCTTTCGATGTCTATTGCTTTATATACTCACTAGTGGATGCAACCAATGACGTGCATAGGTGGCGTTGCTATGTATTTTGAATAGGATCAAACAAAGGTTTCTTCTTCAACTGATCAGTTTCTCAAAGGCACAGAGAGACAGTTTACTGTAACGCTGGTTCTACCATTTTTGTGTTACAATACTTTTGGGAAACTCTGCCCATCTGGGTTAAGTTTTAAGACAGCAGGGAAAACTTTAACCTGTACCATTCTATCTGTGTGTGAATTTATATTATAGAGATCTGCTTTTGAAAATTTGTGTTTTACCAACTTTATGATAGAATAATGTTTTACATGGTGTATAAGTGTGTGCTCTTATGAAGTGCTTATAAAATTAGAAAAACCTCCCAAACACTGAAGTGTGAGAGAAAAATATACAAAACTAAAAGAATCCACACCAGAAATGCAAATCCAGCAGAAACCGGTATGAGCTAGATATGAGTACGGGCTGCTGGGGAACGTGAGCCACTGCATGTTTAGCTTACACAGCCTGCCAAAATCTGACATGACTCAACTGCGCGCACACACACACACACACACACACACACACACACACACACACACACACACACACACAGTTCCACTCTCACTAGCATTCTCATCCTCCTCCCTTCCTGAAATACACACAGAGCCCACCAGTCCCACCCCTGCACACACAATAATACACTTCCCCAGCACAAACACACAAAGCACACCAACTTGTAATTTTGAAGAGTGGCACGTAGGATTTTATTGTTCTGTTATTGTCCAGAGGAGAAGCATCGCTACAGCTTTTTAATCCGCATTGCAAAAATTGAAAATATATATCATACTTTAAAAAAAAAAAAAAAAAACAGTCCTGATCCTTGAATAAATACTACGTAACCACAGAGCCGTGTAAATTCTAGTGGCAAAGATAAAAGTATGGAGTGCTTATTAATGCTTATTTAATATTAATACACTTGACCTAATCAATAAAATCCTGCATAGCTAAATCTCAAATGTACAATTATATAAATTAATAAATTAATACAAAGTGACTAGATCATGGTCTATATGGAACCAAATAAATTCTGACACGAGTTTCAGCCTGAAGGGAATTAAAACGCATTTCAGATGGATAAAAAGATTGGATCGCTTCGTAACTTGAGGTGTAGCTCAGGTCTGTAAAGGGCTGGAGAAAGATCGTTTCCTTTACAAACCCTTACAAGATGATCCTTCACTAACACAGGTATCTCTCTGTATCTCTCATATACACACACATACATACACATATACACATAGAAGTCTGTCTCCTTTGGCTGAAGGTCACAAGTTTGCCACCACTTTAACGGGAAGATTGAACTTCATACCTACAAGACAAGAAAAATCTAAGTTAAAATAGTCTTTATGATATGAATGCATAGTGCATGCATAGTGCATAGTGTAGTGGGGCTGTACGGTCTTGTCACACTGATAAGTGTCAGATATGAGCCTCCTAAGAACTAGGTCAAGCATGGCAAGTCACTAAATCACAGCCAGGGGCCTGAAAGAGGACACCGGACAGGGGAGAACTCCAAGCATGGTAATAATAACAAACCTTCAGTGCTACTCAACTGCTGTTTGCTCTCCTTTTCTCCAATCATTTTTATTTTGCGACATAAACATGTTCCCTTGCACTGGGTCTGATTTTTGAAACCACAGCAGTGAAATGTCCCTTTCTCTCTCAAGGATATGTTCCATGACATTAAACGCAGATATAAAATAGAATAAGAGATAGAAAAAGAGGAATAAACACACATTGGACATGCTTTTGTGGGCAAATAATCAACTGCAGGGTGGTACTCGGGACTCTGCTTGGTGTCGAGCCACAACACACCACCTTATGGGTGATTATTTTCCAAAAAATGCAGAAAAAGGTTACATATAATAAGGTAATCTTATATAATAATAATATAATTTCATCAAAGATCAATGTTGAATTGATTACAGTTGTCAATGTGTATGTGCTAATGATAGCCATATGGCCCAAATGTTCACTTTCTACAGCCATACGGATTCAGGAAGTAGTGCACCATGGTCAGAGTGCACAGTTGGACTAAGGCCACATGGCTTACGATGTGATTTGGGTTGGTGATTTAGTAAACATTACATAAAGCCACTACAACACAAGTCTGTTTAAGTGAATGAAGTGGGATGTCAAGCACTTTTCTCCTCCTCACCTGCCATGATCATGTTGGTGTATCAGTGGACATAAGTCTGAACCTCAGCCAGTCTGGAGCAGCTGGGCGTGCCCATCCTCTGCGCTTTCTGATATAGGTCACTGTCACCAAAATAGCGCGCACGGTACAGCAAACCCTCCTCTGTGGATATACATACATGGACATGAATATTCAATCTGCACGCTGCAACACTGATCATTTCAACACTTTTCTTTCAGACTTGCTGACACGAACAAGTCGTCATGGCAACTTGCCCTCCCCAAAATCACATCGATATGTTAAAAAAAAAAAACTTCAGTCACTTTGCTGCAGGATTATCAGAGGCTGTGTTTACGTAGCTACTGAGAACATAAAGCGACACCACTGAAATGTGAGCTAATAAGCAGCACTTCTCTCAGTACAGGGTTTTGAAACACTGATACACGGTTTAAAAGGAAGACAGCAGGTCTTTCTGCAGAATACGCCGATGATGACTTTTGATGATGGAGCAAGGTATCATACACACAAAGCGTGAGTCAGAATGCAAGTGAAGTAGGAAACCTGTACTAACCGCCCTGAAGCAATTCTGATTAATCATGATACAGTATGACGTGCCTGACTGTGTAGAAATAACCAAAAACCCAAACAACACAATTGGAGGAAATGTTTTGTGGTTTTGTGGCTTTGTCTGAAGGACGAATGGGGACAGCTGACAAGTAGTGCTGAATCAGGAAACCAAGTAAAATTCACACAGTTTTCACTGGACTTCTGATAAAAAAAAAAAAAAAAAAAAAGATGCACAAGAATAGGACTTGTATCACATCTGAGGTGAATTCTTCCTCCTTTCTCCTTATGTTCTGCCTGAATGGATCAGCATGAGGGCCTGTTTTATTATAAGGTCTTGGGTAATGGGAAGTGAATGACTATGTATTAAATTAGTCAATGCAAATATGTATCACCTTTCTGGGTTCACAATGCAATGCAATTAACAAATGCAATGCAAACGACAATGCTATTTTAATAGTCACAAGGAGTTTGTCAAGTGTAACAATCCAGAAGCACTTCGGCTGGTTTTGAAACATAGAGATGAGTCATTTGGGTGTGAACGAGTTACGTCTTATTGGTGAGATGAGCTGAGTGAACTGACTCACTCAAAAGAATCAAAATTCCCATTAATAAAAATGAGGAGTTAAGACCAAAGTTGTGCACACGTGTAGAGACCTACAAATCACATCATTTTGAACAAATTTTCGATTATGATTAAGATTTGCAGCACACGTGTGTGGTACTAAGTGCTATTTTTATGGGCATGCAGTTGATCAGTGGGTCAACTTGCCATCTCTGATTATTACATTAATATCTAGGGCAGGTATTAGATTTATTTATTGGAACCTTTTCTAGTTCACATTTGTACATTATTTTATCAGTCTAAACTTAATATTGAAATTAAATATATTACATTATATTGTATATTGTCAGCATATGTTGCCCATAAAATGCTCATTGCGTTATTACTCCGTATTTCCTACTGCTTATTTTAAAGGAAGTGACCTAGAGACGATTGAGAAATTCGCATCCTGTGAGGGCTCTAACTAAGAAAAACCTGGCAACCTTAGAAGCAGGAAAGGTGACTAGGAAATCTAGCAGTGACTTCACACAACTCTGAGAACGTTCTCCACATAAAGGTCAAAGTTCCTTTTAAACTACTCTAAACTATATCATTGAATATAGAGAACACAAAATTTTCACCGGTTTTTGCCCCATAAACTATACTATACTATATGTGCGTGCCTTGTGTGTGTGTGTGTGTGCATATAT
>JAOVVH010000061.1:10201381-10215980 GCA_028566435.1 Scorpiodoras heckelii | reverse complement strand
CCTAGCTGGCGGCATAGGGCGCAAGGCAGGATCAACCCTAGACAGGGTGCCAATCCATCGTAGGGCACACACACACATTCACACACACACACACACACACACACTGGGGCACTTTAGAGACACCAATTAACCTAATACGCATGTCTTTGGACTGTGGGAGGAAACCCGAGTACCCAGAGTAAACCCACACAGACACAGGGAGGACATGCAGACTCCACACAGAAAGGACCCAGAGAAGGACCCCATTTCAGTGAAACGTAAATATTGCTCCGCCACAGAATTAGAAGAGAAAAGTCTGACTGCTCTCTTCATCGGATTGGACCGTACCTGATCTCGTGCAGTTTGACAGCCTCGTTGATCAGCACCACCACCACGGTGGACAGCGATGCCAGCAGCCACACCTCCATGGGCACAAGGCTTAATGTAAAGTCCAGACCTGTCTGGTTATTAGAACTATTACTTCTGTCTTGCCATAAATTATAATCGATTATAGCCTGCATCACCTGACCCAACAGCCTACAAGAGAGAGGAGAAATGAAGAAACAAGCATTTAGTTTAGCATTTAGAGGTTTCGCTAACATTATATCCATGTATGCATCATATAGACGTTTTCACACCACTATTATATAACAAGCCCGTGTTTAAACGGTAAAAACCCAAAAGCCTGAACTGTTAAATAAAGTGATTCACTGATTACAACAATCAATTGTGACTAGTCATTAATAAGGCAATTGATCATGGTTCATTAGATTTAATTATCTGATCATATTGAAGTGTGAAAAAAAGGTAATGTTAGAGACTTGTAAGAAAGATGGTTGGTTAAGTTTAGAGGTGTGCATCAAAACTGGAATTCTGTGGAACCCAGCAAAAAAATCACAGAAGTAGGAGGTTTTTTTTTTACTTTCTTATAGGCGGTCAGATACAGAGCTTGTGGAACACATTCATTAACATTAGAGCGTACATGGTGCTTGCATGGTAATGCATGGCGCATGTACCGCTTTCATTCACTCCTCTTTAGCAACTTTTTCTTTATCCTGTTCAGCATCATGGTGGTTTAAAGTGATAGGCTGTTTGAGAAAGAGAACCGATTCAAGGTGCAAACTGGGAACGGACATGTCTCAGTGACCAGCACTTGCCAAACTGGGGTGATCTCATGCACATCAATCAGCATCCTTAATGACTTCAGACCTGTTGCTCTCACTCCTATTATAATGAGAGGCTGTTCCTGAGGGACATAAATCCTGCCCTGTCACCCACCCTGGCACTAAACATCTCCAAAACGGAGATTATACATCCGTTTTACATCAGAGGAGATATTGTGGAGAGAGTGACTTCCTTCAAATTCTTCAGAAGACATCTCACATGACTTTACATGGACACCACTGTACTTGTGAAGAAGGCGCTTTTGTTGTTTGTGTGATCCACTGGGGACAAACAATTTCACTGTACTGCTCTGCAATGACAATAAAGGCGATCTGAATTTCTCTCCAAGCAATTCACAGTACCTTGCACTCTCTTCTAACAATCACTCTCACTGAAATTACAATACTGACCTCGCATTCTCTATCAAAGATGTCATTTAAATGCCATACACTGCTTTATATTGCCCAGTGTTTGTAATTATCTTTGGTTACTGTGCATTATTGAGGTTCAGTACTCTATTAAAAAGACTCTGTCTGTCAGTCCTAACATGTTGCAAGCAACTAGCCTAGAGAGAACCATGGTTCTATGGATACAACACAGGAAAATGTGTTAACGGCACCAGGAAATAGTCTTCATGAATCATGTTATTATGATACCTTTTGCAGGCCTACTGTTAACACATTCAGAGACAACTCAGAAATAAGAAATTTGTCCCTCACTAACTATGACTACTGTGTTTGTTCGCCAGATAGGTAGCTGTTATTAGTATCCACATCCGAGTCTGTGGATTTGTTCCTCTATTACATGTAAGTAGGCCAAACCCTTTCATTTGTCAGAACCTCCAAATATGGAAGCAGGTATACGGATCAAAGAGCACGATATACAGTAAAACCGCATGACTTCTCCGAACCACTCCTCTATGCACACAGGCACACACACCACTCACCACCATATTCAGATATAGCTTGAAAACTCAGATACTCACACAAGAGGCACGGTGAGACACCACCACGTGTTGCTGAAGGGATTCTTCCTCCACAGCGGCTGAGATCGGTGCACATAGCTGAGAGAAATAACCACTGAGAGAGACAGAGAGAGACAGAGAGAGAGAGAGAGAGAGAGAGAGAGAGTAGTAATATCACCCACACAGTCCATCACATTGCATTACTCCA
This sequence comes from Scorpiodoras heckelii, assembly GCA_028566435.1. Lineage (NCBI taxonomy): Eukaryota > Metazoa > Chordata > Actinopteri > Siluriformes > Doradidae > Scorpiodoras > Scorpiodoras heckelii. The sequence continues at coordinate 10,213,665 of JAOVVH010000061.1, read as the reverse complement.
AGTCATACTTCACTATACTCATAAGAAGCAGTCCCTGTAAGCAGGTCTTACCAGTATGCAGAGCCAGGAAGCCGGCCATGACTTTCTGAACGAGCAGTAGACCGTTAGAGAAGCCATGAAACCACATTTCAGATGAGCTGCAATCAGGAATAAGCAGCTGATTAAACTAGTGGTCAGTTAAAGCAATCCGGATTGTAATAATCTACAGTGCTTAGTTTGTGTACCAAGTAGAAAAGATGTGGGTACAGTTAACACTGCTGCCATTAACAGCTTCAGCCTTTAACACTGTCTGCAGGGAGTATCCGAATCCCAGCAGGTAAACACACACCGTCAGACCAAACTTGAGCAGGAACCAACCCAGGAAGTACTGCTGGGTCTGGTGAAAGAATGAAACACATTTCATCAAATTATTCTTCAGTGTGACACAAAAACACACTGGCCATTATATATCAATGTTGCATATGAATAAGAGTGTAAATATACAAGTTCAACAGTAGTTTTCATATTCGTCAATAATGAAACCAGCTAAATGAAGCGAAATAAACTCTCTGTTCTCGTTACAGTCTCATACAAACAATATAAAATAACATCCTGTATGCTCCGCTCCACTGGTGCTAAATGGGAGACTAATTTACATACACTTGTCGTGAATAACTGCTAATGTGACCAGACAGAATCGCTGTGCTCATTCGCATCATCACGAGACGTGACCAACCTTACGAGGGATGTCATCTAGATTTTTCCCGGTAGCCACTGTCATTACCGAGCTGTCTGGTGGCTTCCCCAAGAAGGACACACTGAGAGACACATACACATACGTGTGGACAAACTTTACTTGCCATATGATAACAAGGCATCGCCATCATCAACTGTGTATCAGTGATGGAGAAAAAAAGTGTTTCTCTCTCACCTCAGCAGTGGGTAACAGAAGCAGGAGAGCCACAAAATATCAGTTATGTTTAGTGGAGGTGGAAGCTGAGTAAGACAAGCCAAGAACTACCACAAAAAAAAAAACATTGCATTTATAAACCAACTCCATAATGAGCAGTAAACTCTGAAATGTCAGCAATTTGTATAAAATACTGTATGTACATGCAGATTTAATTTATGGTCCCATAGTCAGCAGGTGTGCCAGCTGTCCTTACCTGAATGACGACCAGTGTGAGCTGGCACTGCAGCAGGAAGAGGAAGCACTTGCGAATGCCATATATGGTGTGCCTGGCCTACACACAGAACATGCAAACACTCACAACCACTACCATTACCACTACCATTACCATTACCACTATCATTACTATTCATTTCACACTGTTGATTTCAATGTTACTCACTCCTCTTCCCACAAAACACATAGAGAACTGTATCTTAGGCACCCTATTGTTTTTAGGTACAACCTTTGTTATTGAAGCTTTTTGAGCTCTGCATTATTGAGTCGGTACAGAAGGAGTTTATATTTCCACAGGTTACTTTTCCAACAAAGATTTTTTTAAAATGTTACACAAATATGTTTGTATATCAGTAACGAAAGCAACACATTACATAACAGACCACTTTTCAGGCAAAAACATAATGAAGGCTGCTGGGTTTTGCATGCAAAAAAAGAAACAAGTGTGACAGTCAAAGTCTCCAGAAGAGCTGTGGCAGATTCTCCAAGACGCTCAGTAAAACTTACGAGCTAATTACTGTACAGTACGATGTAGAAGTCTTAGTCACATACAAAGACTCGCTGTAAAGCAAAGATGCCTTTGAAAATAATAATGATGTTTCTACATAAAAGAAAACGCTATAAAGTGCAGTAAACAGTAACAAACTAAAGGAAGTGAATATTTGCTGTGCCCTTTTCTTAAACAGGGTTCCCAGGTACAACATGTACAGTTTTATAAGGAAATTCGCTTTGAAGTGTTCCTGAGCGTCTTGGAGAATCTGCCACAGCTCTTCTTTTACTTGTATGCAAAACTCAGCAGCCTTCGTTATGTTTTTGCCTGAGAAGTGGTCCGTTATGTAATGTGTCGCTTTCATCACTGACATACAAACATTTCTGGGTAACATTTCATTATTTTGGTTGGAATAGTAACATTTGGAAGTATAAAATCTTTTTGTACTGAGTCAATAATGCAGAACTAAAAAAAAAATCTATAACAAAAGTTATACCTAAAAACAATAGGGTGCCTAAGACTTTTGCACAGTACTGTATATTATTGCATTGCAGTGTTGGGCTACAGTGAGCTATAGTAAGGATATACTCTATAATTAAAAAAAAGCACTATATGTCAATACAAAAATAGGTTGGAGTGTTTTTGTTGCTTCAACACTCAACACTGGTTCAAAAATTTGACCCCAAAGATTAGAGCATATGTATTTCAAATACATGTACATTTTCTATCCAATGTAAACAAATAAAAAACAGCATTAGTATTTATGTTTCTAATTAATTTAATCAAATAAAGTTTATTTATTACATTTCTTAGACAAGTTTAATGTGAAAAAGTTTGCTTTTTTTTTTTTTGGAGTGAATGCTTTGCATTTTGCTGTCATTTAAAGAATACTGATAGAACTGTGTTCTGTAATCACATAGTATTTAAAACAAATATCCTGCCTGAAAAAAAATGCATTTTAACCTTTCTAATTAACGTGATCTTCTATAGCATCCAAGATTTATTTTAAAATTCTTGAAATTCTGTATAAGTTGATCTCAAAAACTGTTGCTGTGATATTTTTACTTAAATCCATGTCCAAATTCAACTTTATCCAACTCCATTTTCTTGGCTGGCTCACAAAGTTGACCTGACACCATCATAGTTTCTTTGTGAAATGTACAGCAGAGAAATACATTCCCCAGCTTGCTCATTAGGGATAAAACCTGTAAGTTATGTCTGGATTTTATGTCTTTGTAAAGCTGCTTTGGGACAATGTCCAATGTTAAAAGTGCTTTAGGAATAAAATTGAATTGAACTGAAGTTACAGTATATGTGGCTGAACTGAGAATGTGTCACCTGCTCTATAAGCTTGACCAGGCTGAAGCTCTCGCCTTGATGTAAGGACACGGAGCAGCTGAGGCTGTTGAGACGAGCACTAAGCCGCAGCGGGGTCAGCTCCTCCATCTCCTCGTTTGCAACGCTGCCAGACGCATAGCCAAACGTCTCCCATGAGCATCGAGATGGGTACAGCGGGTCCAGAGAGAGACTGCAGCCAAACGTGCACAGAAGCACACAACAAGTAACACAACAAGTTGCACATTTGTCAACCAAATTTGCTATTAAATGGAATAAATGTTGACTCACCTGAGGTCACTCTGTATGAACAGGCAGCTGTTACGGAAGTTAGCTGAACTCCCTAAACAGCATGTCACCTCTCGGTTCTCCTGCATAATCTTCATCATCTCACACATGGCTGTAATTCACACACAGGTAACATTTACAATGCAAATTATAAGTCCCTGGAACAGATTCATACTGAGCTTTGTATTTATGAATAAAGTAATGCCGGAAGAGAGACTCACTTTCAGGAGTGCAGTCAGTGAAAAGTGGCACGAGCAATGGCACATTGTCAATGTTCTTCAGGTGAGGCCGGACCTGATGGATGCCACGAGGCAGCTTGGCCTACAGAACAAAAAAAAAAAAAAAAGGCAAGAAGAACGTTTGACTCTCTGTGGTGGATAAATTCAGTTACTGAAAGTGAAACTGCATACTCTATTCCCGTCAGCGAGGAAGCTGGGCACGTCACTCTCTGTAGCCTGGAAGCTGGCAAGATCCGACTGGCCTTCATCCTCAGCAAGCAGCGGGCCCTCAGCATCATCGCGGGAATCTGTGAAGACAGAGAACTATTTACAATCTGATACCCAGCTCATGCAGATCCATCTCTCCATCTCTAAACAGTAGCTCAAACCATTTAAACTGATCTGGACAAACTTGAGGATGTTCAGTACTACAAATATGGCTTGAATGAATTTGGACCAAAAACAGACATCATACAGTCAGCGTCTGCACACATCCTGCACTGGAACACACAGCCTACCTGGAAGGTCATCATGCAGAGAGCCTGCCTGGCTAGGGCTAGAAGGAGCACCATCACCATGGCCATCTCCATTAGGGGTCAGAGAGATGTGACAGTTCCATCCTGTTTCCAAGCCCATCTTCTCGGCAAACACCTACACATGCACACATACAAATAATTTCACATGAAGCAACACAAAAACAGACTGGTCAAAGTGAGTGTTATTATAATCCTCAATATTTCATTTGGTTTTGGTATTTATATAAAAATATTTTATAAACAGTTACATAAAACTGTTTAGTTCCATACAGTATGATTGTTAATTTTTTCTATAATTGTGTTTTTATTTTGTTTTTCTAATTACTATTCTACAGTGCTGTCACATTAACGCGTTAACGAACGTGTTAACGCATTAAAGAATTAATCGCGATTAAAAAAATTAATGCCACTAAAAATTCTAAGGAAGATTAAAAATTTGTTAAATTATGCAAACCAGCGGCGCCGTCAGGGAAAACAAACATTCCGTAATTGACCGTTACGTTACTTGTTTTAGGCTGCATTCCGATCGCAAGTGCCCCTAATCTGTATCCCTGCTCCCTACACACTGCACAAGGTACAGAATCCCAAGGGCACTTCATAGGGAGCTCAGTCACTAAAACGGCTCTATTTGAAACGCCCTGCAACGTCAACAGCGGCCAGCTGATTGGTTGTGTTCTACATTACAGCGCTCGGCTGTATTTAACATGATAAACGTCTATAACGATGAAATGTCTATGAACTGTGGGTGATGTATTTTAACATTTTAAAGTATGCTTTGGTTGGAATGTAAACTTACTCTTCGGTTGCAACATGCCGCGTTACTCTAATTGGTGAATCGATGCCTTTAATAAATTAAATCAGTATATCAGATGCATGAAAGACAAAAACAATTTTTTTATTTTAAAGAATGAAAAGACGTCAATCATCTTCAGTATTTCACTTTTATCAAATAAAGTCAAGTGAATAATGAGGCAACATTCAACAGTTGTTTCTCTTAAAATTCGACCAGTGATAAATGGCAACGACATTTTCAATGGTCCTACGACGCCGACCTGCATGTACAACACAAATCACAATGAGTGTTAAAAGCGATTAACGCGATTAAAAAAATGTATCGCGAGACAGAACTACTATTCGATTCTTTTATTTATTTGCTTGTTTGATCCACACACAAGCTAGCTCTACCCTATCACACAAGAGCTAGAGGGGAGGGGGAGAATTATGTTGCTTGCTGTAAGTCTAGTGAAGTCACTGCATCTTTTCAAAATGCCAATATAACTGGGATTCAACATGCACCACTCTGGAGCCTGTAGTCTTAGTTTTAGATGTCTAGATTAACTCAACAGTTGTATTTGGAATGACCAAAGACTGCATACACTTTGCCTAAAGAGGCTGCACGTTGCTCGTGTTCCTATTTGACAGTACCTTGCTGCGGAGCTCATCCTCCCTGGAGAAGTAGACAAATCGGATACAGGCTCCGACCAGGTTCTCAATGAGCCGCACCGTGTCCAAGCGGGCCTGGAACTGCGAGGACACCATGCCCATGAAAATCTGCCCGCTCAGGGCCTGAACACAGTCCTCCTTCTCCATGCCCTCTCCTATACCCTCTGTAACACACAGATACAGTTGTATAATAAATAAAGATGATTGCATGGAAATAAGTTTGAATGATGATTAGTCTAAGATTTCTTTAAGATTCCTTCAAAATAAACTGATGCTACATGAAAGTCTGCAGCCACTGCTTAAGATACCATGTTCCTTGTCTTTGTAAGTCTGATTACTAATTTGAAGACTTTGTTTAGTTTGCATTTATTTTTCAGTGCCACAATGAGACTGCTTGGTAGCTGAATGCTATTCATTCATAAATGCTGTGTATTCTTGGTTGTTATTTTTTAAATGTCAAAATAATGTACTTTAATGCAACTACAAAACTTGCAGCCAGTCATGTAAAATCAAAAAGGAGATTAAGGGATGGATGATATGATTTTCAACGATTTTCTCGTCATAATACTATTACTATTACTGAAATCTCTAATTTCAGAGATTCGGATTTGTGTTCATTAACAAGAAAAATTTTAAGTACGTAATACAGAAAAGAGAGAAAAATAAAATGAGTGACGCAAAAGTATGTTTCAATGTCTCCGTCCGTCAACTTCTCTGTCTCTCTCACCATCTGAGCTCCAGCTGCTGCGGCGGCCGCTGTGTTTGATGGGCGTGGTGCTGGGCAGCTCCACCCCGGAGAAGAGTGCTGGGCCGGGAGCCAGCTCCACACACTTCCCGTTAAGCTGACATGACAGCGCAACCTGCATGGGCTTATATGCAAAAGCAGAGCAGTAACCTGAAAGGCACGCACGCTGGTAGAAATCCAGAACTTTCTTCCTGTAGAGAAAGAAAAATAATATATACTCATGAAACTGTATGAGACCATTTCAAATAGAAAAGAGCACCCATCACCAGAGTGTGTGAGTGTGTGTATCTTGACCTGTCAGAGCCAGAGAGCGGGTAAATGTCTGTGCCGTCCCAGAAGTCGGTGCAGGCCTCCAGGACGAGGTCAGCCGAGCCGTGGGAGAGCATCTGGACATTGTCTGGGAAGAAGTCAAATGATCAGTGACATGAACGGAGCAATAAGAAAAACAGGAAAAAGACAGAGAGAGGCTGAAGCTTGCTCACTGGTTGTGTTGTCTCGCACTAGCAGGCTGATCAGGTGACTAATAGGTGGCTGGCGTTTGGTGACATGGTGAACACGGCGCGTGCACGTCTCATTGGCCTTGTCTCCATTAGGCAGCTGGTACAAAGCCAAATGGTTCTCCTGGCAAAAGAGCTCTCGTGCTCCGGGAGTAAAACCTTAACAAGATCAGCAGCAGATAACGGTACAGGGTTAGAGAGAGGTAGCACTACTTAACTGTACCTACTAAAAGCTAAATATATACTAAACCAGTCTGCAATCAAATAGACTTCAAACAAATAAATAGGGAGATTATTATTTTAATACAATAAATCTCACACACTGAGTCTCACACAAAGTGAAAGTTATTATGATTAACTAATAAATGAATCTTATATTTGGTTGATTTAACATATGAGTTCTGTCTGGAAAGTAATGAGAATGAAATTCCATGCTCCATAGGGCTTATGCATGGGGATGGTGGTTCAAGGTCAGTTAGAGTGGGATCTCCGATAAACAGTAGGACCCATTTCAGTTGCATCCTAGCCGTCGAAGTACCCAGAAGTTTGTTTTTGTGAAGTGCCTCATCACTGGAACAATGCAAGCGAGTTTGGAGCAAACGTTGGCTTGTTTAACTATACAGCCCAATTCCTGAACAGTGATCACAGGAGATGAATCAGGGCTGTTCGAGTACGATCCTGAGAATCAAGTCAGTGTTTATCTCGATTGATCATCCATAAAGAATTCGTAGCAGAAGGTGAAGATTAAAAGACGGATGAAAGGCCACCACTTCGGCACCATAAAGAACCTCTACAGAGCCTCGACCGAGACTCTGAACACCCTCACAGTTGATGATTTCAAGCACTGATATCACCAAAGGCAGAGGCATTGAGAGCACTGTGTGCGTTCACAAGGATCATATTTTGAGATATTTAAAGGTGATAATATTGAATTGTCATAATTCTCATTACTTTCTGGACAGACCTCATTTATCTATTGAAATCCTTCAGAACAGGTGCTGTCATAGTTTTTATTTCCTCAACCTGTAACATTGCTTATTGCTTATTTCTTAAATTGTGCAAGTTAGCATGTTCTCACCTATGAGGCGAGAGAGCTCGCAGAGGCCCCAGGGGACGTTCACAGGGACTACAGCACCGTGACTCTCCTGCAGCGCCAAGTTAGCCAAGTGGTCTGAGAAGCGGCAGAGCTGCTGTGTGACTGGAGCGTTGCACAGGTTCAGCATGATGTTCAGTCCCAGAGGCTTCAGAGAGGACAGGTGGGCCTGCCAGCCCGAGTCGTCGAACTGAATACTGACAGGGTTCTGCTGGTCTTGAGACAAACTCAACATCTCCAGATGATAGTCACACACAAAGTCCTCTGCCTCACACAGATCATCACCAACAACACACAGCTGGGGACACAAAAACATACAAACAAAAAATGTAAGCTAAATGGATAAAACTACTATAGTTATCAATCATACAGCTTTTATTACATCAGAAATTGTACCGAACAATGAAGTAATACTAATAAGATAAATATCACCTGACAACACTATTACTCTCTCATGACTTTTGGACCCTACTGTAGTCAGCCGAGGTTGATGAAGGAGTTTATGACTTTACAACCAAATCATTGCAACACACAACAGATAAGCTTCACTACTCCACAGTGCAGTGCTAAATGAAATGTTCTGTGAGATAGAAGGATTAATAAATGCAATAATACCTGAGTGCTTGAATCCTCTCCGCCCTCAGTGTCATGGCTGAAGCTGACATTGGAGCCTGATGGGTGTTTGGAGCGTGTGGTCTGAGGACCTCGGCGTGTCCGGTGCACGTCACCGGAGCGGACTGTATCATGTGACACCTCACTGGTCTCCTGCTCATTAACTAGATATAGGGCAGGTTCAGAGGTCTGTGCGTTTAGGAGAGCCTCACCTTCCTGAGCCTACACAGAAGACAGATTACAGGCCAGAACATTAAATCAGTTGGATACAACATAACCATCAAAAAAAAAATTTTTAAGCACATAGAAATTTTAATAATAAATTTTACTTATATAGCGCCTTTCACAAACTCAAGGTCGCATTACAAGGGAGAGAGGAAGAAGGAGAAAAGAAAAGAAAAAGAGTGCTTAAAGGGCAGTGCAGCTCAGTGGTTAAGATGTTGGACTGCTGAACTGAAGGTCACGAGTTCAAATCCACACCACTGCCACTGCTGGGCCCTTGAGTTAACCCTCAGTTGCTCAGTTGCGTAAATGAGATAAATGTAAGTCAATCTGGATAAGGGTGTCTGCCAAATGCCGTAAACGTAAATGTAAATGTTTAACAAGAAGTAAAGTGTTTACAGAAAAGCTAGAAGTTTACAGAAGACAGAGCGGAGCATGATGGAATGGAAAAAGGTAGGAGGGTTGGAGCAGCAACACTAAAGGACCTGCCACCCATAGTGGACAGCCAGAAGAGTGATATGAGGGAGCTAGGCCATGTAAGGCTTTAAAGGTTAATAGCAGGATCTTAAGGTTTTTGAATCCACATACTAAGTAACAAAAGTCTCACTGCACTACGCATTCCGACACAATTACCTCGTCTCTGTCGTCCTCTCCTTCTGTACGACACAAAGAGTTAACAGACAGGTTGTCTCTGAGATCTTCCTGGCTGTCGTGAGGTGGTTCGACACGGCCGCTGAAGAACAGGACTGTCTCTGGACTAGGGTTGGGCCAGGACAGTACACCCTGCTTATCCACACAGCACAGTACCTGCAATGGCAACACACAGTGACCAGTGTTACATATCTAACAGCAGCTTTCATGGAGAAGATGCCGTGTCAGAGTGAAACGCAATCACACTTGTGAAAAAGACACAAACGTTCCTGCTTTTCATGAGTGACACATAGAAAACATACCCCACTGAAAAGCAAAACCTTCACTGCATTGCTCTTACCTCACTTACATACATTTTTCATGAAAAAAGCCACCTTTAATATCAATCTACACAGCTCGGATTGCATTTCACAGTTTGCTTTGGTACAACATTTTCTCTATAGAGAATACCGTCCAACTTAAGTGTCTGTAACTTTGGATTGTCTGTAAGCTGAGAATTAAGCAAAAGCGACAGTAGGAGGCACTCACTGTGACTGAACCCAAGTTTTGCAGCAGGCTTGAGGTATAACACAGCGTCTGAGACTCTCCTTTCAGAACACCTACAAAGTGTCTCCACACACAGCGCAGCATCTCCTACATGCAGACACACACACAGTTTTGGATTGGTTAGTAAATGTTTGCAGAGGAAAATTTAAACCTGGAAGTTTATATCCAAAAGCCTCACCTGCTTCTTCAAGACTCAATCAAAAGACTCACCCACTTATTCACGCACTCACTCTTCACTTATTTAAAGAGTTGTATGTACCTGGCAGACATCAACAAATCCGGAGTTATAGAGTTCTGTCAGGACAAAGCTGATGCGGAAGAACTGATTAGGCTTCTGCGAGATAATGATAATGATAATGAACGATAATCGGATCTACCTAGCCACAACAGTCACACTGACAGTGACTCAGAATTTGATACTAAATTTGCAGATTTGCTAGTGTCAACTTTTTTAATGGTTAACTGCTATACCATGTACGCACACAAACCGTTTTTTTTTATTTTTTTTGTAATAATCTGCTGTGCAGAGAAACCATCAACACCCCTATCGGTTGATGGTTAAATGAGCAAAAAAGTGATTAATGGAAAACTGATGGCAAAAACTTGCTCTGTGTGCTTAAATACCAAATAGCGAAAAAGCAAGTTTTCCATTCCTTGGGCTGAGAACTGTCAGGTTTCACTGCATGCACATTTTTCATGCATAACTAAAATAACTAAAATTTCAAAAGCTGTTTTGAGGTTGCCACCTCACAGCTCCAGGGTCTCCAGTTCAATCAGAGCTCGGGTTACTGTTGTGCCTGCTCTCCCCGTGTCCGTGTGGGTTTCCTCCAGGTTCTCCGGTTTCCTCGCGAAAACATACCGGTAGGTGGATTAACTGTACAATTCTGTCCCTAGGTGTGAAAAAGTGTGTAGATGTGTGTGTGTGTGTGGTGCCCTGTGATGAACTGGCGTCCAACATCTGACCAATATGAAGCAGTTACTTAATATGAACAGCTGAATGAATGTTTTATAAATTGATTATTATATGCTACGGAAAACTATAAGCCGCAGTAATTTCTGTCTACTGATTACCGACGGCTTAACGACACACAACAGAGCTGCTCTTTTTTTTTTTTTGGTGCACTTTGTAGTTTTTAGAGATTTTAGATGAGCAGCAGCTTCACCAAACCAAGTTCATGAACGTAAAAGCATGACAGTTTTTAAACAACTTAAAACAGTATTTTACATATAAACACACTCATCTGGTGTACCTAATAGAGGTATACTTAAGACTCCTGTCCACAGCACCTGTGTGTTTCATGCAAAAGTGAACAACTGCAGAAATACAAAAAAGCCGTCATCAAGAGCACGAAAGAATAAACTGAAGATCCCAAACAAGACACTACTGCAAGTGTACAAGCAAGTGTTCATCTATCTATCTACTCATGCACTTATACCATCACCAGATCATTTTGTATTAAAAAAAAAAAGCTTCATGCGGAGATTCACATGAATTTACACTGACACATCAAGGTAATGAATGTGATGACAGAGCGCTCATTCCCATGCTGTCATCTCAGGAAGCACAGGCAGTAAGTGAGAACGGTACACAAACATGCAGAGTGTGCATGTGACTTTTGCAGGACCTGCATGAATGTCAAAACTACAAGCTAAAAATTAATCAACAAAACACACCTTATACAACTTAGTATGGCAATACCAGTTGGACAAGATGGAAAAATAAACATTACACAAGTGTAAAGGAACAAGACAGCAACAAATGCCAGTGTAATATTACCATATTTTCCAGACAACTAGTCATTCTGGAACGTAAACCCCCTCGAAATTCAATTCAATCCGCTTGGAGAAACAAAATGAATACACAGTATGTCACTAACGTACTAATAAACGGGCATTTCTATCTGATATGATGTTTGACACCTATAATGGTGTAGTGTTGTTCATTTTTTGTCCTGTTAATGCTACCATAGTGCAGCGCTCTATTCTTTCCTGAGCTGAAGCCTTTAATGTAGTTCACTTTAAAGGTAGCTTTTGTCTCTCAGACCAGTGTTGCTATAGGAACACTCTTCTAATCTCTTCTACGACAGGTAAGACATTATTCCTTTGCCTTTCGATTAAAGACAATAGGCACAATGCAGCATCTTCTGGTAGTCCATGCTTACTGTAAAACACTAATAATAAGTTTGATCTTGTATATGTATAAGTTTGATCTTGATATGTCTGATTCAGTAAATACTGCCATTTGTAGGCTAATCATCTTTTTATTAGGGGTGTGCCAAAAAATCGATTCACATAAGAAAATCGATTCTCATTTACTACGATTCAGAATCGATTTAAAATGAGCGGTCAGGTGATGCGTTTCGATCAGCACCAGAAAGATGCAAAAATGGATGCCGAGGAGGTGAAACGGAGGCTGGATTCTGGCGATTACGTTTTGGTTGCA
>JAOVVH010000061.1:10187150-10200323 GCA_028566435.1 Scorpiodoras heckelii | reverse complement strand
AGCAGACTGGAGTAGGTCATGAGGATCCTTTGCACACCTATAGAGTGAAGCAGAAATCATTATGAATCAAATCGTTTAGAATCGAAAATCGATTTTGAATCAAAAATCGTTTTGAATCGAATCGTGACCCCAAAAATCTGAATCGAATCGAATCGAATCGTGAGATAGTAAAAGATTCCCACCCCTACTTTTTATGCTCAAACCATGATAATGGTACTACATTACATACTTTAAGACGCTCTTATTAATAGGCACACACATAGCCGTCTAGTTTCTCGGTTAGATTTTGTAACTGAATCAAATTCCCCCACATCAATTCGCTGTACAGTCAAAGACAAAGCCCTTGGTTAGGGGCCAAAGAAGTGTCTTTTAGTCCAGAAAATATGGTAACCCAGTAAATCTGTGTGTAAATACATAAGCAACGGCTGAGTAAAGAAAAAAAAATAATACATGGTGATGGTGATGATAGCGGTGTTTCTATCCAGAGCGGAGAAACGAAAGGAGAGCGTTAGAAGGAGGAATACAGAGGATGTACCTGCGAGGACACCACTTCCGTGTAGCTGCTTAGAGTGTCCTCAGAGAACTTAGCCAGCTGGGACGAGAGAAGAGGTGGATTAAATCCTGCCTGGAGGCACCAGCGTCTCTAGTCGCTCACCTCTAGGGCTCACTAAACCTTCGTAGTGCTCAGGCAAGCTGAACTCATCAGCTCGCATCTAGCACGGTTAATACACATGTCGCATAATACACATCATACAAGGGCTGAGTTAATGAGGTGCTGGGGCGTAAGATTTATGAGGGGAAAGTGTTAAAGCTGCTGTAGATTTACATTCATGATCTGCATCTTATGGTTTTTTGTGTTCAGCTTACTGCTGACTATTAAAAAAAAAAGAACAAAGCTGGACATTTCAGCAGAGACATTTTTATGTCGTTTTTTCGCCTCTGCAGTTTCTGTCTGCCTGGTTTGATCTGGGCAGAACTACACTGTAGGTAGGTGATGTCAGGTACTCCATGTACAGATGAGATTTAGCAATATACTTGTCATTATTACTTGTAATCACAGCTACAGGCAGTGAAGTCACTTTTTTTAAAACTCACTATTTTTCCCCATAAGCAAAACTATATGAAGTTAGTCACTTTAGCATGCCATGTACACTGCATTAGCACAGTAGATTTCAGGTGGTCATGGTTTTTTTTTTAATTAAGTGAGAGTATAAAGTGGTATGACTACAACAAGATGACTGCAATCTTCAACAGCTGCACATGACGTGTATCGGTAAAAGGCAGGCCTGTAACTGATTATGCTGTAGCTGCTGTGAATGCCATTAGTGTGATAACAGGCTGTTAACTTCCTTTTATACCTAAAGCCCTAACTGTGCCCTAACTGCACTGTTGCAATATGACGCTATGCTGATTTGTGTCGCTAAAAGCGTGAATAACCTACAATCTTACAGTGTCCTGAAAATTATGTCCAAAATATGGCGGTTATTTGACTCATGACTTGTATTAAAACATAATTCCTACCTACTTTTTAGCATCACCGCTCTTGCATTGTTGTTTTTGGAACTGGAGAGATGTGACTGAGAACATCTCGTTATGCATCGTTATCGTACACTATATGGCCAGAAGTTCGTAGGCACCCAACCAACACAAACAAATCCCAGTCCAGACTTTTGCTACGTTCAAGATGAAGGTAAACTTGGAAACCCCAACATGGGAACTTCCACCTTTCGAAAAACGTGCGAGTGCACGATCAACTTGGAAGACAACACGGATGCCCGCAGGAACATCTTCACACTTTGTTGTTGCCTATACAAGTTCACTTTGCGTTAGTGTTTATGTTAGTTTCAATCACATCAATAGTTCAATCATTATGACGTCAGGTTGGTAAACAGGGGCGCTGATTTTCCGCACAAGTGTCCGAGCAAACGATTAGACTCGAACCACACTTTCCAAGATGGAGCTTGTAATTTCCCAATTTCCAACGTGTCATGAACGCATCAGCTTCCCCCATTTTTCTGTTATAATTACTCTTCTCCTCTGGGTCGGCTTTCCACTACATTTTGGAGTGTGGCTGTGTGGCTTTGTGCTCATGCAGCCACAAAAGCATTAGTGAGGTCAGGCAATGACGTCAGGAGAGGAGGCCTGGGATGCTGTGTTTAGCGGAGTTGAAGTCATTGAGTTATTCAGTCCAACCTTGGTCTTCAAAGTGTTTGCACTGGGGTATTGTCATGCTGGAACCCATTTGGGTCCTTTAATTCCAGTGAAGGGAAATCTTAATGCTACAATATGCAAAGGTATTCAATGCAACCGTGTGCTTCCAACTTTGTGGCAACAGTTTGGGGAAGAACTACATATAGGCGTGATGGGCAGATGTCCACATAGAGTACTTCTGGCCATAGAGTATATGCTGTAATCCCTCTGCCAAAGCCACACAGCTGTACATAAACGTACTCTTTGTTTATCAATTAATAAGTGACAGTATCATGCTCTTTGTATCACAGAGAATGTTGTAACCATGCTGCCGACAGACGCTTTAAGGTGCTCGAATCAAGGTTTACTGAATTACAGCAATGACGTGAGCTCACCAGGCCTGTTGGAGAGTTGTGGCTGAATTCTGCTAATACTCGCGCCTCTCCATAAGCGATGACCAGGACCCACATGACAGGAAACAGCAGAGGTAGAATGGGCAGCACTCCCATCATCTACGTTCCACAGATTGAAAGAATAACAACCATCAACACACCAACACATCTGCAATGGAGAAGCCTAGTGCTATAATCTCATATAGGACTACTCAAGAACAGTAGTTTTACCTGAAGCTGAAAGAAGTTGAACTGTCCTGGTGTTAGACCAGGAGTGCCACAAAAATAACGGATTGTATTCAAAGTAAAAAATGCCACCTAGAGAAAACAAAATCAGTCATTTGTAGTGATTTGTTGTAAGAGCATACATAAAATGTGTAAAACGGATTTGTAAACGATTCTTTGACACACCAGGACAGCAGGGCAGGCAAACTTCACTATAAGGGACTGCACTGTGAAGCGCTCGTTATCAAGAGCAGTGACTGGGCGAGACAGAGCGAGATCGAGACTGCTCCTGTTGGGGGAGAGAGGAGATGGTTGAGTCGGAGCACAAAAATCATACAGTCTCATGGTACAGGATCACTGTAGGCGGTGCGACGACATGCTTGTGACTAAATCTTGTTTAAAAAAAGCATATAAATGAATGTGTGGAGTACAATGAAACAAAGCCATATTTCAGCATCACACTAATCCATGTTTCCTGTTGGGAATTACCTGATATTATCAAGAATGGGTGTGCGCAGCACCCTGAAGAGTCGGTGCTGCTGGGGGCTGTGTGGTCCCTTTCTGTTATTTCCTCGAGGGGAAGGAGGAGGGGAGAATGGTGGAAACAGATCTCCGGGCTCCAGCACAATGTGTTCATCATCCTAGTAACAGGAATGTCAAGGTGAGAGCAGCAGAGGACGACGCACAACAAACATGTCTCCTAGCCTTGGTTGCTGTATAGTGTTATATCTCTATCAAATCAACTAAAGACAAGAAACGTAAAACCACAGGAAATTAGACACTAACACAAAATCACCTTAATGCCTCGAAGAGAGACGAATGCTTCCTGGCCTGGCCTGAGAGCAATGACATCACCTTCCACCAACAGACTGATGGGCAGGTTAACCAACTGCTCGTCCCGGTACGTCCAGTGCAGAGACCAGGATGGAGAGGAAGGTGTGTACAGGTCAGGGTATCGAGAAGAAGCCCATCTGACTGGCTGTCCTAGTCTCCCCTCCAAGTGATCTAATTGAAAATGTTAAAATGCCAGTCTTTTGAATGTTTCTAGGTTATTCCTTAATTCCTACTGATGGTCGTATAGTACAAACAGATTACACGTGCTTCACTACATGAAGACTGCGTATAGGACATTACTGATCGCTTATATTAGACCAATCCTCACCATTCAGGTCTGAAATGATGGATTTTAGTCGCCGCAACATCTCACTCTTCTTCAGTCTCTGCTGACGTCCAATGAGGATGAGGTTGAGCAGCAGCAGGAGAAAGAGTGCTCCTGCATTCACCAGTTCTATGCCTTCACTGCACAGACAGAGGATGGTGTGTAACAGAAAAGCTATCGTGTATCAAATCGTACTTCTTCTTTTAAAGAACGTTTGGCTTGATGTGTGTCAAACCAAACCCCTTACTCCTATCGTAGAATTATAAAGGACATTCCTCCCTCAATACAATTTAAAGGTCTACATCAACACAATTAAGTGTATTTATAGTGAGTCAGAAGTAGTGATTCTTTAATCAACACACTGATAGAAAATGTAAAAAAAAAGGAAAATAAAAAATAAACTTCCCTACATCAATTCACCAACTAAACCTTAACCCACAGTCCCACAGTCACTTGTGTTGCTTTGTGAAATAGGCGGGGCGGGAAGATTGGCGATCCTTACAGTCATCCATTTTTGGTGCAGCAGAATTAGCATCTTAGCCTTGGCTGGCCATATTGTGGTGAGAATGAGGAAACGAGGAGTAGTACTAGCTTTACTTTTACCTCAGAGGAGAAGGACGGCTACAATAAGGAAATGATTAATTAAATAAAATCCTACGAATACCAAAAGCTTTGTATACCGGAAATTTATTGGAATCTACTTTGCTTGACAACCCTGTTGTTAGCAAACCGGCTAACTCACCATTCATAAACACTAAGGAAAAAAGATCTGGGAAAAATCATTTACACATCATCTATACAACCCCGTGACTGACTGTATACCTGGCTGCCTCGCATTTATGCGTGTCATAATCTAGTCAGTGCATGTTATATAAAATGTTGTGCTTATACATGGTAACACTTAGCACTTTCTCCATTATGGATCTACGTTACTGCTCTAGAAGGCCCCGCCCCTTCAGGTCACCAGGGCCAGAGCAGAAGTGCTATTGGTCGAGGGAACGAATTCTTGTGTCAAACTTCAACAAATTTGATCTCGGTTCAAAGTTTATTCACCCTGGAAGTCTGCTGCATAGGGGTGGGTGAGAGAAAGTGAGAGAAAGAGCAAGAATGAAGAATGAATTTTGAGATATTAAAATTTGTCAGCTGCAGCGCCCCCTATTTATGAAATGTAACGAGATTTGGTGGGCTTTTAAATATGGCAGTGATGTGGGGGTGAAAATTTGTGAAGTTTGAATCTTTACATCAGAAGATATTCACTATCGAAATGCTAGATTTGGGGCACTACTCCACAAAAGAATCATAATGAGCTAAAATAACACATCTCCTAGAGGTCACTTTGCCATAAAACATTAATCATTTTTGGGAAAATTACATTCTTCACCAATATTTTTGTTGTAGGTTTCTAACATCTGTGTAAGCAATCAGTTACCCAGAAGTTAGTGTAAACGCTGTTTGTTAACAGTAGAGATGGGCGATATGAGTAAAAATGTTATCACAATAATTTTTTGTATAATCAGTCGATCTTGATTTTTTTTTAAATCATGATACAGATTTCCACTTTTTTTTAAAAAGAGAAGTAAAGGC
The DNA here is from genome assembly GCA_028566435.1 of Scorpiodoras heckelii. Lineage (NCBI taxonomy): Eukaryota > Metazoa > Chordata > Actinopteri > Siluriformes > Doradidae > Scorpiodoras > Scorpiodoras heckelii. The sequence goes on along the minus strand of JAOVVH010000061.1, from coordinate 10,194,773 downwards.
TTTTAAGGGTAAATATTTAACTTCACGATACAAGATATGGATCACAATGCTAATTTTTTATGAGGATTGAAATGTCCGAACTGATTAAAAAAGTGCCATGTTCAAAGGTTCCATAAAAAATGATGACCATAGAGATTTTATTCACTGTTTCACATAATGCACTGCAGTAAATTCAGTTAAACAGACCTAATAATCCTCGCTTTGTAATAATACATGCAGTCGGTCAGGGTTCTTAAAGTACGGACAATATCCATGACATACTTAAAAAAGCATACTGTGTCAGGAGAAATACTGAATTATTGCCCAGCTCTAGTTTACAGTTGACAGGATGTAAGGTTTCCTACATTAACTGTCTGCCCATATTTATGGTCCATATTTAACCCCTTCATGGTCCAATCAGTACACTCGCTGGTGTTTGTTATGGTAATTTACAACATCAAGAGGCAGGTGGACTTGAGACACACCCTTCAGCCTAACTCACCTGCCCTTTGGCTGCTTGCCATAGCAACACAGCAAACCCAACACCACAAGCAACGTGAAAGCGGCTCCGGGCCAGTGGAAGCAGGAGTGCCGGTCATTATGGTGGAGGAAACTCTTCGCCCACAGCTCCTGCATGAATCGTGCATATAGTTGAAACCAGCTACACATACGGTATAAATAATGACTTATAATATAGTGGACCTGGAGCGAATTACCTGGATGGTGGATCTACGTTGGTTGAGCTTCTGATGCTGCTCCACTAAGGTGGACAGCTGATCCCGGAGTGTTCCTAAAGCCTGGGCTGTAGTCAGACCCAACGGAGTCACTCCTTCCTCCTTAAATAAAGGATCATAATAATACATCACTGCATGAAGCACTTCAGCCTAACACTAATCCCCTATTTGACTGCCTTATTGCGTCACACTTGTGATGTATTTAATGCAGAAAGCAGATGTCTAATTATTCACATGTATCAAGGAAAAACGTGTTTATATTTTAATTAGTGATGTCAAATTAACGTGTTAACAAACGCGTTAAAGATTTAATCGCGATTAAAAAAATTAACGCCACTAAAAAAATCAACACAGATTAAAAATTTGTTAAGCTACGCAAACCAGCGGTGCCGCAGTGAACACATAATTGACCGTTATGGTACTCGTTTTAGGCTGCATTCCAATCGCTAGTGTCCCTAATCTGTATCCCTGCTCCCTACACACTGCACAGGGTACAGAATCCCAAGCGCACTTCATAGGGAACTCGGTCACTAAAACGGCTCTATTTGAAACGTCCTGCAACGTCATCAACAGCGAACAGCTGATTGGTTGTGTTCTACAAGACAGCACTCGGCTGTATTTAACATGATAAACAACGATGTTGTTGCATGTAACAAGGAAAAAGAGGAAAAGGGAAAACTAATAGTAATATATAGATTTACATTGATGGCATTTAGCAAACACCCTCATCCAGAGTAACTTGCATTTATCTCATTTATACATTTATAGTTGAGCAGTTGAGGGTTAAGGGCCTTGCTCAGGGCCCAACAGTGGCAGTTTGATGGTGCTGGGATTTCAACTCATGACCTTCTGATCAGTAGTACACTGTCTTAGCCACTGTGCAACCACTGCCCCAATGGCATATTGTCCAGTCATACATTATATACTGTCTTCAAGTTTTAGATATACAGTGCTGTGCAAAAGTCTTAGGCACCCTGTTGTTTTCAGGTACAACTTTTGTTATTGACGTTTTTTTGAGCTCTGCATTATTGACTCAGCACAAAAAGATTTTATATTTCCAAACGTTACGTTTCCAACAAAAAATGTCACACAAAAATGTTTGTATGTCAGTAACGAAAGCAACACATTACATAAGAGACCGGTTTTCAGACAGAAGAGCATAATGAAGGCTACTGGGTTTTGCATGTAAAAAAAAGAAGTAAATGTGACAGTCAAAGTCTGTCTGAGCTGTGGCAGATTCTCAGTTAATTGTAAAAGCTAATTTCCTTAAAAAGCTGCACACATTGTACCCGGGAACACTGTTTAAGAAAAAGGCACAGCAAATACTGAATCGCTTTAATTTATTACTCTTTACTGCACTTTATAGTGTTTTCTTTTATGTAGAAACATCTTCATTATTTTCGAAGACATCGAACCAGCAAGTCTTTACAGTAAATCTTTGCATGTCCCTAAGACTTCTGCATTGTACTGTACAGTAATTAGCTGAATTTCTGTCTGAAAAGTGGTCTGTTATGTAATGTGTTGCTTTCTTTACTGACAAAAAACATTTTTGTGCAGCATTAAATTTTTTGTTGAAAGAGTAACGTTTGGTAAGAGAAAACCTTTTTGTACTGATTCAATGATACAGAACTGACAAAAAAAATCCCCATCAATAACAAACGTTATACCTAAAAACAACAGGGGGTCTAAGACTTTTGAACAGTACTGTACTTTGTTGCTTTAACAAATTAGTGCATAGCTTGAGTACACATTTGCATTTACTATTTGGCAAGTTACTCCATGCACAGGCATATGTGGGAGCTTAGTTAACCTCTATGTATTCATGTGGGAAGTGGATTCGAATCTCTTCAGTCAGATTTTTCTCTATTAATGAAACATTCACTGCAACAAAAATAAAACACGGGTGAATACACGCAGGATTTTGATGCATGGTAGAAAAACCGACCACATCCGCTACGCTAACTGCAGTCCAATGCTGCAAGACTGTATAAATGTACATGCGTTGGATTTCGATGCACATCTCAGGAAGTTCACTTTAATGGTCAGAGCAAGACCGGGGAAAAAAAACCAGCTTCATTATTCGTAACTAGTTTTAAAAAAAAGATACCGTTCCCACAGTATCCTCTTGCTCCTCTTTGTAATCTTACTCCCACTTGTGTATTAGCCATGCTCATGCTGGAGCCATGGAGCAGCCGTCTATAAATAAACCCAGCAGTTTCCCACAGCAGCTGGAGAGAGACCGAGTTAAAGCCCCCACCCTGAGCGAAGATGTGCACACATCTGCAGGTTTGCGGCCTGTCTAGGCTCCTTACACCCTCGCTTGTCACCTCGCTCACATACAAGCACAATAATGAACAATTTCACATGACACCTTATTACCATAAATAAAAAAAAAAGAGATAAAAATCCTCGAAGCACTCAAGGCTGAATGTATCCTCCTGTTCGAAACGTTATGGAGATAAAGAGACTCGAGGTGAATAACAAGCACAGCTTTTCTATAGGATGCCAGCATGCTGGCACTACTAACACACAGCCTACTCACATAATCCCTCCAGAACCGAGCTGCGTTTTTCAGGATCATGGTCAAGTCCGTGTGTGAGGCTGTTAAGCCGACGCGACTCTGTGTGTGGAGTGTGTGCGGGCAGGTCAGTACAGGGTGTTGGATGAAGTGGGGGCTGCTTGATAATGCATGCTGTGGTGTCAGCATCCAGACTGTGAGATCCAGCAACCACGTCTCTGCCCATGAACGATGAGCTGCTCTGCTCTAGCAGAACGTGCACAATGCCAAAACTTACACTTTTCAGCGGATAGTATTGATCTAATCTGTAGTCTTAGTGCCAAATAAAACCAGTTATGGCTAAAAAAAAAACCTTGACTGGACAGAATTCTGAGTAGTGACACTGCCAGCTCTTTGTAAAGTTTGAACATCTTGCACATAAATCAGAAGAAGAAGAAGCTTTTCAGATGGATGTACTGTCTGCAAAAATAGAAAGGCTCAGGCTAATAAACAGATGCCCTTACAAGCTCTGCATAGCGAACATTCAGCCGTTTCAGCAAACGCAGCACTTTGCTGTCTCAGTGGCGGCGCTGTGGGCTGGGAAGCAAATGAGGGACTGACAGCATCCTCGATGTCCCAGACGCAGCTCCAGAAAACATCGGTCATGCTGGAGCATACCTTTACTTCTATGCTATGCCTTTTCATTTTTGCTCAGAGATCAATCAGAAAGGATTTGCACAACAGATACTGAGTTACTGCACAAGAGCATATTTCAGTTAGTGATGAGATTCTCTCTCCTTCACACTGATGAGAAATACAGGCTGAACCGATCACATGCCAAAGGGAACATCTTCATAGTACAGAAAACTGGTTCTCGTTTTAATTACATTTATAATGAAACTACTGGACCAGAAACAAACTCAGTCGAATCATATCTGGCTGTTCAATATAATGATTCAACTATTCATTTCTGGTTTAAGATAGACTATCTGGCAATCAGTGACGATTCCGACCACATTAACATCATCAAATGCAACACAGTCATGGGAACGTATTTTTGAGCACCAAAAGACGACTGCATAAGATGCTAGATTAGAACTGCGACCTATTTTGAATGCCGACGTACAATGTCAGATTACCGTGTGGATTTGTCGGAAATAGTGATTCAGGCAGCACACGTATATATTTCTGTTTAAATCATGTTGTGGCAGCAGGTGCAGAGCAGGCGTAGATCTGGCAATGGGAGACGGAGCAGGGGGCTGCACGAAAGGTAAGCACAAGCATCTGCTCCTTATTAATGTATTCTAATTTGCCCTTTTGTCTGTGCGTGTGTGTCTGTGCACTGAGCGAGGGGTTAAATAGGAGTGCGTGAGAGAGTGCGCGAGAGAGTGCGCGTGAGAGAGCTGAAATGGCGTTCAAGTTCAAAGGCTGAGAAGCTGACGTTATTTGGTTAAATAAAACTGAGTAAGTTGAGTCCCGAACCTGTCTCCGACTGTGGTATTTACACATGTATAGCCTAATTTTTTAAAACTTTACTACGAACATAAAAAAAACCCGGCGGCACAGTGGTGTAGTGGTCAGCACTGTCGCCTCACAGAAAGACGATCCAGGTTCGATTCCCGGTCCGGGCCGTTCTGTGTGGAGTTTTCATGTTCTCCCCGTGTTTGTGTGGGTTTCCTCCGAGTACTCCGGTTTCCTCCCACAGTCCAAAGACATGCATGTTACATTGATCGGTCACTCTAAACTGACCGTAGGTGTGAATGTGTGCGCGAGTGTGTGTTGGCCATGCGATGGACTGGCAACCTGTCCATGGTGAACCCCGCCTTCGCCCGATGACACTGGGATTGGCTCCAGCCCCCCGTGACCCCGACTAGTGGGATAAAGCGGATGATAATGAATGAATGAATTAAAAAAAAAAATACAAATGACTAAACAAATGAAACAGTTTAAAATAAATCCATGGTATTCCCTGCTAGGAAATCACTGACGTCTCTTCTTCAACAGGATTGGCCAATACGAAATAATATAAGATTGGATTTATTTGTAGAAGAAAATAAAAACAGTAGGCCTGAAAATGTGAAAACATTTCACAGCACTGTCGGCTTCAAAATAGTAACTTCTCATCTTCAACAGGATAGGCTTGTTAGGCTACTGAATTTCTCTTTAAAACATAAAATTAATCTTAAGTGTAAATGAATAAATAAAGAAATGAAACACTTGTAAGTTGGGACTTCTTCCGAGACAGAGTTTTAGCTAGTCTGGTTTACCAACCACTACACCTCAGGTTTAAGCTTCTCACATCAGTTATTAACCACCAGAGCATGATGTCATGTGGATCTGAGCAAGTGTAACAAGTAGAATTTAACAAGTACAATATTCATTCATTCATTCATTATCTTAACCGCTTATTCCTGTCCCCAGCGTCACAGGAGAGCCAGTGCCTAACCGGTGGCATAGGGCACAAGGCAGGATCAACCCTAGACAGGGTGCCAATCCATCATAGGGCACACACACACACTCAGACACACACACTAGGAGCACTTTTTAGAGACACCAATTAACCTAACATGCATGTCTGTGGACCGTGGGAGGAAACCGGATTACCCAGAGTAAACCCATGCAGACATGGGGAGGACATGCAGACTCCATACAGAAAGGACCCAGACCGCTCCACTCAGGGATTGAACCCGGGACCTTCTTGCTGCGAGGCGACAGAACTACCTACTGTGCCGCCCAAGCAGAAAATTAAAATAGAAAAATATATCTATGACACCACTTTTTACAATTACTTTTTACTATCTATTTGCATCTGCTGTACTCCCAGTGATTTAAATAACATCAACCGAACCTGTGCACAATGTTGTTCACCACATCTGTTAACATGCTAGTACACCATCCCCTAATAACTGGTATACATACTGGACTGAGAACCGATTTCCTGATATTAAGACCTAAATATATACATATACAACTCTCTCAGAAATAAATCTTTTATGCACGTACTGAGAAAGTATAACTGTTATATTCCGCTAGTTCCATCACATCATTATCAGCACTGAGATTTTCACATCTGTAAAGCTAAAATGAAGATGCTTGAAGGTGAAGAGTTTAATAACATTTTTATAACACCACCAGAGCTCATGGCCAAAATGTTAGCCAAGGATGCAAGCATAATGCTTCTTCACCAAAGTCATTGCCAATTTCTGCTGATCAGCACATAAACCATGCCTTTTCCTATTTTGAGGGTTACTGTAATCTCTCATTTCTTCAGGCTGCATAGAAGAGCTAACATGTATGCTTTTGGTAGATGTGAGGTGAAGAAGAATCAAAACTCTGTGAATGTTTACAGATGAGTGAAGGATTACATACAGAAAGTAGAAGTGGTACTGGGAAGAGCTGTCCAGACAAAACTGTAAAATGAGGCAGTGGTGCATCACAGTCAGGGCTCTGGATTACTGATCAGAAAGTTCACCATAACCAAGCTGCAACAGTCGGGCCTTTGAGCAAGCCCTGTTCCTTCAGCTGTTCAGCTCAATTGTGATCCGCTTTGAATAAACGCAAACAAATGAATAAATGCAAATCGATCACGTGCCGTCTTCCCCAGAGCGAAGGAGTCTCAGGAACTCACCTGCATCTTATCGCGCAGCTCCATGGTGACCCGTGCTCTCTCACCATGCTCCGTGAGGAGACCCGCGGCGCTGGTCGTCAGGGCCGAGTCCCGTCCTGCCGCAGGTGAAAACGTCCGCCGGCCCCAAACACTAATGCTAACAGTACTGCCAGTGTGAGAGGAGAAATAACAAGCTTGCTCTGAGAGACAGGGTGCATGCAGCTGCTGCTTCCACTTCCACTAACAGAGCTTTATAATGAGCCAGAATTATCCTCATGGGCCAATACCACTAACCTGTAGGAAAAAATAAAATAAAACAAAATGACATCAGTGAGTGCAATTAAATGTAGAACCAAAACTAGTAGCTGATTTATAATCATGCAATTTGTACATGCAGGTCGGCATCGTAAGGCCATTGAAAATGTTCTTGCCATTTATCACTTTTCTATTTTAGGAGGAATGACTGTTGAATGTTGCCTCATTATTCACTTGACTTTATTTGAAGTGAAATATTAGAGATGATTGATGTTTTTTCATTTTTGTTTTTAAAAATTAGTTTTTGTCTTTCATTCATCTGATACACTGATTAGAGAAGGAGTTTAATTAAAGCCATCGATTCGCCAACTTAAATTAGAGTAACGCGGCACGTTGGAACCGAAGAGTAAGTTTACGTTCCAACCAAAACATGCATTAAAAAGTTAAAATACATCACCCACAGTTCATAGATGATTCATCACATTTATTTCAAAAGTGCCTACAGCATACAAAATTAGTCTGAACAGTGTTGTTTATCATGTTAAATACAG